>CM065481.1:3900000-4415146 GCA_032873175.1 Leptopilina drosophilae
AAATAATTTTAAAATTAGAATTTTAGATAATTTTTTCCAAACTTTATTTTGAATTATTTTTTTCAAACTTTATTTTGAATAATTTTTTCCAAAATTTATTTTGAATATTTTAAATCGATTTATTTTGAATAATTTAAAACGATTTATTTTGAATAAATTTATTATGTTGATATTTAAACAATTGAGTTTTTCCTGGTATTTGTTCTTTTTTTGCAAGATGAATTATTATGGAGAGAAATTTATCTCGTATCGTTTAATCAATGTTATTAAATATTTACGTCGTTTCTTGCCGTACAGCCTGTCTCTCTCTCTCTCTCTCTCTCTCGCTCTTGTTGGTAATTCGCGACATTTGCACTGGCGTTTAAAGGGCAATTTGTTGTGCAATTGCTAATATATTTTCACTTATGATTCCAGCGGTGCAGGCAGCATCCAAGACGCTCATGGACTCCCTGAATGAAATCTACGAAAGCCAATGGACTGGGCACGATCTTCTCTACGTACAAGCACAGAATCTCGATATGCTGTGGCAAGACTTCACTCACAAATTGGCCGATCAAGTGCTCTTACCTTTAAACACGTATCAAAGTCAGTTCCCAGAAATGCGGGTAAGATTTTGGGATTTTCCTTTATTTCCCTTCAATTCTGTTCGCGTAATTAAAAAAGTTCAGAGAAATTAAAACAAAAACTATTCTCAAATTGAAATTGAATTTAAAGTAAAAAAAACTATTCTAAATTTGAAATTAAATTAAAAATAAAAAAGCTATTCTCAAATTGAAATTGAATTAAAAAAAAAATATTCTCAAATTGAAATTGAATTTAAAGTAAAAAAAACTATTCTAAATTTAAAATTAAATTAAAAATAAAAAAACTATTCTCAAATTTAAAAAAAAACTATTCTCAAATTGAAATTAAACTTAAATTAAAATTCTCAAATTGAAATTGAATTTAAAATAAAAAAACTATTCTCAAATTGAAATTAAATTTAAAGTAAAAAAAACTATTCTCAAATTGAAATTAAATTTAAAGTAAAAAAAACTATTCTGAAATTGAAATTGAATTAAAAATAAAAAAACTATTCTAAATTTGAAATTAAATTTAAGTTTAAAAACTATTTTCAAATTGAAATTGATTTTAAAAAAAAGTATTCTCAAATTGAAATTGAATTTAAATTAAAAAACTATTCTCAAATTGAAATTGAATTTTAAAAAAACTATTCTCAAATTGAAATTGAATTAAAAAAATCTATTCTCAAATTGAAATTAAACTTAAATTAAAATTCTCAAATTGAAATTAAACTTAAATTAAAATTCTCAAATTGAAATTGAATTTAAAATAAAAAAAACTATTCTCAAATTGAAATTGAATTTAAAGTAAAAAAAACTATTCTCAAATTGAAATTAAATTAAAAAAAACTATTCTTAAATTGAAATTGAATTTAAATTCAAAAACTGTTCTCAAATTGAAATTGAATTTAAAATAAAAAAACTATTCTCAAATTGAAATTAAATTTAAAATTATATTTAAAATTAAATCTAAATTTAAAATCAAATCTGAATTTAAATTTAAATTTGAAATTAAATTTAAAAATAAATTCTATTGTAGAAAAAATGCAATTTGTCGAATCAATTAATTTATTGAAATTAAAAGTGAAAAATTAAGGTTTACTGATTATTTTCTCTGCTTTGAATAGAAAAAAGTTGACAAACGAGGACGAAAGTTGGTGGATTACGATAGTCAAAGGCACGCCTTCCAGTCACTGCAGAGTAATCCAAAGAAAAGGGACGAGCTGAAAGTCACTCGGGGCAAGGAGCTCTTGGACGAAGCGAAAAGAACCTACGAACAATTAAACTCCGAGTTGCACGACGAATTACCAGCTCTCTACGATTCACGTGTACTTTTTCTGGTCACTAATCTTCAAACTCTTTTCGCAGCCGAACAAGTTTTTCATGCCGAAAGTGCTAAGGTATAAATACAAACTTGACATTTCATCGTTTTGCAATTTTATATTCCTTATATTACTTGGAAAAATTACGTAAATTTAATTCTCTCCTTTTATAACGACCAAGTTTGTTTTAATGTTTCTTAATTTTTTTCTTTCTTAATTGCTTAATTATTCTTCATTTATTTTACCTTTATTTTATTTCTTTTCAATTATTTTTATTCACTTTTATTTACTTTTATTTACTTTTATTTATTTTTATTTATCTTTATTTACTTTTATTTACTTTTATTTATTTTTATTTATTTTTATTTTTTTTTCATTTACTTATATTTATTTATATTTAATTATATTTATTTTCATTAACTGTTATTTATTTTTATTTATTTTCATTTACTTTTATTTATTTTCAACTATTTTTATTTATTTTCATTAACTGTTATTTATTTTTATTTATTTTCATTTATTTTCATTAACTGTTATTTATTTTTATTTATTTTCATTTACTTTTATTTATTTTCAACTATTTTTATTTATTTTCATTTACTTTTTATTTATTTTCATTTACTTTTATTTATTTTTACTATGATGAGAATTATTATTAATTATTATTACTGAATCTGAATAATTTTTGCAGGTCTTCTCGGAGCTCGAGGCGATAGTCGATAAATTGGCGAACGACAGTCAAAGAGGCTCATACAGCTTGAAAAATAATTCAGATTCCCAGTCACCTAAATCACCAAACGCTAATTCTGCGTAAGTAAACTCTTCGGTCTCTATTCATAAATATGTCGTTAAAAAACAAAACAATTCTGTTCAGATATTTATAAATAGAAACAATCTACAAAAATGACGATGTTGAAGTCCACAAGGTTGATCAACGAAAAAAATTTGTTCAATTTATTCCAAAATTATTTTCAATTCAATATTTATGAATATACAAATTATTATCATAACATAATCAATCTATTTTTTCATAAATATTTTTATGACAATATTGCTGCTTTATTTACCAACTCGACGATTCTCTACGATTGATTTTAATTTATTAAGTGAATAATTTTTTCCGTTAATAAACGTTGTGAACTTCAACGTCGTCAAATTCTTTTTGGGAAAATTTAAAAAACCGAGTATTTTTTTACTTTCAGATTGATAATTAATACACAACCGGCTCACAACAACATTTCGCCAGGTAATAAAAATTTGTTGAAAATGAAATACGCGCGAATAAATAATAATCTAATGATTTATGTGCTTTTTCTGTCATATTTAACAAGAAGGAAAAAATAAAATTGATAAATGTGCATTTATTTGCAATGCTAATTAATGAATTAATTAGGAAAACATTGAAATTGTGTTTGGTTTGTGAGTGTGGTTTTATTTTTGCATGTTACAGCTTTGGAGGATTCCACTGCGGCAGCAACTGGCGATTCCTCGCCAACAACTCAATTAAATGGCAACGCTAATAGCAATGCTAACAGCAATGCTAACAGCAATGTCAATAGCAATGCTAATAGCAATTCTAACAGCAATGATAATTCCCTCAATAATCAAGATGAATCCACGAAAAATGCAATTTTACCTGCCAAAAGAGTTGAGGAATTGTACGATATACCAGTTGGTGAGTATTTTTTTTTAACCCCACTCGAAAGAAGAAAGATAATTCATCTGTGATATTATTACTTGTGGGTTGTAAAAATTCTATTCGATATAATTCGATAATTCATTTTCTGTAATTCGAAATTAATTTTCTTTATTTCGTGAATTACAGTTTCAGTAATTTTTATTTCTGAATATTTGTAAAAAGAAATAAGGTTTAGTTTCAGTTTTGTACTGAAAAAGTTTTTACAAATTTTCTCCAGATAAAAAAAGTATAAAAAAGTTAAAAAAAAGTATAAAAAAGTAAAAAAAAGTATAAAAATTGTTGCGAAGCAATTTCGTAACAATTTTGATATTTTTTTCTGGCTCTATTTGATATCTGCTGAAAAATTGTCAACTGTGTGAACAGGAGATTTTTAAGCTGATGAATTATCTTGACACAATGATGTTTTAATGCTGATTTGACAATAATTGTGTGGCAAATGTTTTATGAAACGCTACGAAAAAAATGTAATTATTGTTTTTGTAATTAACTTGAATGTGTAACTAATTTTATTAACCAGTGTATTCTTGTCGTACACGATTGCAGTATATTTATTCAATACTGAAATCGTTTTTCAGTATTACTCAAATAATTATAATTAGCTTATAATAATTCGTGTTACACAATACATTGACTATTATACGTCAAATTAACTTTCACACGTTACATTAATTACAAATTAAGAAACTGAAACAATCACAATTACTGAAATAATTGCAAACACAAAATTACATTTTATACAAGAAAATGAGGAATTGGAAAAAATTGAAGTTGTGAAATTCAAATTAATTAAGTTATGTGTCATTTTAAATGTGATGCACTCTGGAAATTTGGAAAAAAAAATTTTGTGAAATTTTTAATTAGCTTTATAATACAATTCTTCTTTGAAATTGAATTATTTTCAAAAGTTTAAATACAATTCTTTGCGAAATTTCAATTATTTTGGAAAAATTGTTCTGGATTCTATTTAGAAATTTTTTTTATAAATTTCTCTGCGATAATTCGATTATTTTTAAAAGTAATAAAATTATTCGTAGAAATTCAATTATTTAAGAAAAAAATTGAATACAATTCTTTGCAAAATTTCAATTATTTTCGAAAAAAAATGTCCTTAATTCTATTATTTACAAAGTTTTTATAAATTTCTTTGCAACTTTCTTTAAAAGTAATAAAATTATTCGTAGAAATTCAATTATTTAAGAAAAAAATTGAATACAATTCTTTGCAAAATTTCAATTATTTTCGAAAAATGTCCTTAATTCTATTATTTACAAAGTTTTTATAAATTTCTTTGCAACTTTCTTTAAAAGTAATAAAATTATTCGTAGAAATTCAATTATTTAAAAAAAATTGAATACAATTCTTTGCAAAATTTCAATTATTTTCGAAAAATGTCCTTAATTCTATTATTTACAAAGTTTTTATAAATTTCTTTGCAATAATTCAATTATTTTTTAAAATAATAAAATTATTCGCAGAAATTCAATTATTTTCAAAAAAAAAAATTTGAATAAAATTCTTTGCAAAATTTCAATTATTTTCGAAAAAAATGTCCTTAATTCTATTATTTACAAAGTTTTTATAAATTTCTTTGCAACTTTCTTTAAAAGTAATAAAATTATTCGTAGAAATTCAATTATTTAAGAAAAAAATTGAATACAATTCTTTGCAAAATTTCAATTATTTTCGAAAAAAAATGTCCTTAATTCTATTATTTACAAAGTTTTTATAAATTTCTTTGCAACTTTCTTTAAAAGTAATAAAATTATTCGTAGAAATTCAATTATTTAAAAAAAATTGAATACAATTCTTTGCAAAATTTCAATTATTTTCGAAAAATGTCCTTAATTCTATTATTTACAAAGTTTTTATAAATTTCTTTGCAATAATTCAATTATTTTTTAAAATAATAAAATTATTCGCAGAAATTCAATTATTTTCAAAAAAAAAAATTTGAATAAAATTCTTTGCAAAATTTTAACTATTTTCTAAAATTTTTCCTTAAAAGATTTTTTAGATCTAGAATTTTGATAACATTTTCCAAAAGAATTAAATTATTTGAAAGAAATTCTGCCAAAATTCGACTCAAACTGCAAACATTTAATTATTTTCATCAGTAGAAAAAATATTCCAAGAGAATTTAATTATTTACAAATAATTTTTTGATAAATTCCTTCATAATAATTCAATTATTTTCATAAATAATAAAATTCATCGCCGGTTTTCAATTATTTTTATAAAATACAATTTTAGAGAAATTGCGCAAAAAATGTAATTATTTTTAAAAATTTCAATTTCAATTTCTCCGCAAAAAATCAATTATTCAAAGAATTGTTTTTGAAAATTCTTTCGAAGAATCCAATTATTATTTACAAAGATATTAGAATTTTTCAGAGAAATTCAATTATTTACAGAAATATTAAAATTTTCCAGTGAAATTCAATTATTTTTAAATATTTTAATAAATATTTTAATAAATATTTAAATTATTATTTAATTAGTTAATAAATATTTTTCTAAAGAATTCAATTATTTACATAAAACATTCTTTGAAATAATTCAATTCTATCGATAAATAATAGAATTATTCTTTCAAAAATAAATTATTTTGAGGCATTTTGATAAAATTCTTTGCAAAATTCAATTATTTTTGTTAATAACAATATTCATCAAAAGAATTAAATTATTTATTGTTTATTCAAAATACATACAATTATGTTAGAAAATTAAAGTAAATTCTCGTCAGAATTTCAATTACTTTCGAAAATTTTAATAAAATTCTTAGCAAGATTTCGATTATTTTAAAAAAATTCAATTAATTTTAGAATTATTTTTTAAATGTTTGATTACATTTTTTTAAAATTATTTAATGTTTTTAGTTTCTAAAATATATTTAATTGTAAAAATTTCTGAATAATCGACGAATTTTCGTAATATTGAATAATTGTCTAAACAAATGGATTTAAAAATTAATAAAGGACTTTTTCAGAAATTATTAAAAATAATTGATTTAAAGAAGAGTTTTTTAGTTAAAAATTGTTGAAAATAATTTTTTTTGGTAGACAATCTGAAATATGACAGAAAATAGAATAAAATAAGCAATAAATAAAGTAATGAAATAAAGAAAGTAAATAAAATAAATAGAATAATGCAATAAATTAAGTAAGTAAAGTAAAAAGAGAAATGAAATAAATGAAGTAAATAAAATAAATGAAAGAATGTGAAAAAGTTGATGACAATTTGCCTGCCATTGTGTGCATGATCTTGTAGAGAAAAAGAAATCGAATTAAAGCCACAGATCGATACTTAATGGCAGCAAATTCAATAATTTTTAGAGGTGGAATATGAAAATGGTACCCATTTATCTACAGGGGCGACAACCGACAACTTGCCAGTTGGAGTTCTATACAGGGTGAAGGCAACTTACAAATATAATCGCGAAGACGTGGACGAGCTTTCCTTCGAAGTTGGGGAAACAATTCGTGTTGTCGAGTACGACGATCCAGAAGAGCAGGTCTGTATTTTTTTTTATTCCAGAACGTAAATGTTTTATTTTTACTCTAAACATTAAAATTGTCAATCAAATAATGCGAAAAATCGCGGAGAACCAAAAGTGAAAAATTGATTTTGCTTTATTTCTCTTTTTAAAAAAAAATTAAGTTACAAAGAAATAGTTTGTATTAATTAAAATTTTAAATTAAATTAAATTAAATTAAATTTAAATTATTTTAAAATTAAATTAAATTAAATTAAAATTTAACCAAAGAAAATTTAAATTAAAATTAAATTCAAATTTAGCCAAAGAAATTTTAAATGAAAATTAAATTTAAATTTAACCAAAGAAATTTTAAATTAAAATTAAATTCAAATTTAACTAAATTAAATTAAATTAAAATTACATTAAATTAATATTGTATTAATTTTTTCAGGAGGAAGGATGGTTAATGGGAATAAAGGAAGGCACCAATGAAAAGGGAATGTTTCCGGCAAACTTTACGAAGCCTCTGTGAATGGTCTGCTCAATGTGCAACGTACACTCCAATGCTCACAGAAACAGCGTATTTTTTTTAAGGTAGTCGAAACGATGTTATTTACCGAAAGTGAGAATCTTGCAGTCAGTCAAGGTATTTATAGGAGATTAATAAATTCTAGATGGATTTCAAAACAAAAAAAAAAGGAAAAAAAAGAGAAAGATGCAAATTACGAGACTGTAAATTATCGTAAACGTCGTAAAACAATGAGATAGTATTTGCTGGAGGGTACTGCCGAGTATTTCAAACCCAGAGTGCCTTAACCAGCCACTGTCTGTGCCAACTGACATTCACTGCTTTTTTATTAGAGTATGGAATTGTCCTCTCATATCGATTATCAAATGATATGCGCATCACTAATCAAATGAGATATTTAATTAATGATTTAATATAATACATCTTATCTACATACACGCAATTATACAATATAAAAAAAATCTCTATATATATATATAAATATATAATATTAAATTAATACTATTTTACGAATGAAGAAGAAAAAAAAGAAAAAAATAATTGTACATAGATATGAATAATTTTTAAGACTATTTTATGAAGTAACTTTGCGGCCACCGAATTTGTCGTTAAGAAATAATAATTAATTCTTAATCTTAGATTATTTACATATATACAAAAAAAAAAATTGCGGGACTGGGGGGATAGAACAACAAAACTCTCATTTGAGATGATGCCAAATTAAACGTGGTCCAATTTATCTATTCGCAAACGAGGAAAATAGTAATTTCGATTGCGAAACAAAAACACCAATTGTGAATGAAAAAAATACAATAGTTCCCATTAGACGATTTTTCTTTGGAAATTCCAAATACGTATGAATATTACTTAGATTTTTTTGAATCGAACGGATTGCATTATATATTGCATTATACTTATTATATATATTGTATTGTCACAGACTTGTAATGAAACGCATTTTATTATTCTACTAATGGGATCTATTTAATGACTGCATATCTACATTTTGTTTACGATTTTCTTATGACACTGATTGTTAAACTGCGTATTAAAATCCTTATTTGTATAACAGTTTTTAAAAATTGCGCGCTGGCGCATTACATTTTTTTATTTTATTTTTTTATCTTGTTTTTGCTGCTAAAAATTTGTCATGAAAATAGTTCCTTCAGTAAGGCTTCAGGTTTTTCAATTTCACGTGTTTTGGAAAAAGGAACTTGAAATGTATTTTAAGGTTATGTTTGTAGCATTTTTTCCGTTTACCGAAAGTAGAACATTTTGCCTAACATCAGAAAAAACTGTTTCTATGGAATAGTTTTGATGATTAATCAAATTTTTGTTTATATTTAGTGTTTGGTCCAAGTTTTGTATTTTAATTTTCATTCCAAAGTTTACGAACATAACCTAACTGTACTTCAAAATTTATTCTCCTCAGCGTGTTTGGAGTTATTTTCACATTTTTGTAGTGTAAGAAAATAACTCGTAGATGACCTGAAACCTTAATTCATGGATTGTTCTTCTTTTTGTTAAAATTTATATCTGCGTTTAAAGTTCGATCCATTTGTTACATGATTATTAAAAAAAAAAATGTATGTAAAAAAATGTACTCGATTTATATTCAATGATTTGGTTTACAGCGTATTTATTGACTTCCTGTTTTCGAACAGTTGCAACGAAAATTGTGCCAAAAACCATAATTTTTCCTTCTTTTTGGAAAAATTAATCAAAATCTCTATATAATTGGAAATTTTCATATTGACGAATTTCGATTTTTTAAAACTGAGAAATGTAACTCGCAGAATTAAATTCTGAGAATTGTAAAGTTCATTTTTATTGAGAGACTTCGAAAAATGAATTTCGACAGTTTTGAAACTTTGAATAATGATTAATTTTTGGTTCAAATTAGATAATTTTTGATTTTATCGAATTATTTGAGTTTACGCTGTAAATCGAGTCACTTTGTTTTTACAGAAAAATGTTGTTTTTATCGATGCGAGAATATTGTGTATTATTTTGTGACGAGCTGCGAAAAAAGGCGTTGGAGAAGAAAAGAATTTTAAGGTTATGTTTGTTTTTTACGAAAAATGAAAATTTTTCGTTCATTTCAAACCGAAATGAATTTTTTAAAAATATTTTTGATCTAATGAAGACTGGAAACAGTTTTTTTAAATTCGGTTTTCTTTATTTCGAAAGTTACAAACATGACCGATTTTTTTTCTTCTTGGTTATTTTTCGGAGCGCACATTTCTAGTTTAAAGTTGCGTTTGGTAAAATTATTTTTATCAGAGCAACACGAATGTGCACAGTTTAACTTAAGCGAAGTTTGAAAATTCGCGCTTGAAAATATCGAAACACGAATCGATTATCGAATTATTTCGATTAAAATGGTGCACCATTAAAATATAACCTAAAAAAATTAATTTTCTTGAAACCTTTAAACCTCGAGTGGTTTAATACTCTTTTTTTCTATAAAACAGAGAAAAAACTCAAAATTTGCCATTATTTTAATATCTATTTCGATTGGAATTCTATTTTCGATTATCAAAAAGTATTTGAGAGCGCAAACGCAAACTGTGTGCATTCAGTGACAGAGACAGAAATTTGAAAGTTTAAAGGAAAATTTTTGTTAAATATGCACATTTTAAAATGAAATATCAATTGATTCTAATATTAAGAAAATTTCTATATATATTATATATTATAAAAAAAATGATAATAAGGTGATTAGTTACAATATATTAGCTATCCATTGTTATTTCATTTGTCACTTTTACGTCATGTTGTTTAATTCTACTGGAAAACCCATAACCTTAGCATAAATTATATTATAGTAACGAATACAATGCTTATATAATTGTAATTACTGCCTGTATCGATTAGGTATCGATAATAATAAATAGTTAGTGGTTTGTAATGAACCATTGTTGCGATCTTGGGAAGCTTTAAAACCAGTCGAAAATCCAGTTCCAAAATTATCAACAAAAAAAGTAAGGTTATATTTATTTTTTTTTATATTTCGAAGAATTTTTTTCCTACATTGCTATTTTGTTTGAATTTTTCTTTTAGATATAATATAAATGTTTAATTATTTTTTGTTTGGATGAATTATATATATATATCATCGGATTATTGATGGGCAAGATTGAATTAAATGTGTTTCAACGAGCAAGGTCGATAAAAAGTGACAAAATGGCTTTTGGTCTATTCCAGTATTAAATTTCACAATTCTGCGGAAGCATGTGTACAAATTATAGAAAGCGAGAAGCCCCTCCTAATCCTAATCTGCTTAAAAATCGATGCCAAGGGCTTTGTTTGTTTTACAAGTTCAAACCAAAGAGAACTGGCAAGTTTGAAGGTAAAATTCAGTTATGTGTGTTTCATACGATCTTGAGCTTCACATTCAGAAATTCAAGGATGCAGGAAGAGCTTTAGCGAAATTAAATTAAATAACTCGGATTTTTACTTGCGACAAATATTTTTCTTATTACTTAATACGCGGTGATTTTTATTTTTTTGGTTGGCACGATTTGAATTCGAAATCGGTTCCAAATTTGCTGGTCGTTTTTTAATTCACTGAAATTTTTTTTTTTATTTGTTTCAGTGAAAAAACTTTGAGGGATTTTTTTTTACACAAACTTTAATGATTTGGAATTACGATATTTTGCGAAGAAAAATGGAATAAGAATTTGTTTTCGATAGAATTTGTTTTCCAAGGGTTAGAAAGTTTTTCATCTTTAAGAAAAAATAATCATCTTGAAAAAAGCAGTAAGTTAACAATTTTTTACAATTTAATTATTAAGATTAAGAAAATTTTTGAAAACACTATAGACAGATTTTTTTTTAAATAAATTTTTTACAATTAGAGAAAAAAGTAACTTTTTAAAGCGCAGGGTGCTGGGGCGACTAGAGTCGTCACTGTCGAACCGGCAAAAATTGCATTGAGCGCCATCTTGCGCCAAGGCGGTTTACTAAAGTATGAGTAAGTGAATGTCTGGTAGATTAATCTTGCGTGTGAAATTGCGTCTTTTTATAAACTATTTTACAGTTTGTAGAAGTTAGTGATGTGTTTATTGTTCCTACGAGTGGATGAAATAGACTGGACTATATCCAGAGGGAAATTAGACAAGTGAAAAGAGCAAGAAAAGTCGAGGGGAAAAGAGGGAATTTCTTGTCGAGAAAGAGACAAAAAATCGAGTGTAATAGAAAGAGTTAACACATACACACACATATACACTACTGCAAGAGGAAAAGAGATGATATATATTTTTTTGTCCAAACAAGTGAGAAGAGAGAACGAACAACAATATCGAGAATTAGAGTCTTGCTTCGACATTTTCAAGGTGTAGGAGAATTTAAAAGTTTATTATAATTTTGCCGAATGGGACTTTTTTAACCTAAAAAAAAGTGTAAAAGTTGGTACGTGCCATCGTCCGTGCCTCCTCTCGGCAGATTGTGGCAACTGCTCCAGCCTCTTCTTTGGCTGATTTTTCTAATCTTGTTAGTGTGAAGACACGTGCGCGCCGCTCGAACGCGTCTGACTGTGTTACCTCGACGACGAGTCATCTTTACTCGGGCTTCACCAATCTGGTTTGGCCTAATAAGATTTTCGGCGAGCGAGACTTGATAAAGAGCCGAGTCACAGTCAGGGACGTTAAACAATTTCTAAGCTTCGGCACCGGCTGTTCGTTCGTTGTTCGTGTGTGGGAAAGCAAGAGCAGTAGCAGCAGCACAGTAGTAGTATTTAACAGCAGACGATTTCCTCTTCACCTTCGGCGAAGTTCATGGCGGTTGGCTTGAGTGTGTGACACAGTGCATCGTTCATATATACAAATATAGAGAGATAACCTAGTGCGTGGATATACGGAATATATATATAACACAGAGGAGAAAAACTGTGTATGTGTGGTTGGTGTGTGAGAAAGAGAGAAAGAGAGTGAGTGTGAGAGAGAGAAAGTGACAGACAGAAGAGAGAGCGCGCGCGGTGGGTCACACCCAACCGCGCCGGGAGTCGAGTGAACGAAGGCGTACGAGTAAGCGTGTACAGGGTGAGGGACCCAAGGACCACCAGGGTGGTCGACGGGTCACCGGAATTAACGTCCTGGTCATTCTCGAGCAAAAGTGCCAAAGAAGGTGCAAACCGGCGATTTTTAAGCCGCTGCACCGAGGAAAACGCGTGTGTTTGACCGGTTTTTTTTGCTTATTCTCTGTGTGTCGGTGTGTCGCTGGCGTCATCCAGCCCTGTCAGAAGAGTGTTTCGCCGCATGTGAAACAAAATTGAGGTGTAAAAAGAATATCCAAATTAAGAAATTGTAATTGAAAAAAATAAGTCTCGAATCACGGATAAAAGAGAGAGAGAGAGAGATAAGGATCGGAAATTATATAGAGACGACGAGTTCTAAGGTCAGTGGCAGCGTTTTATAAAAGCAAGCAAAACGGCGACAAGAAGGCGAGACAAAAAATTGCTGCTTTTCACGTTGGCAAGATAATATACGTCGAAAGCGACCGCGACGACGACAACGGCGAAGACGACGACGATCAAGAGTGCCCGCTGGCTGTCGCGCTCGGGCGGCCTACTCTGTCGCTCCCTCCCCCCTCACACACCCTCCTCCCGTCGAGGAGGATCCCACTGCCCTGAATCATGGCGTGTTGCCTGTCGGAAGAGGCCAAGGAACAGAAACGAATCAACCAGGAGATTGAACGTCAACTCAGGAGGGATAAACGTGATGCCAGGCGGGAACTCAAGCTCCTTTTACTTGGTGAGTGTTTTAAACGACCCTCGTGGTTTCTCTACTATTGTACAACACTTTGCCCCTCTTCCCCCCTTTTTTAAATGACCCCGTGTGTCAAAGAGAGAGAGAGAGGCCTCGTCCACCCTGCTGGGCAAGGTCCTCACTTTGGCCCATGAACTTTCCCAAGCATAGTAATTTCTTTTTTTTAAACTCTATTTATCTTCAATTTGTTTCATTTTTTCAATTATTCTTCATTATTATCATTATTATTATTCAAACACTAAACGGACTGCTCCATTTTTAATCTTTTGATTTTGTCAGCTTCGAAAATTGCTAGAGTTGATTTTTATACTCATTTTCTGCTGCAATGACAAATAATCATTTTCTGATAATTGAAAAAAAGAATTTTTAAAGATTGTGGTTTTAAAAATAATCGTTGGGTTACAATTTTGGTTTAAAAATGTAAAAATAATTGAATGAGAAATAAAAGCAAAGACTATTTATCAATTAACTGTTTTCTCAGAGCAATTGGACAAAAAGTGAAAAAAAACTATTTTTAAATGAGGTTTTTCTAATTTTCCAAAATTGGTACACTTGAGAATACTTTTTAAACAATATATTCCCTGCAGATAACGTTGAAATAATTCTACAAAAATGTTTGTTTGTTGTAACGATAATTGTCGAACATTCTTCAAAATAATTGTTAGACATTTTTAAAAGTAATTGTTAGACATTTTTAAAAATAATTGTTTGAAATTCTTAAAAATAATTGTTTGAAATTCCTAAAAATAATTGTTTGACATTCCTAAAAATAATTGTTAATCATTCTCGAAAATAATGTTTAGATATTATTCACTAAAAAACTGTTTGAAGAAATTTTTTTTACAAAAAAATCATCATGGACGAAAAAAGAGTTTATATGTCATTTCGTATTTTGATGGAAAAAGGTAAATTTTTCCTTCGTTTTCAAAGAAGGGTGAAAAATCTAACTTTAGATATTTAAAACAAAAGTTGCATTTGAATAAATATTACAATTTTTCGTCAATAAGAAGTATTCACTGCGATAGAGAACAATATTGAAATTTTAGGTTATGTTATCAAAAAAAATATTTCTTGTTGACAGAATATTGTAATTTTTAATTTAAGTACAACTTTAAGTTGTTCAAAATATCACAAATTGTATTTTTCGCGCTTTTTTTTAGTTATTAACAAATTTATTTTTTGCTTTCTTCCGTAAAAATAGATTTATCAACTCTTTCAATTGCATCACTTTTGTAATTTATTTATTTTCTTGTGATAAATTATCCAATGACTGGCAATTGTTGTTTTTAATGCTAAAACGCTACAGATAGAATATTATAACATTATTTCATTCATTTCATTCATTAATTGACTTTTTCTTTTGCAAATTAATAATATTACAGATTTACTACTTTTTTGTCCGGTGTACTGAATTAAATTTTACTTGACCTGTCAAGATTCTAAATCTGAATTTTATTAAAACTACCAAAGTATTTTTAATTAAATTCAGATTTAGAAGAAAAAAGTTTTTTGTAAATTAAATTTATTAAATTTCTTGAATGTTTAATTTACATAATTTTTTTTCGCGGAAACGTGTTATTTTTGGCCTTCAAACATTCGACGTTTGTATAGGAGAAAAAAACTAAAATTAAAAAATTGACATAAATGTCACTTTGGCAGTGATCAACTCGTATAAAATGTGCTTTATTTTTATTTTATTACCATTTCGCTCTCTCAGCTTCGCATTTATTCTAAACATTTGATATAAAATTTCTTTTTATGAATAAAGAAAACAAAAAGAATTCAATGTTTCGATAGTAAAAATGTTCAAATGGAAAGTAATCATTTTGGAAAAAACTATAATTGACCGACAATTAATAATAATAATAATAATAATAATAATAATAATAATTTGATAAAAATAATTTGATTTTGAATTTTAAAAAAAGTGAAAAAGTGTTCGATAATTGATGTGAAATTTTTTGACAAGAAAAGTTGATTTTAGGTTATGTAATTCGCAGTGTCAGAAAAAACAGTATTGTGTTTATTCAAGGGGAAATTTATAATGCCTACTATACAGAATATGATTTTAAAAATTAAGCTATTTATGGAAAATTGACGAGTATTTTTTTTGTTGTTTATTTTAGAATCTAGTATAATTGAGTTATTTATTAATTTGCAAATATTCAATAAACAGCTGAATAAGCAAGTTAAAAGTTCACTTCCAAGAAATTACTCTTATCACGGTTTATGACACTTTTGAGGAAAACTGTGAATTTAAGTATCGCAAAATGAAGTTACTAGGAAACAAATTTTTTTTTTCTTCTTTTTTTCTAACAATATAGTAAATATTTTAATGACCCAGTTTCTTTGGCTACTATTCAAACGTTCAGACTGTATTCTTCTTTTGTTATACAAAGTGACCATATTTTTAGAAATTAATATTGAAAAGTACTTTTTTTAATTACTTCAGCTTGACAGATTTATTGAATCGAAATATTTAATATTGATAAATGATGTTTAATTAGGGAACAAAATTATTCATATTCATGAATTTCATTCATTTACATTTCTAAAATTACAAAATATTAAATTTCTAAAATTACAAAATATTAATTTTCTAAAGTTACAAAATATTAATTTTCTAAAGTTGCAAAATCTTAATTTTCTAAAGTTACAAAATATTAATTTTCTAAAATTATAAAACAGTAAATTTCAAAAATTACAAAATATTAATTTTCTAAAGTTACAAAATATTAATTTTCTAAAATTAGAAAAGATTAAATTTCAAAAATAGTAAAATAGTAAATTTCTATTAATAAGAAAAAATTAATTTTCTAAACTAAAAATAAGAATTAAAATTCGAAAAGAAAATTTAGTGTTTATAATAATTAATTACTTTCATTGTCGATTGTAAAATAATTAATTAGTATTTTGCATTGATATTTGACATCCAGAGGAATTGATAACTTTTTTTTTATTGAGTCAATGACCCAACTCTTTTCAATTTTCAAGAGATTGTGTCATTTTTTTATGTTATTAAAATTATCTGAATTATTCATAAAAAAAAATTATCCATGAGGAATTTTTCTTTATTTTTAATTAAATTTTTTTTTTTGAAAATAAGACATTGTTTATCTAGTTTTAAATTCCTATTTTAGTTTTTTTTTATTTCTACTTTCTTATCTGAGTAGTTATTAATTTTTTTTTTGTAAAAAAAACTGTATATTCTTTGGACAATTCTCACGTGTTTTTTAATGATTAATGATTTGTACGTGATTTTATTAAAATTCCTCTTGTTCGCAAAGACAATGAAGTTGAAATATCGTAACTAAAATCACGGACGTAAAATGTTTATAACAATGAAAGTTTTTAATGTGCTATTAACTATTTTCAATTCTTGGCTATTTTAATTCTTGGGAAATTGAAAATATTTGGGAAATTTTTGTGTTTTTTTACATTATGTCAGTTAAATTTTTTGTTTCTTTTTAAAGGCTTGGAATTATTGTATAAAAAATTGTGTTTTGTATTGTAAACAATTGTATTTTCACTGTTATTATTATTATTATTATTATTATTATTATTATTATTATTATTATTATTATTATTATTATTGTTATTATTAATATTATTATTACTATTATTATTAATATTAATATTACTATTATTATTAATATTAATATTATATAACTGTAAAATAAAAAATAATTATAAAAATTATAAATAATTTTTTTTAACTGTAAAATAATTGAAAAACATTATTCACATGGGAAATTATAAATTTCTCTGCATTTAATTTGAATTGAATTTCTTTTCTCATTTCATTTAAATCTCTCTTTCTCTTCGTTTCTTTCGTATTCTTGTTTTTATTGCAATTGAATAATTTGATTTCTGTATAACAAGCTTAAACAGTTATTTTGTGTAAATAAAACTTCCTTTTTTGAAGGATTGAGTTGAAGGTTATTTGAAAAGGTCTAGGAAGGTGTGATTTTCCATAATCAATTATCCACTTTGCATTTAATTAAGTAAATTAAAAAAAATGTCCGATCTCTTGAATCGTAAATCTTCTTTCACCTTTACTCTAATGTTAACATCCGGCACTTTAAGGTCCATTCGATGTATTAAAATATATCATATTTAAGAGGTCCCACTTTATATAGTTTTTTTTGCTGCTTTTATTATTCTCTTTTCTCATAGAGATTAAATTTGTTTTAAAAAATGGAAATTAGGAGAAATTATATTCTAATTGTTTGATATTAATTCTTTTCAATTAAGGGAAGAAAAAAAGTGTTTTAAAAAAAGGGAAAAAAATTGTAGATGGGAATTTTATTATAAAACAATATTATTATTTATTATTTATTTTATTATAATTTTATTATTTTTTTTTATTTTTATTTTTTTATTTTTATTATTTTTTTATTAGGAATTTATTTTATGGAAAAAAATAGTGAAATAAACGGTTCTGGAGGGGAGTAAAATTGGTTTAAAATAACGTGACGTAGTTTGTGAACGACCCCTTAATTCTCAGAGAGGGACATCTATAAAAAGACCTTGAAATTCTACCAAACTCTCTATAAATTTGATTTTGTTAAAAATAACTAATATGATAGCAAAAAGGCAGTCACGATTCGAATAAAGGAGTGTTTTTCTATACTGAACGTTTATTTGTAAAATAAATCGAATTTGCAGTGGTCAAATTACTTTTCGATTATTTGAGCACAGAAAATTAAAAGAAAATCGCTTTGAAACAATTGTTTGATTCTTTTTTATTTTCAAAAAAAAATTTTGTTACTTTGGAAAAAAAACAGTCTTTGATTAATTATTGTTTGATTCCTTTTTATTTTGCAAAAAAAATTTGTTATTTTAGATCAGTTTTTAATTAATAATTATTATTTTGAGAACTAAATTTTAGATTAAATTTAATTTTTTAAATTTTTTTTCGATAATTATTTCCTTTTTGGTATAGACGACGAGAGTATAAATAAAGTATTAGAGACACTCATATTGTCGACATATTTCATTTGTTGTGTATATACTTCCACTCGCACCCTTAATTTAACTTCGAATTATGGGACAGTCATTAGCTTATGGGTTATAACTTTGGCACTTGCATCGTTCACCTATGTGTGTAACTTTCGCGTGTACTTTGAGTTTATATCTCAAGGATGTAAACAAAGTTCATCCACGTAAATCACAATTATGAACGTCTACAATATTATTATTATTATTATTATTATTATTATTATTATTATTATTATTATTATTATTATTATCACGAAATTCTTCCAATTTAGTTTTCGTCGATAGAATCTTTCACTTTTCCCCCGCAGATTATTTTTTAGACTAACGGATTTATTGTATTTTTTTCTAAAGTATTCAAAATAATTTCATAAATTATTGAGAATACAACATTTTTTAATTACTAAAAAATGGTAATTAAATTTTTTTTTAAGGCCAGGAAAATAATTTAAAAATTTGAAACTATAATTAAAAGATCATTTATAAACCGGGAAATAATCGGGAATTTAATTTGACTGGGAGAAACCGGGAATTAGTAAAAAAATTTATACTAAACCGGGAATTTTTTCACCAAAATTAAAAAAATTTGTATTACTTTAATTTGTTTTTAAAAAATCACTTTATTTCAATTTTTATAGATTTATACAGTTCTCTAAATTTGAATTAGTTATAAAAATAATTAATTTGATAGTAAAATATCAGTCGCCAATTCAAACGTATTATGTAAATAAATTTTAAAAAATTATGGAGTTAATAGAAATATTTTTAAATTCTACTGAAAGTATGTAATTAAATTTGTTAAAGAATTTCATTAGAAACTTTTTAAGAAATAGAATTTTTAAAGTATTTTAATTTAATAATTAATAAATAATTGGATTTTATAAAGAGTAATCTTCTAACGTATTGATATTTGTAATGGCGAAGATTAATAATTAAAATTTCTATTAGTTAAATTAAAAAAATATGCATAAAATTATTTAATAAAATTCAACTTTCGCAAATTTTTTTCTAAATCTGAAATATAAGATTTTTGTAATTTTTTTTATATTGTTTCAAGATAATTGATTTTTTATAAGGACATAATTGAAAATTTTTCAAGTAACTGAAATTTCTTTACATTTTTTGAAAAATACTGGAATTCTTTTAAAGAATTTTATTGAAATTTTTTGAATATAATCTTAGTGACCGTAATTATAATTTTATTTTTTAAATTTAAAGCCCCTCTTACAGAAATTATGTTATTCTATTCATTAATTACAATTATTAAACTTCCCTTAAATTTTTATAATTTCAAAGTTCCGAATGTTTTTATAAATTAAATAAAAGGTAAAATAAAATTTTATAAATAATTTTTACATATTTCTTGAACAAATTAAATGTTTATTACTTATTAAATTAAATAATTAATTATTATATCTGTTTTATTATTTTCAAAAATTTTAATAAAATTCATCACAGGAATTAAATTATTTTAATAAATAACAGGAATTGTTTGGAAGAATTGAATTACTTTTTTAAATATAGTAAAATTTTTTGCAGAAATTCAATTATCAAATTATAATTTTAATAAAATTGAAAAATCAAATTTTCAATTGTTATAAAGAGACAAGTTTATTTTCAACAAACGGAAAAAATGCTTTGTTTAATTCAATTATTTTCCAAATTATCAATTAAAATTATTTAAAAAAAACATTTTCGAAAAATTTAAAGATTTATTTATGTTCGAAATCAAATATAAATTATAGGGTTAAAGTTTTGAACGTTCAAATGAATGAAATTTTTTTTCACCTTAAATATTTTTAAGAATTATTATCAAAAAATGAGGCTCAAGTCCACAACGTTTTTAAAAACGAAAACAAAAAAATAATGGTACGGTATTTTTGTTTTTGATTGTAAATCATGTTCTCATTTAATAATTGTATCCTTAGTGACAACTAATTTTTTAAAAATTAAGGAACATGAAAATTAGAGATGAATTTAATTTTTACACAATTCTTTTTCGATTTTTCGTTTTAAAAAACGATGTGGACTTCAAGCTTCAATCAAAAAAAGGAAAATAATTGAAATTAAACAATATTTAGTTTAGAATTAATTTATTATAATCTAAAAAATAAAGTTTTTTGTAAATAAAATACAAATTAGAATTAAAATAAAATATTGTCGTTCATTTGAACGTTCGAAACTTTAGGAACATTATAAATTTAAATTTGATGAGAAAAAAACCGGGGAAAATTTAGGAAATAAGCGGAAAAACCGGGAATTTTGTTGAACAAAAATAGTAGACACCCTGCATCAGGCAACATTTATTAAAATAATTTTGATATTTGAAAGAACTTGGTTTTTTTTTTAATTTTTTTTAAATTAAAAAATTTTTTTTCTGATTTTTTTTAAGTAATCGGTTATTTGAATAAAATTTTTTTTCAGCGTGACTGAATTTTTATTACATCGAATTAGTTATTTTTAACGTATTCGAAATTTTGCAAAGAGTTTGCCATTGGATTTTTTGGGTTTACTTGTATAAAATTTACAATTGAAAATATTTTTCGCATAATATGTATATATGTAAACTTGAAAAGAAAAATGGCATATTTTCCGGTATTCAATAAGGTCCTTGAAAAATATGATTCACAGTAGACACGATCTCTCTTCTCTCTCTCTCTCTCTTTCCATGTATTCCGTGAAATGAGCATTCGCTAAAAACCTACACGCGGGAACTGTAATGTGTACACACATATATATGTCTATATTCTGAATTCGTGCAGAGATGTATCTTAACAAATACAAATACCACAGTCGACTCACAAGTTTTAATCTTGTTATATTGGTCTCTTCCTCTCTTTCGCTTTTAGTCGTTTTTTTCCACATATTATTATTTTTTTTTTCTAGAAAAAAAAATCAAGAATCATTTTTTTTTCTCCCCGCACACTTATAAATTATTATAATCGATTATTTCTGAATCATCATCGACTTCGCACACATCTTCAAGCATAACGGATGCTGCTGCCATGATTAAAGATTTAAAAATATATCGTGTGTGCACATTTTTTCTCCCAAAATTAGAATTTCGAATCGGAAATTTTAATTTTGCTCCTAAAGTTTAGAAGTTTCGGCTGTGAACGATATTTTTGGTTACAAAATACTTTTTTGGTGAAATCGAATTTTGTGTGTTGTGATAAATATTTTTAAATTCGCATTTTTTCTTTTCGTTTAGTAAATTAATACACTGACAAAAAAAAATTTATTTGATTTAAATAACCGATTATTTGTCTATAATCAAATAAATATTTACTTGAATCAAATAATTTTTATTTGAATCAATTAATTAGTATTAATTAATTATTATTTGATTCAAATACAATTTATTTGATTCAAATAAAAATTATTTGATTCAAGTAAATATTTATTTGATTATAGACAAATAATCGGTTATTTGAATCAAATAAATTTTTTTTCAGTGTACTCTAATGGAAAAGGAATTCGATTATTTTTTAGTTTAAAAAATTCCTAACGTGTACAAATAAATACGAAGTTGAAGTTCACAACGTTTATCAACGAACAAAATGTGTTTAATGCAATAAAATATTTTTTTAAATTAAATATTTTATTGTACAACAATTATTATCAAAACATAAACTTCAATCTTTTTGTTTAAATATTTTTTTGTCAATATTAATTTATTTTTTTTAATTAATTTACTTAGTGAACAATTTGTTTTTCGTTGATCAACGTTGTGAACTTCAACTTGGTCAAATAAATTTTTTTTTTTGAAAATATTTTCGAAAATTATTATTATTATTACTTTTATTATTATTATTACTATTATTATTATTATTATTATTATTATTTATTGTAAAATTTTAGTGCATCTAATTAGAAGTTTGACTATGTTAATTGTCCGAAAGTTTGAAAAGAAACGGAGTTTAAATAATTAGTTTATTAGCCGCTGATAAGTATAGAGTTTAGTTTGAAATTATTTCGTAACTTTGCTAATATTATTATTATTATTATTATTATTATAATAGAGAAGAAGAAAAAAACATGAATTTCGTATTAAAAATAAACGGTGATTTTATATTACTTGAAAATTATATTGTTTGCCATGCTTGAAACGATAATTTTGAATGTTTTATGTAGACCGACTGAAAAGTTTTGCTCACTCGGAAATGAGAATCTTTAGAGAACATAACTTCAGCTTAAAGTCACTAATTACTATACCGAAACGAAGTTTCATTATCGCCTTATATACCGGCGCTCCCTTTATATATATATATATATATATATATATATTATAGGAGTAATTCGCGTGTGTTTTCAGAATATACTTTAAGGCAAAAGTAGAAACTAAAAAGTGTTCTTTTCACAAAGAAAATATTACCAAAGTTATTAGGAATAATGAAAAAGGACCTTTCGAACGGATTTTCTCCAAGTAAACACGTGATAATGTTTTCACAAACACAATTAGTGGGGAATTGAGGAAATATTTTTTTTTTAAATTATACATTTTAAATTATTTTCAATATTTTCAACATTTCCGAAAAATCAGATCCATAAACAAAATAATTGAATTAACAGGGTTGACCAGAATTTTTTTTAATTTTTGAATATAATTATTATATTCAAAAATTTAAAAAAATTCTGGTCATTTTAATTATATCTTTAAAACTAAAAAAATTCTTCTCCAAAATTCAATTATGTTCAAAATTTTTTTTAAACATTCTCGTCAAAATTTTAATTATCTTTACAAATAATACAATTTTGCTTCGAAAGTCAATTATTTTTAAAAACTTTAATAAAATTCTTGGAAAAATTTCACAGGAATTGAATAATTTATCAAATTTTTGATGAATTTTTTCTACATATAAACCAAATATTTTCATAAATAATAAAATTTTCACAGAAATTCAATTATTTAATATAAAAAGTTTCCAATAATTTAACGAAAAATATCAATTATTTAAAAAGAATTTTATAAAATTCCTCACAAGAGTTCAGTTATTGAAAAAAATTTAACAAAGTTCTTTTCGAGAATTCAATTATTTTTATAAATAGTAAAATTCTTCACGGAAATTAAATTTATAAATTTGAATAAAATTCGTTGGAAGAATTAAATTATTTTCAAAAGTAATAAAATTCTATGCAGAAATTCAATTATGTTCAAAAATTTTTGTCAAAATTTCAATTATCTTTATAAATAATAAAATTCATCAATATTGAATTATTTAAAAAAAAATTTTTAATTTTCGTCAAAATTTCAATTATTGTTAGGATAAATAATATAATTCTTCAAAATTAAAATATATTTAAAAACTTGAATAAAATTCTTGTTAAAATTTCACAGAAATTCAATAATTTATGAAATTTTTAATAAATTTCTTGGAAATAATTCAATTATTTTCGTAAATAATAAAATTTTCACGTGAGTTCAATTATTTGATATACAAAATTTTATAAAATTTTTTGGAAAATATCAATTATTTAAAAAGATTTTTATAAAATTCGTCGCATGAATCAATTATTTAAAAAAAAATTAACAAAGTTCTTTACAAGAATTGAATTATTTTTTATAAATAATAAAATTCTTCAACGAAATTCAATTATTGTAGAAAAATTTTAATAACATTTTTGGAAATTTTTTAAAATTATTTTCATAAATAATAAAACTCATCGCAGGATTTTAATTAATTTTGAATACAATATTTTAATAAAATTCCTCGAAAAATGTAATTATTCTTAGAAATTTTATTAAAATTTGTCAAAAGAATCCAATTATTTAAAAATTTGTTGATAAAATTCTTTATGAGAATTCAATTTTAACAAACATGCAATTATTCAATAAATTATTTATTTTTTCAATTTAAATAATAGAATTTTTCTAGAATTTTCTAAAAAAAAATAGATTAAAAAATGAAATTACCGAATAATCGATTTATTGTTTATGAAAATAATTGAATTATTGCAACAAATTTTATTACAATTTTTTCAAATAATTGAATTTTTTTGAGAAAATTTACTACTTTTAAAAATAATTGAATTCTTGCGAAGGATTTTATTAGGATTTTTGTAAATAATTAAATTTTTGTTGAAAAATTTCATGGTTGTTTAAATTATATTCTTATAAATTGATGATCACCAAGTTTTGAACATTCAAATGAACGAAATCCTTTTTATTGAAAATATTTTAATAAATTATTAATCATAAAAAATTTTAAAGCTAAAATTTTACGTTTACAAACTCAGTAATTATTTTTTGTGGTTAGTGAAGTAAAATAATTGCAATAAAAATTTAATTTTTAGAAGAAGTAAATAAATTTCGTTCATTTGAACGTTCAGAATTTTAGGATCTTATAAATTGTTGAGTTTCAAAAAGGTTTGAATTTGTATGTTCTGAAGAATTTTTAATTCCTGTGGAAAAGTAATAATTAAATACTTATTTAAAAATTTAGTTATTGATGTTTTGGAATAATTTTACAATTAATGAAATTTGTAAATTTGTTATTATAAATTTAATAGAACATTTTTTTGAGTATCTAATAATTTTTAGAGTGAATCAGAATATTTTTCATGGTCAGGGAAAAAGAGAGAATTTTGTCTGGAAATCAGGGAAAAGTCAGGAAATTGAAGTCTACAACGTTTATCAACGAAAAAATTTGTTTAATGCAATAAAATATTTTTAATTTAATGTTTTATTGTTCAACAATTATTATCAAAACATAAACTTCAACCTTTTTGTTTAAATATTTTTGTAACGATATTAATGCATTATTTTTAATTAATTTACTTGGTGAACAATTTTTTTTCGTTGATCAACGTTGTGGACTTCAACTTGGTGAAAAGTCAGGGAAAAATAAAATTAAATATTTGTGGCAACCCTGATTAAAATATTTTAGAAGTATATTACTACTTTCTGTTATGGTAAAAAATATTTTTTCGATACATTTTCAATTATGTTTAATATGAAAAATTTAAATTTTTAATAATATTATTTTTATAATTAATAGAGTGCAGAATAATCATGGAACAGTTTGTTATAATAAATTTTGTTATTATTTATTTATTTATTTTTTTTTTTTTTTAGTTTGAAAGGTTAATTTATTTTTGTGTATTTTTGTATTTTTTTGTACATTATTTTGTTGAATGAAGTTATTGTGGTAGATTTTATTTATTGACGAATCTATATTTATACGTCTTTATGCATTGTGGAAATATATCAAGTATTCAGACGTTGGTCACTTGAAATCGCGTGACTTGAGTAAGATTAGGTACCAGTACCTGAAATCGCTTTTTAAGAAGCGCAATTATCGTATATAGTTATAGGCCAATGACTTTTCTAGAGCTCAGTTCGACGAACTGAAAAATCTATAATGTGAACACAAAGTTCTTGACATCTCGACAAAGAATAATTTCAATTTGTCAATTTAATTATTTCTTAATTACATTAAAATTTCAATAGAGCGACTTTTAATTGAAAAGCAAATTCAATTATCGATTTTTCATTTTAGATTTTAAATTCGAACCAAGGAAAATGTCAGTTTTGAATTTAACCGCATTTTTTTTTAGAATGATTTTAAAAAAAGAAACTTTTTTGTAAAAACCTGTTTTTAAAAGTTTTGATTTGACTGATTTGAAATTGAAAACAGGTAAATAATGTTTTAAAGAAAGAACGTAACAAGGATTTAAAAAAAAAATATTTCTTTTATTGAAATGTGCGGACTTTTTTAATTCTACAAATTCTTGTTGAAAATTGAAATAAAAAATAAAAACGTAGTATTAATAGTAGTATTAATAATAATAATTGTAAAGAATTTCACGTTTGAATTATCTTCGATTCCATGTAAGGCAAGGACGGTGCAAATAGACTGGAACACATTGAGATGTTAACAATAGACTGGAACATATTCAAGTGTTAACAATAATTGGACTCGATAATAAAGTTATCGTTAAATGAAACGTGAACTCTGTCGCTAAGTGAAATGACCCAATTTAGAGAACTTAAGTGGGAAAAAAGTATTTAAAAAGAAAGCCCTCCCAACTATTAATGATAATTACTTCTGTTTTTGGTTGACATTTTGCGTTAAAAAAAAAGGTTGATTTGTTCAAAAATTTCTAAAATCGTGTCTCTCACTTTATTTAAAAGGAGAAAATAGTCGGAATAAGTCTGAAAGTTTGAAATCTTGAAATTTTGGAAAGCATTTTTTCTTGTGTGCTTTTGATCTTGATTTAATATCTGACAGACTTTAGAGAAAATATATTTCTCATCTTCTCTTTGAAACTTAAACTCTCTGGCTCTTTCCGACAGTTGAAAATCCCTTGTCATGCATGAAGATGTGCTGCATGCTTTTTTGAATGAAATTGTCGTTTTCCTCTTCCCACAGAATTCATTAAGCAGAATTAAGGAAAAAAGAGAGAAAGGAAGAAAGAAAGAAAGAGAAAAAAAAGAAATAAAAATTGTTAGAGAAAACGAGTTGCATTGTACGGCCTAATTTATTCTATAAAAATTTCTTTTTTTTGTGTGCTTTTCCAAGTTTTTTTACTTTTTCAGCTCTTAATATTTATTTAAAAGATAGATTATTTTTAGTGCGGTATTAAATTTTTTTCTGGATTTGTATTAATTTTTTTTGGGTTTGTATTAATTTTTTTGGGTTTGTATTAATTTTTTTGGGTTCGTATTAATTTTTTTTGGTTCGTACCAATTTTTTTGGATTTGTATTAATTTTTTTTGGGTTTGTATTAATTTTTTTGGGTTCGTATCAATTTTTTTGGGTTTGTATTAATTTCTTTTGGGTTTGTATTAATTTCTTTTGGGTTCGTACCAAGTTTTTTTTGTTTTTTACTTTGTTTATGTTTAAATGCGACAAAAAAAGCGAAAGAAAAGTTCTTGCGAAAAAATATTGCGCATGTTCGCAAGAAATTTTTGTCCTTGTTTCGTGGCACTAAAGCACATTTTTTAACGTAACAAGAAAAAAACTACTAGCACGTTATTAATGTTGTCACAAAACTTCATTTCTGCTTTCAAGCATATTTTCAATTTTTTTTTTCATTTTATAACATTATCATTATTCGATTGGCGTATTATTCTTCGCCAACTGAAATTATCTAAATTGCAATTTAATTATACACATTTGCTAACGATATGATATAAATAGATTGAAATTTATTTATTTATATAATTTTCTTATTATTTTTTTTATTATTATTATAGTTATTATTATTGTTATTGTTATTGTTATGATATTTATCACTACTGTTATCATTAGGAATTCATTAACAATTATTCAATAATTCATAAATTATTAATAGTGTCATAATTATTTTTGTCATTATTCTTTCTAAATTGGAATTCACAGTTTTTCTATGAGGGTTTCAAATTGAGACAAAAAACAAATCAAAAGTGTGGAAAAATCAAAAATAGTGGAAATTAATATTTACTAATAAAATTGTCCAATTAGAGAAAAATTAAATATAGAAATTTTAAGTAAATTTGTAAATTTTGCCAATAAATTAGTAGAAATTAGCACTTTTAATTGAAATTTACTAACATTAGTTAAATTATTAGTTTAAAGTTTAAAGTCCCTCAATTGGTAAAATTTATTAATAAATATAGTCATTTTCTGCTAATTTATCAGTAAAATTAATTAATTTAATTTGCAAATGATAAATATTACTATCTCCTTTTTTTATTAGTATTTACTAACTCACTGACATTTGAATTTATAAGTTCGTCAATTTTACTAGTAAATTAGTAGAAATTACTATTTCTTAGTAAAATTTACAAATTCAAAAGCTAAAAGAAGAATAAATTAGTTACTTAATCAATTTTACTAATAATTTAGTCGAGAATATTATTTATAATTAAAATTTATTAATTTAACAGCAAAAAGTCAGTTAATTAATAAATTTTACTAATAGAAAGAAATTCATACTAATTTATTAGTATAATGTATTAATTGAGAAGCAAAAAATTAGTTAATTAGTAAATTTCAAATACAATTTATTTGATTAAAATAAAAATTAGTTGATTCAAGAAAATATTTTTTTGATAATTAGTTAAATAGTCAGTTATTTGAGTCAAATAAAATTTTTTTAAGTGTACTTATTTTTTAGTAAAATGTTTTCATTAAGGAACAAAAATTTTATTATTAATTTATTAGTATTTACTAATTGACTGACATTTGGAGTTTGAATTTGTCAATTTTACTGGTAAATTTTTAGAAATTACTATTTATTAATAAAATTTACGAATTCAAAAGCCAAAAGAAAATAAATATATAAATTTATAAATTAGTAGAAATTAGAATTTATAATAAAAATTTAATGATAAAAATCAATTAGTCAGTTAATTAGTAAATTTTTCTAATGAATTAGTTAAAATTAGTATTTATTATTAAAATTTACAAGTAAAACAGTAAAAAATGAGTAAATGATAAAAATTTTCTGATAAATTAGTTAAAATCAGTATTTATTTTTCGAATATGTTAATTCATAAGTAAAAAGTCAGTCAATTAGTAAATTTTACTAATAAAAAGTAATTTCTACTTATTTTTTAGTAAAACGTTTTAATTAATAAACAAAAATATAATTAAGAAATCAACTAGTATATTTTACTGATAAAAATTAGTATTTCTTAGAAAAATGTACTAATCAAAAAGTAATTCAATTTAGTAAATTTTTCTACTAAATTTGTAGAAATTAGCATTTATTAAAAAAATTTACTAATTCAAAAGCAAAAAGTCAATTAATTCGTAAATTTTACCAATAAATTACTAAAAGTTGGTATTTATTATTATTAAAAACATTTCAATAATTGAAAAAGCAAAAAGTCAGTCAATTGGTAAATTTTAGTAATAAATTTGTAGAAATTAGTATTTTTTGATATTACAATTTTTTACTAATTCAAAAGCAAAAAGTCAGTCAATTTGTAAATTTTACTATTTAATTATTATTTATAGAAGAAAAATTTACTAATTTAAATACACAAATAGTCACTAATTTATTCATGTTCCTAAAGTTTCAAACGTTCAAGTGAAGAATAATTTTTTTTACTTATTATAATTTGTATTTTATTTATAAAAAAAATTATTTTTTAGATTAAAACAAATTAATTCTAAACTAAATATTGTTTAATTTGAATTATTTTTCGTTTTTCGATAGTAATTTTCAAAAATACTGAAGTTGAAAAAAAAAAATTTCGCTTATTCGAACATTCGAAACTTTAATTCAAGTTTGTAATTAACTATTTCGAATTCATCATTAATTTATTTAAATTAAATTTTTATAAAATCAGAAACCTAAGATTTTATTTTTCAATTTTTCTGAAATTAGTAAATTTTTATTTATTTAAATTATGCATTTTTAATATTGATGAATCATTTCATAATTTTATTCTGTACAGTATTAATCAAAAATAGTTTTTTTTTAATTTTCCATTCCTTTTAAAAATTTGTAATTTCAAAAACGAAAAAGAAAAATAAAAGTAAAGTATTAATTAATCGGATTTGAATAGAAAATAAATGTTTTAAATCACTATTTTTATTTTTGTTCCAAATATTCTGCAATTTAAGAATAGTTTTTTTTATCGGCATCCGTTTTTGTTTACACCAAAGTGAAATATTTATATATACATATATAATAGAAAGATGACAAAAGTTTGTGTTTATAGAAAAAAAAATATCTATTGTTTTCCGGTTTATTTTTAATAGAAACAAAACACAGAGAAGTAATTCCAGTCGTTGCAAATTGTCGACCCCGCGATGAAACGCAATATTTTTCTTTTTCTCTCTTTCTCTCTCTCTCCCCTCTCTTCTTCACCTTTCCTCTGGTCTTTTTCATATCTATCCGCTTGGGGCAAACTTCTTCGACCTGCTGTGGTCTCTCTCTCTCTCTCTCTTTTTCTTGTCTTTTCCATTTAGCGCTAAATTCAAAAGTAAAAAAATTATTCAAATTGAATTTAGCGAATATTCTTTTCTCTCGATATAAATATCTCTAGGATATCACGAGATAATTTTACAAAACGTAAAATTTGTCGTCCGATTTGTAGAAGAAAAAAAGAAAAAAAAAAATTGGCAGTGAGAGGGAGAGGATTTCGTTTTTCGTGGTTTTCCCAATTGGTTGACATTGTTGGCGATATGTCGGCATAGTGTGCGTGGGGTTGGCCAGAGAGGGAGGCAAATATCGGGGCGGTGGTGCCGCGGCTGGGGTGGAAAGCAGGCGAGGTGCTCGTCGGCATCTATCGACCCAACCCAGTGCGGAGCCCAACGCCCTGGAAGGTTATACACTCACTCTCTAGATCGAGGCGCGTCTATTTCTATTTCTTTTTCCCATACAAATATCGCACTTGTGGAGACTGCTTAACTGTATATGTATATATACATATAGTTGAATGTGGATGCCCCTCTAAATTCATTTCTTTGAATTTCCTGGCGATTCGATTTTTTTTCATCCTGTAGAGGCCTGCATTATTATACTTTTTCATGTGACGAATTTTTGTACAGTTGCATTAATATTGCAAATGAATTTTTAAAGTTGATATTGCAAGTGAATTTTATTAAATTAAATGTCAAACTGAATTTTAATAAATTTAATATTGCAATTGAATTTTATTAAATGAAATATCGAACTGAATATTATTAAATTAATATTGCAACTTAATTTTATAAAATTAAATACTAAACAGAATTTTATTAAATTAATATTGCAACTGAATTTTATTAAATTAATATTGCGACTGAATTTTATTAAATATTAATATTGCAACTGAATTTTTAAAATTAACATTGCAAGTGAATTTTATTAAATTAATGTTGCAAGGGAATTTTATTAAATTAATAATGCAACTGAATTTTATTAAATATTAATATTGCAACTGAATTTTTAAAATTAATATTGCAAGTGAATTTTATTAAATTAAATGTCAAACTGAATTTTACTAAATTAATATTGCAATTGAATTTTATTAAATTAAATATCGAACTGAATTTTATTAAATTAATATTGCAACTTAATTTTATAAAATTAAATACCAATCAGAATTTTATTAAATTAATATTGCAACTGAATTTTATTAAATTAATATTGCGACTGAATTTTATTAAATTAATATTGACACTGAATTTTATTAAATTAATATTGTAACTGAATTTTATTAAATATTAATATTGCAACTGAATTTTTAAAATTAACATTGCAAGTGAATTTTATTAAATTAATGTTGCGAGGGAATTTTATTAAATTAATATTGCAAGTGAATTTTATTAAATTAAATATCAAACTTAATTTTATTAAATATTAATATTGCAACTGAATTTTTAAAATTAATATTGCAAGTGAATTTTATTAAATTAAATGTCAAACTGAATTTTAATAAATTTAATATTGCAATTGAATTTTATTAAATGAAATATCGAACTGAATATTATTAAATTAATATTGCAACTTAATTTTATAAAATTAAATACTAAACAGAATTTTATTAAATTAATATTGCAACTGAATTTTATTAAATTAATATTGCGACTGAATTTTATTAAATATTAATATTGCAACTGAATTTTTAAAATTAACATTGCAAGTGAATTTTATTAAATTAATGTTGCAAGGGAATTTTATTAAATTAATAATGCAACTGAATTTTATTAAATATTAATATTGCAACTGAATTTTTAAAATTAATATTGCAAGTGAATTTTATTAAATTAAATGTCAAACTGAATTTTACTAAATTAATATTGCAATTGAATTTTATTAAATTAAATATCGAACTGAATTTTATTAAATTAATATTGCAACTTAATTTTATAAAATTAAATACCAATCAGAATTTTATTAAATTAATATTGCAACTGAATTTTATTAAATTAATATTGCGACTGAATTTTATTAAATTAATATTGACACTGAATTTTATTAAATTAATATTGTAACTGAATTTTATTAAATATTAATATTGCAACTGAATTTTTAAAATTAACATTGCAAGTGAATTTTATTAAATTAATGTTGCGAGGGAATTTTATTAAATTAATATTGCAAGTGAATTTTATTAAATTAAATATCAAACTTAATTTTATTAAATATTAATATTGCAACTGAATTTTTAAAATTAATATTGCAAGTGAATTTTATTAAATTAAATGTCAAACTGAATTTTACTAAATTAATATTGCAATTGAATTTTATTAAATTAAATATCAAACTGAATTTTATTAAATTAATATTGCAACTTAATTTTATAAAATTAAATACCAAACAGAATTTTATAAAATTAAATACCAAACAGAATTTTATTAAATTAATATTGCAATTGAATTTTATTAAATTAAATATCGAACTGAATTTTATTAAATTAATATTGCAACTTAATTTTATAAAATTAAATACCAATCAGAATTTTATTAAATTAATATTGCAACTGAATTTTATTATATTATTATTGCGACTGAATTTTATTAAACTAATATTGACACTGAATTTTATTAAATTAATATTGTAACTGAATTTTATTAAATATTAATATTGCAACTGAATTTTTAAAATTAACATTGCAAGTGAATTTTATTAAATTAATGTTGCAAGGGAATTTTATCAAATTAATATTGCAACTGAATTTTATAAAATTAAATATCAAACTGAATTTTATTAAATTAAATATTAAACAGAATTTTATTAAATTAATATTGCCACTGAATTTTATTAAATTAAATATCAAACTTAATTTTATTAAATGTTAATATTGTAACTGAATTTTTCAAAATTAAATATTAAACTGAATTTTATAAAATTAAATGTCAAACGGAATTTTATTAAATTAATATTGTAACTTAATTTTATAAAATTAAATACCAAACAGAATTTTATTAAATTAATATTGCCACTCAATTTTATTAAATTAACATTGCAACTGAATTTTATTAAATTAAATATTAAACAGAAATTTTACAGGTTTGATAGAAATTTTAACAGAAAGTAAATTTTATATATTTCATAGAGAATTTTTTTTCTCTAAAATGACTCAAATCATGTTTAAAGTCTCTTAATATGAGTTTGGAAAAATTGTCTCTTTATTTAAATTAGTGAAGGTGTTTTTGATTTTAAATTAGTAGAATTACTAATAAATACTAATAATGAAACCATAAATAAATAAAAATAAATAAATATTAAAACTAATTTCTACTAATTTTTTTAGTAAAATAAAATTATTGACTGTCTTTGCTTTTGAATTTTTGTAAAATCTATTAATTGACTGACTTTTCATGGTATGGAACTAGTACATTTTTTTAATAAATGCTAATTTCTACAAATTTAGTAGTAAAATTTACTAAATTGAATTACTTTTGCTTTTTGATTAGTACATTTTTCTAAGAAATACTAATTTTTATCAGTAAAATATACTAGTTGATTTCTTAATTAAATGTTTGTTCCTTAATTAAAACGTTTTACTGATAAATAAATAGAAATTACTTTTTATCAGTAAAATTTACTAATTGACTGACTTTTTACTTTAAAATTAATAAATTCGAAAAATAAATACTGATTTTAACTAATTTATTTAAAAATTTTAATTATTTACTCACTTTTTACTGCTTAATTTGTGAATTTTAATAATAAAAACAAATTTTTACTAATTCATTAGAAAAATTTACTAATTAAAAGACTACTTGCTTTAAATTATTAAATTTGTACTATAAATGGTAATTTCTACTAATTTAGAAATTTATTTAATTATTTACTTTCTTTTAGCTTTTGAATTTGTAAATTTTATTAATAGTAATTAATTAATAGTAATTTCTACTAAATTATAATAAAATTTATTTATTTACCTTTCTTTTGCTCCTGAATTCGTCAATTTTATTAGTAAATAATAATTTCTACTAATTTATTTATTTATTTTCTTTTAGCTTTAGAATTTGAACATTTTATTAATAAATAGTAATTTCTGCTAAATTATTAATAAATTTTTATATTTATTTTCCTTTTGCTTTTGAATTTGTAAATTTTACTAATGATTATAGTAATTTCCACTGATTTACTAGTAATTTGAAAAAATTCAAAATCCAAATGTCAGGCAATTAGTTAATACTAATAAATTAGTAAAAAATTACTATATTTATTAATAAATTTTTCTTTTTTTTAAAAGCAAAAAGTGTGTTACTTATTCAAATTAGTAATAATTTTTACTAATTGATGATCATAGTTTTTTTTAAAGGATATTAAATTGAGACAAACTGAGAAGCAAACGTTTTATTCTTTTACTTTTATTTTATTTTTATTGAAACTTTTATTCTTTTTTTTTTCAATTTGATACTGTTAGAAAAGGAACTGTGACTCCTATTTGAAAAGATATAAATTTTTGAAGTTAAAAATGCATTAATATTCTCTATATTGTAACAAGAAAAATGTAAAAATTTTAAATGAGGAATAATAATTGATCATTTACAAATAATAGAAAATATCAGACTATAAAATTCGATCAGTGCGAGAGTTAATATATAAATGAAAATGAATTTTTTATTACATCTCTATTAAGCAAGTGGTCGAATTCTTTTTAATAAAATATATAATACAAAAAAAAGCTTTATATTCTTAATCTGCAGATACTATTGAAAAATTGTTCTTTCTCTTTCTCTCGCTCTTTTTTTATGCATCTCGTCTATATTTTAGACTTGTAAATGGAACAAATTTTTTGTGTACATAAATTTTACCCGTATGTATGTTTTTTTACTTAAAAAGAATTATTCATAGAGATTATTTTTAATATCTTTTTCGACTCTTTTTTTACATTTGTTTTTTTAAAAAAATGTTTAAATAATATTCAAATGCTTTATCGTTTGTTTTAAAATTTTTTAATTATAAAATATATAAAATAAATTTCTATAAATTCTAAATATATGTATGACAAAATTAATCTAAATATATGATAAAAAAATTTTGCTTTTGCCTCTTATTGTTATTATTTTCAAAAAAAATTTCAATAGAATTCTTTGCAAAATTTTTTTTTTTAAACTTTTCGCAATACGATGATTTTTAATATTTACTAATTAATAATAATAATATTTACTATTTTTAATATTTTTGTAAAATTTTCAAACAGAATTCAATTATATTAGAATTTTTTTTTTGAAGAAATCTTCGTGATGATTCAATTATTTTAAAGAGTAACAAAATTTTTCACAGGAACTCAATTCTTTTGAAACATTTTAATAAAATTTTTCTCCAATAATTCAATTATTTTCGTAAAAGTAATGAAATTCTTCTCTGCAATCGAATTAGTTTGGAAAATTTTTGAATAAAATTCTCAGCAACTATTCAATTGTTTTCGTAAATAATTACATTATTTCGATAGATAAGAAAATTATTCACCAAAAATTCAATTATTTTTAAGGAATTTGAATATAATTCTTTGCAAAATTCAATTATTTTCATGAAGATTAAAACTTTTGGGAATATAATGGATTTTCAATCTCTACTATTTTTATAAAATTATTTCCAAACAAAATTTAATTATTTAAAATTTGTTTGTAAAAATTTTCCCGAGAATTGAATTCTTTTCGTGAATATTGCAAAATTTCGTGGGAATTCTATTATTTAAATTAGAATTTCAGAAGCAAAAAGAAAATAAATAAATTAGTAGGAATTATTATTTATTAATAAAATTTCCAAATTCAAAAGCAAAGAAAAAAAATAGATAAATTAGTAGAAATTACTATTTAGTAGTAAACTTTTCAAATTCAAAAACAAAAAGAAAATTAATAATAAATAAAAAAATTAATAAATTAGTAGAAATTACTATTTAGTTGTAAACTTTCCAAATTCAAAAACAAGAAGAAAATTAATGATTAAAACAATTAATAAATTCGTAGAAATTACTAATGACTAGTAAAATTGACAAATGCATGTAAAAAATATCAGCTGATTGGTTAGTGAAAAACAGATAAAAGAATAGTTTGAAGAAAAAAAAAGTTTGTTTTAAATTTATCAATTAAAAATTATTGTGCAGATACGAAGAGAATTTCACAACTTGTATACTCTTCGAATATAAGAATACAAAAAACTGGAATGACAAGTCCTAACTAAGTGCCTATTATTATTGTGTATATTTAGCTGTGACCTAACACTATTAATTTTTCCCCCCACATATATTTATATCGAAAGAAATTCTTTCCAAAATAACAGCTATATGAAACTTATTAAAAATTCTTTATTCTTTGTTTAAAAAAATTAAAAAAAAAAACAAATTTTTTATTCTTGGCACAATCTCAGCGTAATAAAGAAAAATTTCTTCAAACGAACACGGAAAAAAATATTCACCCGGAACAGCTACAAATTTCGCTAAAATAATCAAATGTTTAGTTTTTTTTTAGTTAAGAATTTCTCTATTTTAGCAAAACTTATTGTTGTTCCAAATAAAATTTTTTTTCGTGAAGAAATTTTTTAATTAAATGAATTAAATGAAGAAATTTTTCAATTAAATGAATTAATTGAATAAAATGAATAAAATATTTATCAATATTTAAAATAAAGAAATTTTTCATCAATTTAAATAAAGAAAGAAATTTTTTAAGGTATAAATTAGTATGAAGTTTAGAAAAAAAAATTTTTTTTGTCCCTATAGAGAATAATACGTGAAATAAACAACTTTTTAACCGTCAATAATAATTTAGCAGCGGCGTTTGCATTCGTGTGTGTGACAAGTGTGCAAATTAAATAGATATGCATCGAATTCACTTAATTCTGCACACGACACATATACTTTCTTTTATTGCATATATATCGTGCATCGATAAATGTTACAGTTAGTTAAATAGCGAAACAAATGAAAATGATGAGTATTCCTCTATATATAAAGCATCACAAAATGAATAATAAGTCATTCTTCTTATGTATCGAATAATAAACACAATAAAAAAAAAATAGGAAAAAAAACACATTTGTCAACACGACTATGTAATTTTCATTCTACTTGAAAAATTATATTATACAATATAACCTCGTGCGGAAAAATTATTTTTTCCATACACATTCATCGTTGACAGGCTAAATTCAAAAATCTCAGACTTTGCACTCGATAATAAAGTTTGAAAAAGTAGTAAAAAAAGAAGCTATCGACGATTATTTACAAAAAAAAAAAAATGTAATTCATGCTCTCCAAATTTGAATCAGTATACTGAAAAAAAAATTTATTTCATTCAAATAACCGATTATTTGACTATTATCAAATAAATATTTGACTATTATCAAATAAATATTTACTTGAATCAAATAAATATTTACTTGAATCAAATAATTTTTATTTGAATCAATTAAATACACCCAGAGAAATTATATATTTGTCTCAGAACCAACTAGACTTTTTATTTGTTTCAACTTTCAAATAAATTTTATTTAGTTGAAATAAAATTTTATTTAACTCAAATATATGTTTTATTTATATCAAATATAAATTTTATTTAAAACAAATAAAAAGTCTAGTTGGTTCTGAGACAAATATACGTTTATTTAAGTCAAATAAAATATATTTGGTTTAAATAATAATTTTCTCTGGGTGTAGTATTTGCTTCAAATACTGAAATAGTTGATTCAAGTAAATATTTATTTGATTCAAGTAAATATTTATTTGATAATAGTCAAATAATCGATTATTTGAATCAAATAAATTTTTTTTTTCAGTGTAAAAATGTTTATTTTTTTGAATTAATGACTGGCTTTTTGCTTTTGAATTAGTAAAGTTTACTAATAAATGGAAATTTCTACTAATTTATTTATTTTTTTTTGTTTTTGAATTTGGAAATTTTATTAACAAATAATAATTCCTACTAATTTATTTATTTTCTTTTTGCTTCTGAATTAGTATATTTTCGGCTAAAAAATAATAATCTCTACTAATTTATTAGTAAAACTTACCAATTGATCAACTTTCAATATAATTTTTTGAAACACTTCCATTAATTTCAATATAATTTTAATTAAATTCGTCGAAAAAATTTGAAAAGGAAAAAATTTCACATCCTATAAAATAGTAAAAATTAAGGCAACTTTAAAATTTTGTTTACTAATAAAATTATCACTAAATTCAAATGTGAATTGGTAGAAATTGCAACTAATTAGAATTAAAATTTCTAAAAATGAATTTTTACGTAATTAATAAAGTGCATAAAAAATGCTGTTTTTCTTAAAAAATAAATTTAAAAAAGCGTATTTTTAATTGACACAAATTCGTTTTTCTACAATAATTTACAAATAAATAATTTACATCTACAATAATTTTTATTTTTCAGAATATAAAATTAATATTACTAATATTTTAAATATAGATTGAATTTCCAAAAATTTCCGATTAAAATTTTAGAAATATTGAATTGTAAAAAATTTTAAAAAATTCTGAATAAGTTAGTTTTTTGAAAACATTTTTATTCGCGCTTTTCTAAAATTAATTTTATTAAATAAATAATAATTTTTGAATATATATTTTTTAATTGAAGATTTTTAAGAGCCTAAATTTCTGAACGTTCAAATGAACGAAATTTATTTATTTCTTCTAAAAATTAAATTTTTAATTCAATTACTTTGCATTACTGTAAAAGAAAATTAATTACTGAGAATCTAAAAGTAAAATTTTAGTTTTAAAATTTTTTTATGATTATTAATTTATTAAAATATTTTCAATAAAAAATATTTCCTTCATTTGAACGTTCAAAACTTGAGGATCATAGATTTTTTGATAATTTGATATTTCGTGAAATTGTCCTTTAAACAAATGGATTTTAGAAATATTTTTTTGTTCAAATTTCGAGAAAATAATTAAAATAATAATAATAATAATAATAATAATAATAATAAAAGTAGCAATTCTTATAAAGTATTCTATTTTAAAGGATTTGAAATTTAAATTCTTTTTGAAATTTCAATACGTGTCGGAAATGTTTTAATTAAATTGTTAAAAAACAATTTTAATTAATGTTTTTAGTTTCGAACGTTTAAATGAATTGACAATATTTTTTACTTCTTCTAATTTGTATTTTATTTACAAAAAAAATTATTTTTTAGAATAAAACAAATTAATTCTAAACTAGATATTGTTTAATTTCAATTATTTTTCTTTTTTCGATAGTAATTTTTAATATTTTTTTGTTTAAAATTTGAGGGAATAATTAAATTGAAATTTTGAAAATAATTTTTAATGAGTTTAAATTTTAGTTAATTTTAATTTTAACTTTTTAATTTTAATTTTCAAAAACACTCAAGGTGAGAAAAAATACCAATCGTTTGAACGTTCGAAACTTTTTCCCCATTTTTAGTAAAAAATTTTTTGAAATTATTCAATTATTCTTTTAGATATTAAAAATTCTTCGAAATCAATCATTAAAGTTGAACAAAAAATTTATTCCTGAAAGTAAAATTATTTTTTAAATTATTTATTTCTTGAACGAAGGTCTGAAATCAAGTATAATTAAAATATTTTATTTTCCGTTCTTTTCTGGTCCATTTCGATTAGTTTAGTTGGAAGTAAATTCGGTCTTTAATTTTCTAGGAGTTTTTTTTCCTTTTCTAGTTTTCCGGAGAAATGTTGGACTAATTTTGAATTTTTTCAACTTTGGAGAAATAAGAGATAGTTTCCTTTTCCCATATCGGCCGCGTGTGTACTTTTCTCTCCCCCTTTCTCTCTCTTTCTCTCTTTTTCTCATATCTTGTCCCCCCGCGATGCACCCTTTATTTTTAAACTGAACATCCGAAGCACGTGCATCCGAGACGGTTTATTGGTTCTGTCTCCATTGGCCGCGCATATATACATTCAGATATGTAACATTTGAGATAAAAATTTTTTTAATCTTATTTTTCAAATTGCATCTCAATTATTTTAGGTGACATTTATTTATCGTTGCGTTTTTAATTAAAAAATGGTTTTTTAATATTTTGTTTTTTAAAATATTTTGTTCCTTTTTTAATATTCTTTTTTTAATATTCTTTTTTTAATATTCTTTTTTTAATATTCTTTTTTTAATATTCTTTTATTAATATTTTGTTTCTTATTTAACATTTTGTTTCACAGGATTCTTGAAAGTATCAAATTGACACTAAAGTGGACAGTATTGATGCCAAAAATTTGGATCAATTTACTATTTGATCCAAATTTTTTGCACAATTTATTATTTAATCCAAATTTTTGCCATCAATTCGTTGTCTTTTGATACTTTTATGTTAATAAAATAAATAAATAACTATAAAAAATTTTTAAATTATTTAATTATTATTATTATTATTATTTTTTTTTAATATTTTGTTTCTTTTTTAATATTTTTTTAAATATTTTCTAATCAGTGTAGTATTGCACAAAAGAAATAATTGTGCGCGCGGTATTGAGGGAAATTAGATATAGAGAATAAAATTGATTATTATTAAAAATCACGTTAGGCACTTGACTCTCTTTGGTATTTTGATACTTGAACCGAATATTTGTATTGTTTCTAATTGATTGACGATTGAAATACAATTTCAATGATCAATGACGCAGTTACTGTAAATTTCAATTGTATTTCAACAAGTCAATTAATGAGAAACGATGACAGGTTTCAGTGAAATTTAGAGATAGAGAGAGACACTAATTGAGTTTCATGAAAATTTGTTGTAGTCAGAAAAATGTTTGTTTTTAGTGCAACTGATTTATTTATTCCAAACAAAATACTTTTATATTGATATTTAATAATAATAAAGTTTTTTTATTCTAAGAATAACTTTTTTAACTTTTTAACTCTTTTTAACTTTTTTTTTGTAAATTTTTGTTTTTTTTAGTTTAACAGGTTTTTTTTAACTGATTTTATTTTTTTAAATAACAAATTTGTTCCTTTATTTAAACGGAACAATTTTATTTTTAGTACTACACTGAAAAAAAATTGATTTGATTCAAATAACCGATTATTTGACTATTATCAAATAAATATTTACTTGAATCAAATAAATATTTACTTGAATCAAATAATTTTTATTTGAATCAAATAATTTTTATTTGAATCAAATATTTCAGTATTTGAAGTAAATATTATTTAATTTATTTGATAATAGTCAAATAATCGGTTTTTTGATTTGTTAATCAAAAATTATTATCAAAAAAAGAAAAATAATTGAAATTAAACAATATTTAGTTTAGAATTAATTTATTATAATCTAAAAAATAAATTTTTTTGTAAATAAAATACAAATTAGAATTAAAAAAAATATTGTCGTTCATTTGAACGTTCGAAACTTTAGGAACATAATTTTTATAAGAAATCAAATTTTCTTAATTAAAAGAAATAATAAAGTATTTTGTGAATTAAAAAAGAATCGTATTTTTTGAATTAAAAAGAATCGTATATTTTTAAGGATGTTAAATTGAGACGAAAATTGTATCAAAACGTCGCAACTTTTTGATACGTTTTCAGTCTCAATTTAATCGTTAGAAAAAGAGTGATTAAATCCAGGGTTTTTTTTAATAAAAAAAATAATTTAGCCTTGAATTAGTAAAAATGTTTACTAATCAGAATTAGTGACTGACTTTTTTATTATTATTAGTAAAAATTAGTAGAAAGTATATTTAGTATAAAGTATATGTAGTATAAAGTATATTTAGTATAAAGTATATTTAGTATAAAGTATAATTAGTAGAAAGGATAATTAGTAGAAAATATAATTTATTAGTAAACTTTACTAAATATTTTTTGTAAATTGTAACAATTTTTTTTTTGTTTTTACGTTTTTACAATAATTGAATATAAACGTATTGAGGAAAAGCATTGACAAAGCAAAGAAGCAAGAATAAGAGACTCTCGCACACTTTGGAAATGTGATTATCGATGTGTTTGACCGTGATTTATAAGAGCCCGTGAACCTCAATTTTTCACCACAAGTCAATCCTATCAACGGCAACGTGACTGATTTGAAGGTGAAACGAGTCGGTGACTGGCAAATTGTGTTAAGAAGCACCGCACATGACTGCTGAATCCCGTAAAATGAGATAGAGAATGAAGTAGACGTTATACTTGAATATATGTACGTTTTCTTCCTGAAAATTTCTCAATAATGCATTTTCAATGTATTTTTTTATTATTATTATTATTATTATTATTATTATAGCTTCATTGAAAATCTTGTTAAAAATCACGTTTCCTATCTACACTGTTATTCAATAGGCCTATGACAGTTTTTGTTGCGTAAAATTACTAATGTTTAGATAAAATACAAAATTACTCTCTTAATCTCAAATTGTATAGTTGAAAGTGACTAATTTTTAGTAAAATTTGAAAGAGTGACTGACTTTTTGCTTTCGAATTAGTCAATTTTAGTGATAAATTAGTAGAAATACTGTTTAAACAATTTTTTAGAGTTTGAATATTGTCATAATAAGTAAATTAGTAAATTTTGATAATAAATCAGTAGAAATACTATTTATTAGTAAAATTTTACTAATTAATACTAATTACTAGAAATTAAAAGCAAAAGGACAGGTAATTAGTAACTTTTTCTAATAAATATGTAAAAGTTAGTATTTACTATAGTAAAATGTATTAATTAAAAAGTAAAAAGTTAGTCAACTACTAAAATTTTCAAATTAAATTGAAATCTGCATTTATTATTAAAATTTATTCATTCAAAAGTGAAAAATTGTCAATTAGTAAATTTTATTCATAAAAGGTAATTTCTATATTTTTTTTAGTAAAATTTTATAATTAAAAACTAAAAATATATATTATACAAAAAAAATTAATTAAGAAATCAAATAGTAAATTTTACTAACTGGTATTGATTACTAGAAAGAACTAATCAAAAAGGAAAAGTGATTTAATTAGTTAATTTTACTAATAAATTAGTGGAAATACCATTTATTAGTAAAATTTACTAATTCGAACACTTTCTTTGCGTTAGCCAATTTTACTGCTAAATTACTGCAAAGAAACTAAATAAATTAAATAATTAACAAATTAGTAAAATTACTATTTCACTAATTTATTAATTATTTCATTTAATTAGTTTCTTTATGCATTTGAATTTTTCAATTTTACTAATAAACAGTAATTTTTGCTAATTTACTAGTAAAATTGGAAAAATTCTAACTCCAAATATCAGTCAATTAGTAAATACTATTAAATTAGTAAAAAAAAGTTGTTTCTTAACGAAAAAATTTTACTAAAAAATAAGTAGAAATTACTTTTTATGAATAAAATTTACTAATTGACTGAGATTTTTCTAATTAACTGACTAATTGCTTTTTATCATTAAATTTTTATTATAAAAGCTAATTTCTACCAATTTATTGGAAAAGTTTAATAATTGACTGACTTTTTGCTTTCGAATTCGGCAATTTTATTGGTAAATAGTAATTTCTACTAATTTATAAACTTATTTATTTTCTTTTAGCTTTTAAATTTGTAAATTTTATTAAAAAATAGTAATCTCTGCTAAATTATTAATGAATTTATTTATTTACCTTCCTTTTGCTTTTGAATTTGTAAATTTTAGTAATAATTAGTAATTTCCACTAAATTACGAGTAAAATTGACAAATTCGAACACCAAATGTCAGTCACTTAGTAAATATTAATAAATTAGTAAAAAAAAAAATTGTTTCTTATTGAAAACATTTTACTATAAATAAGTACACTGAAAAAAAAATTTGTTTATATCTGATTATTTGACAATTATCAAAAAAATGTTTACTTGAATCAAATAATTTTTATTTTGAAATCAAATAAATTGTATTTGAAATTTACTAATTAAGTGATTTTTTGCTTCCCAATTAATACATTATACTAATAACTTAGTAGAAATTTCTTTTTATTAGTAAAATTTGTTAATTGACTGATTTTTTGATGCTAAATTAGTAAATTGTACAAATTGACTAACTTTTTACTTTTAAATTAATAAATTTTAATTATAAATAATAATTTCTACTAAATTATTAATAAAATTAATTACTTATTACTTACAAAATTACTTACTAAATAAATAATTTACTTAATTTATTTTCCCTTAGGTTTTGAATTTGTAAATTTTACTAAAAATAGTAATTTTTACTAATAATACTAATACATACTTTTTTCTACTATTTTAGTAGTAAGATTTACTAAGTGACTGTTTTTTTTTTTTTGCTATTGCATTTGTCAATTTTACTGGTAAACAGTAATTTCTATTAAAATATTATTAATTAATTTATTAAATTATTTTTTTCTTTATGCTTTTGAATTAGTAAATTTTACTAATTAATTTAACAGTAGTTTCTACTAATTTATTAGTGTGATGTACTTATTCAAAAGGGAAATTTTAGTTAATTTGTAAATTTTACTAGAAACTTAATAGAAAATAGCAATTTTTATTACAAAAAATTAGTAGAAATTTATAAACTTTGCTTAAAAAATTAGTAGAAAGTAGTAAACTTTACTGAAAAAAAGACTAGAAATTATTAAACTTTACTAAAACAATGACTAGTAATTAGTAAACGTTACTAAAAAAAATAGTAGAAATTAGTAAACTTTACTAAAAAAAATTAGTAGAAAGTAGTAAACTTTACTGAAAAAAGACTAGAAATTAGTAAACTTTACTAAAACAATGACTAGTAATTAGTAAACGTTACTAAAAAAAATAGTAGAAATTAGTAAACTTTACTAAAAAATTAGTAGAAAGTAGTAAACTTTACTGAAAAAAGACTAGAAATTAGTAAACTTTACTTTAAAAAAAATTAGTAGAAATTAGTAAACTTTACTAAAACAATGACTAGTAATTAGTAAACGTTGCTAAAAAAAATAGTAGAAATTAGTAAACTTTACTAAAAAAATTAGTAGAAAGTAGTAAACTTTACTGAAAAAAAGACTAGAAATTATTAAACTTTACTAAATAAATGACTAGTAATTAGTAAACGTTACTAAAAAAAATTAGTAGAAATTAGTAAACTTTACTAAAAAAAATTAGTAGAAAGTAGTAAACTTTACTGAAAAAAGACTAGAAATTAGTAAACTTTACTAAAAAAAAATTAGTAGAAATTAGTAAACTTTACTAAAAAATGACTAGAAATTAGTAAACTTTACTAAAAAAAATTAGTAGAAATTAGTTTTTGCCATCCTAAAATTAACTAATTTAGATGCAAAAAGTCAGTAAATTGCTAAATTTGACTAATAAATTGCAATTTTTTTAGTGAATTGTATTTACTAATAAAAAAGCAAAAAAAAAGTCTCAAACTAAAATTGGAAAACAATTTTGATGAATTGAAATTCGGTGCGAATAGAGAAAAGATGGCTGGACGAAGGACATACACGGCGATATGAGTGGCGTTCGTTCGTTTGTGTAAAAAAGATATTATATCGGGAATTTCGCGCGTGGCACAGTGCGCCGGCCGGCACAGCTTTCATTCATACTTTAGAGGAGCCAGTGCCAGCGGTGCGGCGGTGGCGACACCTGCGCACAATCCTCTACTTTTCTTAACAATGCCACCCTCACCTATCAGGCGAGGACATTGATATCGTGTCCCGGAAAAGCGCGAAATTTTGCGAGAGTAGACGACTGGAGGAACACATAGAAATTGAGTCAACATCAGAGGGTGTCGCTTATATACGTGAAATGTCAGAGAATTTCATTAAATATTTACACGAGAGAGAAAGAGAATCGAGAACTGATGGATTTTTATTATTATATTGAAAATATAAATTTCCACTATGAATATTCACTGCTTGAAAAAAAAAAAATTGTTATTTTTCCCAAAAATTTTATTTTTTTGTTTCATTTTTCTGCTGAATTTGAATTTGTAAAAATGTTTACTAGTTTGAATTATAGTGAATGACTTTTTTATTTTGAATGTGTAAATTTGACTAATAATTAGTAAATTAGTAAGTTAAGTAATAATTGTTCAATTTTACTAATAATTAATTAATTATTAGTCAAATTTACCAATTACTAATTTATTAATAATATTGACTAATTAATTTTCAAATTATTAGTAAAATTTACCAACAAGCAGTAGTTAATTTTTAAATTACTAGTAAATTTTACTAAACAGTACTTAATTGACTAATAATTAGTAAATTAGTAAGTTAAGTAATAATTGTTCAATTTTACTAATAATTAGTCAATTAAGTACTGTTTAGTAAAATTTACTAGTAATTTAAAAATTAAGTACTGCTTGTTGGTAAATTTTACTAATAATTTGAAAATTAATTAGTCAATATTATTAATAAATTAGTAATTGGTAAATTTGACTAATAATTAATTAATTAAGTACTGTTTACTAAAATTTACTAATAATTTAAAAATTAAGTACTGTTTAGTAAAATTTACTAGTAATTTAAAAATTAAGTACTGCTTGTTAGTAAATTTTACTAATAATTTGAAAATGATTTAGTCAATTTTATTAATAAATTAGTAATTGGTAAATTTTACTAATAATTAATTAATTAATTAAGTACTGTTTAGTAAAATTTACTAATAATTTGAAAATGAATTAGTCAATTTTATTAATAAATTACTAATTGTAAATTTGACTAATAATTAATTAATTAAGTACTGTTTAGTAAAATTTACTAATAATTTAAAAATTGAGTACTGTTTAGTAAAATTGACTAATAATTTAAAAATTTAATTAGTAATTAGTCAATTTTACTAATAATTTGCAAATGAATTAGTCAATTTTATTAATAAATTACTAATTGGTAAATTTGACTAATAATTAATTAATTAAGTACTGTTTAATAAAATTTACTAATAATTTAAAAATTAAGTACTGTTTAGTAAAATTTACTAATAATTTTAAAATTAATTAGTAATTAGCCAATTTTACTAATAAATTAGTAGGAAATATTATTTATTTGTACAATTTACTAAGTCCAAAGCAAAAAAGTCAGTCAGTTTTATGAAATGTTAAATTAAAATAAATTTAATGCCGTTTTCTTTTTCTTTGAATTTGGCTTAAGTTCATAATCCCAGGGAGAAGCAGAAAACATTTAGATTTTAAGTAGAAAAAGCGTGACTTGGAACTGGCTTGTTGAGCACAAGTTTTTCTACTTTGAAATGTAAATCTCACAGGGCAGATATTTTTCTTTTAAGTGGAAAAAAACTTTTAAGTCAGACAACAGTTTTTTTTAAATTACTTTATTTTGTTGTTTTTTTCTACAATATTCTAACGAGTTTTTCTTTTGTTTAAATATTTATAGAAAAAATATTAATAATTTTTTGTTAATTTTAGAAAATAATTGAAGTTTTTCGAAAAATTTTGTTGAAATTGAATTCTTTTTTGAAATTTTTCTTGAAAGTAATTTCACTTTTGCAAAGATTTTATAACGAATTAAGAAAAAATGGAATTCTTTTGCTAAATTTTTTTTTGAAACTAATTTAATTTTTGGAAAGATTTTCTGACGAATTAAGAAACAAAAATTTAGTTCTTTCGTGAAATTTCTTATGAAAATAATTAATTTTTTGTAACGAATGTTACTATTTATAATATTATATAACTTAATTTTTTTCGAAGAATTTATTAAAATTTAAAAAAGTAATTTAATTCTATTGAAATTTTTTTTCCAACGAATTAAGAATAAAATTGAATTCTTTCGTGAAATTTTTTTTGAAAATAATTCAATTTTTTCAGTAAGTTTTACTATTTATAATTATATAAATTAATTTTTTGCGAAAAATTTATTAAAATTTTAGAAAATAATTGAATTCTGTTGGAATTTATTTATAACGAATTAAGAAGAAAATGAAATTCTTCTGTTTAATTTTTTTTTTTTTAAATAATTTAATTTTTCCAAAGATTTTCTAACGAATTAAGAAAAAAATTGAATTCTTTCGTGAAATTTTTTATGAAAACAATTAAATTTTTGCAACGAGTTTTACTAGGATTTATAATTATATAAATTAATTTTTTTCGAAGAATTTATTTAAATTTTTAGAAAATAATTGAATTCTTTTGGAATTTATTTATAACGAATTAAGAAAAAAAATTGAATTCTTTTGTTTAATTTTTTTTAAATAATTAAATTTCATAAAATATTTTACTATTTACAAAAAAAAATTGAATTGTTTAGAAAAATTTGTTAAAATTTTTCAAAACTATTGTATTTGTTCGTGAAATTGTACAAAAAATTTTTTTTAAAGAATAATTGAATGTTTTGCAAAAAACTTTTTTATTCACAAAAAAGTAATTGAATTCATGCGAAGAATTTTATTAAAATTTTCGGAATTAATAAACAAAAATAATTTATTGATAAGAATTAATAAATTCTTGTACTTTCAACTACTAAATAGTAGTTATAATAAATTAAATTAGTTGATAATTGAATTTTTAGAAAATTCGTAACTGAAACTTTACAAAAAGTCATAATTGAAAATGAAAATTTTTGTAATTTGTATAAGAATGATAGTATGAAATTTAGAGAGAAAATTATTTGGAACCAAAATAAATGATTCAATAAATTTTTTTCTGCTTTAATGTTCTCAATTTCTAAATTGAACACTTTGATTTTAGGTACTGGTGAGTCGGGCAAATCAACGTTTATCAAACAGATGAGAATTATCCACGGTTCCGGATACTCGGACGAAGATAAGCGAGGGTTCATCAAATTGGTCTTTCAAAATATTTTCATGGCAATGCAGTCAATGATTCGTGCCATGGACCTCCTGAAAATTCAGTACGGCGATTCTTCGAATATAGTAAGTTTTTTGTATTTTGATAAAAAAAAATATTTTTTCTGTAAACACTTTTTTAGTATTTTTTCCAGTATATTTGACTAATAATTTATTTTTTTCTGTAAATACAGGAAAAGGCAGAGCTCGTTCGCGCTGTAGACTTTGAAACTGTAACGACATTTGAAAGTCCATATGTAGAAGCTATTAAGGATTTATGGGCAGATGCCGGTATTCAAGAATGTTACGACCGTAGACGAGAGTACCAACTTACAGACTCGGCTAAATAGTAAGTACATTAGACAATTTTTTATTCATATTTTTCAATAATAATTTTATGATTTTTTCAGTCCTACTTTTCTTATTGGAAAGTATTTCATTTTCCCTTGAATTGTGTGTATATTTTTTTTCAAAAGATGAAAAGGGTTTTTATTTTCTTCATCTTCTTGTTCTTTGAAAATAATTTTATGATTTGGAAAAAATTAAATTCATACCTGAAATTTTTTTCTTATTTGGCAAGTTCCGAATAGTTTAAAAATCGTTCACAAGTTTTCTATTTTTATAAAATTAATTTTTCATCAGATTTCAAAAATGTATTTTGAAAATGTATTTTAAAAAAAATTGTAATTTAAAAAGAAAAATAGAGATTTTATTTTATTTTAAAATTGGAAATAATGTTGCATTTGGTAAAAAATGATTTGTTAATGTTCTGAATGTTCAAACAATAGAAATCTTTTTTTTGGGGTTATATTTATTTCTGACTAAACACAGTACTTTCAGAACACTATTTTTCTTGAATTTTCAAAAAGTACTGACTGGAGATTTAAAATTCTATCTCAAGTGAATTAACTTCTTTTTTTTCAATAATTAAATTCTTGAATAACTTTCATAAAATTATTAAAAGTGATTCATTTAGAAAAGAATTTCGGTTATAAATTTGAGGAAATAATTGATCTTTGGATAAGTTACGATAGCAATTTTTAGAAGTAATAAAATTTCAGAAGTAAGAAAAAATTGTCAAACAATTGTAAATATCGTCGAATTTTTTGTTATTATTGAAGTAAAAATTTTCAAATCGCAAAATTCGACTCATTTGAACGTTCAGAACTTTATGGATGTGATAAAAGTGCCTTTCTACTAATTAATTAATTTTATAAAAAAAAATTCTACAAATAATTGTCTATTTTTTTATAAAAAGAAAAGAATAGTGAAAAGAAAAAATAATGAAAAGAAAAAATAGTTAAAGGACAAAATAGTGAAAAGAAAAAATAATGAAAAGAAAAAATAGTTAAAGGACAAAATAATGAAAAGAAAAAATAGTGAACGAAAAATAGTGTTTTTGAAAGTACTGTGTTTAGTCAGAAATAAATATTTGAATTTTGTTTCACAGTCACGATAACTCATATTACTTTCAAAGAAACATTTTAGGTGAAAATATTTATTCCATCTGCTAACAATAAAATTTTACAGTTATCTCATGGAGATAGATCGAGTTGCAGCACCAAGTTACCTCCCCACAGAACAGGACATTCTTCGCGTAAGAGTGCCCACTACCGGTATAATTGAATATCCCTTTGACTTGGAAGAAATCCGATTTAGGTACGTGGATTATCGAAATCCAAAGCAAAAAAAAGAAGCTGCCTGCACGTCAACGAATTTGTTTCTGCATCTGCAAATGTTGTTTTACTCTGTCAATCTCTCTTTCTCTCTCACTTCTTAATCTCATCACTTTTCAAGTGTGACTAATCTTATTTTTTTCCTTTGAGGTAATTGTCCTTTTAAAACGTTTTCTAAACGTTGAAAAATGTCGCCTTATATTTATTTATTCAATAGTAATAATAATTAGATAATTAAATTGGTAAATAAATTAAATTACAAAAATAATTGGTAAATAAATTAAATTACAAAAATAATTGGTAAATAAGTTAAATTACAAAAATAATTGGTAAATAAGTTAAATTACAAAAATAATTGGTAAATAAATTAAATTACAAAAATAATTGGTAAATAATTGACAATTTGGTCTAAATTAATCAATAATAATTAAATAAATTAATCAATAATTTAATAAATACTAATTTGGTAAATAATAATAAAGTAATTTAATAATTTGATAAATTAACAATTTATTTAATATTATTTAATCTTATTTAATCTTATTTAATATTAAATGATTTTTTGGGAAAAAAGTATTTGTAAAAAAATAATTTCAAATTTATTACAATATTTTTATTTTTTTAATTTTTATTACAATATTTTTAATTTTTATTACAATATTTTTTTTACAATTTTTAATCTACAGATTTGCTAATCTGAATTCGGGGAAAGTAAAATTGTTCAGGAAAATCAGGCAATTTTATTAAATTTACCGGAAAAAGAAGCAAATTTTCTAGAATTGAAAAAAAGTATTTCTCACAAATTGAATTTGGTAAAAATATTGATTATTTACTTAATAATAGTATTGACTATTAATTTTCAAAATTAACTGGAACGTTAAGTTGTATTAAAGCTTTAGGAAAATGTATTTATTTTCTCTCCCATTAAATTGTGTCTCGAGAATAAATAACTAATTGGAGGAAAAATTTTGTTTTAAAAGGACAGCGATCTGAAAGGTGTGACTTGGCAATTTACAGGCAATCTCAATATACGGCGGAGCATGATTGTACGGCATTGTTGTTTTTAATATTTTGTGTTAAGCACTCTTGATAAAAATTTTTTTTGCATGGCATGCATTACGAAGATGGTGGCTTAATTTTTGTTTGCAGTTATATTAGTGACCTAGCACGTATCGAGGCGCCTGATTACCTGCCAACCGAGCAAGACATTCTTCGTGCTCGAGCCCCTACTACAGGCATTATAGAATATCCATTTGATCTGGACTCCATCATATTTAGGTATACTAACACGTCATCATTTTTTTTTTATTTTTTACTTTTTCAATTTCATCCGACTTGAAAAAAAAATATTCGAACTAATTCGTCGAATAAGAATAGTAGAGGACTTGGATCATCTCAGATTCTTGGTAAAATTTTTAATATTCTCTATATTTTCTTACATTTTGTCAGAAGCATGACAATATTTTGATTGTTGATTTTTTTATTCTTTGAACAATAATATTAGAGATTAATAATTATTGTATTGGAAAATTTTTCTATTGCTTCCATTTTTTTGTTCGATTATTTCTTCTCTTGAGAGACGAAAAATTAGGATTACACTTTTTTTCTCATTGCGAAAATTTAAATTGCTTTTGAAATACTGAAACAGTGATAATGTTAATGTTAATAGTGTTGCATGTGATTTTAAGTGTTTGCTTGGTCTTGGGAAAGCTATTTTTAAGAAAAAGAATATATTTTCGAAAATTAGTAAAAAATTCCCGGGGGGTAAAATTTACATTGATTGTAAGAAAAGTTTTTGTTTCGCCGAGGTATTTTTCTTTTTTTTTTTAAGAAACAAAACAGATCAAGAAATAATGTAAAAATTCTTTTATTCTGAGAATTTTTTTTCTTTAAAATCGTTAACCTCAAACGTTAATAACGTAAAGATCTTTTTTTTTATAGTATTTTATTTGTTTATTTTTGGGGAAAAAATATTTTAATACAAATTTTTATTTTTTAAATATCTGATTCGGAAAACTAACGATCGAATTGCTTCTACAGGATGGTTGACGTCGGTGGACAGAGATCAGAAAGAAGAAAATGGATCCACTGTTTCGAAAATGTGACTTCCATTATATTTTTAGTAGCGTTAAGTGAATACGATCAAATTCTGTTTGAATCTGAAAACGAGGTGAGAAAATAATTCAATTTTTTCAATGAGTATTTAAAGAGGAAATTAAATGGGGAATAAAATTTATGAAAAGTAAAATAAACGAAAAGTAAAATTAACTGAAAAGTAAAATAAACGAAAAGTAAAAATATCTGAAAAATGAAATAAACGAAAAATAAAATTAATTGAAAAATGAATTAAACGAAAAATAAAATTAATTGAAAAGTAGAATAAACGAAAAGTAAAATTAAGTGATGAAAAATAAAATAAACGAAAGATAAAATTATTTACTACTAAATTATTTACTACTAAATTAATTTATTACTAAATTGATTTATTACTAAATTGATTTATTACTAAATTGATTTATTAAATAAATCAATTCATTACAATGAAAATTGGATAAATTTAATTATCGAATAAATTATAAATTTATTAGTGTGATAAATTACGTTTCATTATGTCTTTAAGTTAAGTATAATTTAATTTTTTTTGTAAATTTAGTCACTAAATTAATTTAGTGTATAGGGGGAAATTTACTTTCGTTCTGTGCAGAAAATTGAAATTTAAAATAAAAAGCTAGAATAATTCAATACAGATGGAAAATTAATTTAATTTTGTAAAATTATTGAAATTGGGGAAAAATATTAATTCCGTATTTTCTATTTTGCAGAATCGAATGGAAGAAAGTAAGGCATTATTCAAAACAATTATAACATATCCCTGGTTTCAACACTCTTCCGTAATTCTCTTCTTAAATAAAAAGGATCTGCTTGAGGAAAAAATAATGTATTCCCATCTTGTCGACTACTTTCCTGAATATGATGGTGAGTTTCGAAATTAAAGTATTTTTTGTCGCTGACATTTTTTTTTGAGATCCTACACGAAAGGTTTATATTTTTCTGCCCTAATCGAGAAAAAAATTGACCTGTTAATAATTAGACCGAAAATAATTTTTATTATCACGATGTTCAATTTATAACGGAAAATGGTTTTTTCTGAATAGTTGAAATTATTAAATTGTCAATTTGAATTAAATTTTAATTAATTTGAATTAGTTTGAATTAATTTGAATTAATTTAAATTAGTTTGAATTAATTGAATTAATTGAATTAATTTGAATTAATTGAATTAATTTGAATTAGTTTGAATTAGTTTGAAATAAAGTTTCAAATTGAAATTGAATTTTGAAGATGGATTTTTAATTTACTTGGATTTTTCATTTTTTTACGTTTTTGAATTTTACTTTTTTCACAGTTAATTTTTGTATAACAATTTTTTTAAATTTCTTCCATTATTTCTTGCATTAATTTCTTGGATTAATTTCTTGAATTAAAAATTGACGAATTTGTTCTGAAAACTGTATTTATATTTTTATAAACAATTATTTAAATTAATGGACTACTATTCACTAATTCGAATTTAGAGTAATTTGAAGAGAGACAAAATAGTATTGATCAAAGTAAAATAGAAATTAGAGTAAATGTCAAATTTCGTTGAGAAAAAAATTCGGATGTATTAATATTGATGACAAATTAATTTTTCAATTTAAAAAAATTGTTTCTGTGGGTCTTTCGGATTATTTAAATGGGGGAAGTTGTTTTTTTATTATTCGACTGAGAAGTTGTGTGATATAGGGCCTAAACAGTCACCCCCACCAGCTATGGAGTACATTTTAAAGGTCTATCTCAGTTCGAATCCCGATCCAGATCGTCAATGCTACTCTCACTTTACAACAGCGACAGGTCTGTTTCAAGTAGGACAACCCTCGCCCTTTTTTCAAATTGACAAATTGGCCCCTTTTGTGCTAGTACTCTTTTCTATTTTCTTTTTTTTTAAATTCGAGTCTAATAATAGTGGGAATTTGCATGCCAGGAAAGTATTTTTATTTTCCATTCAGTTTAACTATTTTTTTAATACCAATTTCCATTCAATTTTTAACTACTTTGTTTACCATTTTCCATTTAAGAATGTTTAACTACATTTTTCTTTACTGTTTACTACTGTTAACTACTGTTTACTACTTTTTTTCTTTTTTTTCACCTTTTTTGAAAGTGATACATTTACCTTTTTGTGATTAATTCGAGAAATTGAATACAGAGTATTTTTAAAGGATATTAATTTTAATTAAAGTTTTTCGAAACTTGAAAACTAATTTTAAAGTGCATAGAATATTTTTGTTTCATTAAAAAATGGAAGAGAGTGGAAAAATAATATTCGAGTGTTTGCAAATTCTCAAAAGTAGAGCTAGTTTTATGCTAATAGCAATAATGATTAGTGTATAATTTATTGCTGAGGAGTACATTTTCATTATTAATTATTATAAGTCATATTAAGACAAAAATGTAATTTTTGAAATCATCTTTTTTTCTCCCAAGTGACTAAAAAATCTTTTCTTTCTAATGATTCAAAAAAATCTTTTCTTTCTAATGATTCAAAAAATCTTTTCTTTTTAATGAATCAAAACAAATCCTTTTCTTTTTAATGAATCAAAACAATATTTTCTTTTTAATGATTCAATAACAATCTTTTGTTTGTAATGATTCAAAAGAGTCTTTTCTTTTAAATGATTCAAAGCAAATCCTTTTTTTTCAATGATTCAAAGAAATAAATTATTTTCTTAATCATTGGAAAAAATAAATCTTTTTTTTCAATGATTCAATGAAATAAATCCTTTTTTTAATGATTGAAGAAATAAATTATTTTTTTTAATCATTTGGGAAGAAGAAAAAAGTCGTATATATAAACTTTAAACGACATCCTAGCCATTATGCAAGGGCATCTAGCTTGTTAACTGTGCTTTGAAAAGGCTTCCACCGATTTACGCGCTATAGTCTTTAATACGATAATTTGACCTTGTAAAGCATATTGGATTGGCTTAAATTATGCCATAATTCCAGTATGACTAAAACTACTTCCCTTTCCGTCCCCTCGGCCCTTTTTTCAATTCTCAATAATATACTTTTTAAATCTTGACTTACAAAAATGTTTTCATGGCAAAAATTCCGTATTCCATTCGTAGCTCAATGACAGAAATTCGTAATCATCGTTTCCTGTTTTTGAAAAGAATCTTTGTTTCCGTTTTGATTTGTTTCACTTTGGAAATTTTTTTTTTAATTTTTCGATTCTGTTTATAGTTTATTTGTTACCTGAATTTTTTATTTGTTTCGTTCACTTTCTGATTTATTCTTTTTGTTTTCTTTTTTTTTGTCTATTTTTTGTTTTTTAATTTTCGTTTTCTGTATTTTTTATTATGTATACTTTTCTGGTTTTGTTTTCTTCGTTTCCCTTTTTGAGTTTTCTAGTTTTCTTTTTTTCCTTTTTTGTTTTCTATTTTTGTTTCCTTTATTTTTCGTTTTCCCCTTTTTTACTTTCCTTTATTTTTTGTTTTCCTCTGTTTTTCCTTTTTTACTTTGTTTTTTTTTCTTTACCTTTTGTCTTCCCTTTTTTTCTTTTTTTATTTTTGTTTTCTCTTTTTTACTTTTGTTTTCTCTTTTTTTTCTTCTTTTACTTTTTTTTTAATTTTTATTCCCTTTATTCATTATTTTCTCCATTTTCTCTTTTTTTAAATTTTTATTCCCTTTATTCATTATTTTCTCCATTTTCTCTTTTTTTTAAATTTTTACTCCCTTTATTTATTATTTTCTCCATTTTTTGTTTCACTTATTTTTTATTCGAAAAAATACCCTTCACGCAAATCATCGTGAGAAAAATAATATTTTTGATCAGAGTGTCTAGAGGAGGAGGTATAAAAAATTGTGCGTTAATAATTTAGACAATAATTCAAAACTAATGGTGCTTTTTATTTTTTAATTTTTGAAATAACATTTGCATTATTATCGCCATTATCCTGTAAGCTTGATTCATATTTCCCAGGACCACAAAGAGACGCTACAGCAGCTAGAGAATTCATACTAAGGATGTTTGTCGACTTAAATCCAGATAGCGAAAAGATTATTTATTCCCACTTCACATGCGCCACAGGTATGTTCCTCGCTAGTTTTTAATGCCGTAAATGCTGAGCACAATCGTCCTTTGCTTTGTTTGTTGCTTTCATTGAAAAATTAGCACTCCTGCATGCATTTTGCTCGTTTATCTAGATATATTTATACACGAAAAAAAAAATTTCCAGAGGAAAATCGATATTTTCTAAATATTCATTACATTGGTTGCAAAAAAAAGAAAAAAATATTTCTAAAAGAATTGAAAGTAAAATTTGTTTTGATAAAGAGTAAGTTTCATATATGAAACTATTTATTAACTCTAAAAATTGTTTCATATTTTTACTCTTTTGTAAAAAAATTAAAAAAAGCATAAAAAATAGAAATTTCCTATCGATTTTCCGTTTTTTTTTTCAAGAATGACAATTACAAATGGTTTTAATTTTGTGAATTAATTTGCATGCTGCATACACGGGACCGGAATACAGATACGGAAAATATTAAACTCGTGTTTTGCGCTGTGAAAGATACTATAATGCAAACAGCCCTTAAAGAATTCAATCTTGCTTAAATTATCACTATTTACTATTATCACTTTTTTTCACAAATTGTCCGAGATTATTCTCTAATTTGTCGAACGTTTTTATTTTTCTTTATTTTTTTTTAAATCTCTTCCTACTTTTTTCCGTTGTGGTTAATTATATACGCGAAATATTTTTCTTTCTCCTTTAAATTATAGTGAAAAATATAAATATCGTAATATTTAATAAAAAAAAAAAAACTCAAACACATTTTACGAAAAAAATCACAAGTTTTTATCTTGTAGATAGAAACAGTTAGCAAACAGTTTTTGGAGAATAATGTTCTATAAATTAATAATTGAGAAAGGAAATTGAGAATTGTAGCGGGAAATGTGTTTTAAGGATATTTTATGAGATAAGGAACTTTACAGTGATTGAAAATAAAATCATTTTTGCACAAAACGTCTCGATGTGATGTTTCGATCGTTTTCAATTGTGTCGATGTTATGATTTATTCATCAATTACTCAATAAAATTATTGTTTAAAAAGTTTTTTTCGATTTTGTGATTTTTTGGAGACACGTTTTCTGCTACCTTGGACGAGAATTTTTTTTAATCACGCTTTTATTTTATTACAAGCATTTTGTTATTTATTACTTTTATTTGTGTTATTATTTATGAATTATTAATTATTAATTGTTAAACTCGATGGGAGTTGGTGTATTTTTAAATTTTGGTTCATTTTGCTTTTTTGTTTTGCTCAGTGTCGTTGATTGGAGCAAAAATTGGTTTTTGTATTAAGTACATTTTTTACATACTTTTGACAATTTTTACTTTTTTTTTAATCGTATGTTTAATTTATATTATCGTTAATAACATTCGTAATGCTTTACTACTGACAATATGAAAAGCATGTGGTTTGTTTTCTTTTCACTGAAGGATGTTTTGCACTGAGAAACAAAAAATGTGATTGCATGTGTTTTTTTTTAATTATGTGGTAAGTTTTGATTTCAAATTTTCACTTTTTGCACTATTTTCTATTAAACAGAAAGTGTAGTAATATTTTTATATTTTCTAAAATTCACATATTTGTTGACAGATACGGAAAATATAAGATTCGTGTTTGCGGCCGTGAAGGATACAATCCTGCAATCAAATTTGAAGGAATATAATTTGGTTTAGAAATTTTCTATAAAGAATTCGAAATGGATTCGACTGTTTTTTCTGTAAGCCTGAGACCAGAGCAATGGAGAGCTTGGACTTTGTTTAAAAGAAGAGGGAAAAGAGAGAGAGAAGAATAAAATAAAAATGCAAGAGGAAGAGTTTTTAAAAAACACAGAGGGAACGAAGAAAACAAAGTACCGAAAAAGGGGAATCACGTGGGAAACAAATACTGCTCGTGTTGATTGTTCGACGGCGAATTATGTCATCACAACACGAGTGCACCAAAACTTTAGGTAGATAGGTTATGTGCGATGGAAATTCCAGCGACAAAAAACAAAAAACAAAAAAATAGACCTAAAAATCTTGAACGTTATACGTTCATTCCTAAAAAACAAAAAAAAATAACCTTTTCATTGTCGATACCAACAAACTGATTTAGTTTCATACTCTATTTGTTGAATTTGTTACCTTTTTATAGCTTAGCCTAGTCGATTCGAACTCGGCTGACTGTGAAATCGCCTGATTTTTATAATAACGATAAAAGAAAAATAAAAAAAATATAAACGAAAAGCAAAAAAACAAAAAACAAAAAAAAATTATAAAAACAAAAAAATCACGAACAAGTAAACTTTTACGAAGCACAGCGTGATTTTGTCGCGCCGTGCCCCCATGTCTGTCCAAAATGTGTGTTTCAAGACGAACGATCTCAACGACGAGAACATTTCCGAGTGAAACAAGAAAAAAAAAGGAGGAACAAAAGCTTTTTAATCACGAGTAGTCGGAGACACAAGTGAGAGCAATTTTTGTGCCATTTACTAGTGTGGTGTTTTTATTGCAGTCCTTTGTTAGATGCAAAAAGCCAAAGTGTTTTTTTTTCTTTTTAATCTGTGCCAGAAACGACTAAGAGTTTTTTCTGCATGTGACTCAAATTCACGATTCATCGTATAAATATTGTTATATATAATATATAAAGAAAAAAAAAATTTGAAACCTAGAATAGAGTCCGAAGAAGTACGTCGGCAAAAAAAAAAGAAAACGCTCCTCAGACCCGTCTTTTACAATACAGCAACTAAAAAGAATAGTTTAAAAACAACATCTTTTTTGATGTAAGTTTTTAGGTAAAAAAAAATGAATAAATAAATAAAAATATATTATCAGGAGGCGGGAGTAAGCAGGCTTCCCTGCCTCTTTCACCTCCGAAGCCGGTGCTCGGAATGCGAGGGCTTCACAAACACTTCCCTTTATTATACTTAAAAAAAACTTCATTATCATTCAAATATTTCCGCATGTAAAAAAATAATTCAGTCCATTTTTTAATTCATCATTAATATATAGAATCGAAAACCGCGTTCTTTTCAACAAACCTTTCTTTTCTACGCAAAAAATCGTTTTCTACCAAAAAAAAAAAAAAACTTTCAAAAAACAATCGTTAATTATTCATTTTATAGAAATATATTCTGGAAATTTACAAACTAGTTCCAGGAGATAATTTTATATACCACTTTCTGAAAATTTTTTTTACAAGCAAAAAAAGTTTTGTGGGAATATATTTTACTAACAATCTTTTGGGTGATTGTTTTTTTTATAAATTATAATTTTCTGGGGAATAATATTACGAGATTTTTTCGAACGATTTCAATTGTATTCAAAAATAATTTTTTGACTAGTCTTTTAAGAGAGGAAGAAAATATTTCACTATACTAGAAAAAACTCTTTCGAAAGTCGTTTTATTTTTGTTTTTCGAAAATATGCGTATCTTCCAAAAAAAAGGATCCTTTTTATAGGAAATTTCTTCCAAAAGAAAATCGTTTTTATACGAATTTTTCAAAACTTTTTTGTAGAGAGAAACAATTTTTGTCCCGTAACCAACGCTACATATTTTTTTTATACAATAATCTTCCATAAAGCTTGCAATGAATTCGTCTTCTTGATTAATTCCGAAGATTCCGAATTAGCATTTGTCTAGAAAATTTCTCTTTCGAGGAAACATGGCTTCCTGGTATTTTTGGCTCTTTTCTCCTTTTTTTGATAGAAGAAAAAAAGTTCGTTTTGAATTTTTGAAAAAAGAAAATACTATGTTACAAAAAGAAAAGACTAGACGAACTTGATATTTATTTAATTTAGGATTTTCTCTTGAGGAAAAAAAAGGAAAGAGAGGAGAAAAAGACAAGGAACGCCCACACTTGGTTATAGGAGGAAAAAAACGCGGAGGAGGTAGACTGATTAAATACTGAACTAATCGATTTTTCTTTACAATGTGATACTAGTTATGGGAGCATCTAAACGTCCCAGAGAAGACGAGTCTGCAAGGCGTGACAAAATTGTGAAAATCAAAAAAAAAGAAATAAAATAAAAAACTGACTCTGTTTTCTTCTTCAAAATGCGTCTCGCTTTGTGGTAATTTTTTGTTTTATGCGAGAGTGAATTTGAAATCATTTTTTGCGTATTGTCTTAAATTGTCTTTTTTACTGAGAAAAACTTCGAGAAAGACTTGGTTTATTTTATATTTAAATAACTGCTGAAACATTTTAGAAAAAAATTTGTTCTTTTGTTAGAAGAAGTTTTTTTCTTTTTTTTTAACAGATAAAAATGTTTTTTACGAGATAAAAATGTTTTTAGGGGTAGGTGAAAGTTTTTTTTTAAACAAAGAAAACTTTTTTAACACGAGTGATATAAAGTTATCTTTTATAGTTTTGCTTCTGGAGCAATGAAAATGTGCATTTTTAGTTGATAATATTGCGAAGAATATTGTTATGGAAATTTTCTATTTATTTTGCCCTGTAAGCTAATTTTTGACATTTATTGTAAATGTATAATTTTAATTTAATTTAATTTTACATTTTTTAGGATTCAAGGATTTTTTTTTTCAAGCAATTTTTTTCTCCTTGAAAAAGTGTGATTTTATTTAAGTTCTTCATTTGGAAAAGAAGTGTAAATGTTTGATAATTTCATTTCTCCTGGCTGCAAGACTAACACAATAACTGTTGGAATTGAAACACAAAAAAAACATAATATGACAGGAATTGAAAGTGAGAATAAATGAATTATTTATGGGAATTTTTGCGAGAAATGTGGCAAATATAAAAACGATATATATATAAAAAAAAATGTAGAATTAGTTTTGTTTCTATCGTTATAAAAAGAAATGACTTTTATACGGTTGTGTTCGACATAGATTTTACGTAGGCTGATAATTGACAAATTTTTGAAAGATTTCAAATTCACAATCGTTTGGAAAAATGGCATTTAAAAAGAAATAAATAAAATAATAAATTAGTGAATAAATCCGCGAAGCGAACGTCGTATCCGTTACTCTGTCGATGTAGCCCTCGCCGGTCGGCACACAAGAGCATCGCGTAACAAGCGACAGGAATATTTTTTTTGGATGAAAAAAATTTTCCTGTTGCTTGCTTGCTCTGTCTCCACCTTTTTAAACGTATGAACTGCTCACTGCCTGCGCTCGCTCATTTTGCTGGGCTAGCGCGCTGCCCAAGTGTGCCAGTGTTTCTTCAGTTTTTTTTTTTAGAAAAAAAAAGAAATTCTCCGCCGATTTCACTATCTCTGCAAAAATCACTCTCGTTTTTTTTACGTAACAAAAAAGAAAAAAAATTAAACGTCTGACCATCCGGAGATGATGAATTCAGCCGAAAAATAAACGCCCAAAAAAACTGAAGAACACTAGCACACTGGAAAAATCTATTTAAAAATAAAGGCAACGCAAAAATATATTTAGCCTTGAAAATCAAAAAAAGGAAAGGGAAAAAAAATTATAATATGTAATTCTATACTATGTGCAATTGCATATTTTCAAGTTGAATGAATTTTTGCTCTTCAAAAAAAAAAAAAAGAAAAATTCACTTTTTTTTTCCTTTTTGGAGATTTGCCCCTCACACGCACACCGGGCAGCATTACGTCATACTTACCTTGGTTGAATCACTGAGTTTATATGGAAGAATACAAAATATATAAAATGCATTGGATAAAGTATAATAATAAGAGGATAACAACAAATAATAATGAATAATTATATTACAGCTTGAATTTAAGAGTGAGTGTGTGTACGTTTATTCAACAAAAAGAAAATGGGGTGATGGAAAATGTGCATTATAATAATTTCTGAATGGGATGTGATCGCCAAAAATAATTGTTTGAATGACAAAAAAAAAAACAATTGACGAGAATATTAAAAAAAAAAGAAAATCAGGCAACGAGTATAAAAAAGTATGAGATTCTACAATATTTGCGCGAATATGTGATTTGATTTGTAATTTGTATGAATGTTTAAAAGAAATTTTTAATTAATACACCCAAAAAAAATGGGAGAAAAAGAGAGAGGCGATGCCTGTTTTATGAAAAACGAGAATGAATGAAAAAGGAAAAAAACGCAAACTTTGTGGCTAATACTTGATTTGTAAATCATTTCTTGTCAAAAAGTAACGAGTTTTTTTTCTGAAACGCGTAAAATATGTTGGGTATTCTTTCTGTGTGTAAAAATGTAAACACCTACAACAAAAAAAAACCCACGATGAAATCAATGTTTCTAACTTATTTATAATAAATAATATACATTAATGATACAAAAATAAACGCAGTTTTGCGATTAACATTAACGTACTGGACGTTAAGCGATGCTGAACCTTTCCTGCTTTTTTATTTTTATTTTCTTACTTTATTTTCATTTTTTGTTATTTATGAATAGAATTTATAGATCGTTTTATAAAACTAATAGACTAAAAGTAGAATTCTCTTTTTATTTTTAAAATGTTTATCATTTTTTTAGACTATTTGGAAAAAAAATATTTTATCACAGGCGTGAAGTTTAGTTTTTTGATTAATATTTTTCTTTTATAAAATATGATGTTTATTCTTGTTTTATTTTTTCTTAATTTTGCTTTAAGGGCGATTCTCTGGAAAATCACAATCAAGCGTTCACAATTTTATTTCTGTAGTAAATAATAAAACAATTTCAATTATTTAAAGTTAAAAAATAAAATAGAAATTCAAATTATATCATTGAAAATTATTCAATTACTAAAATGGTTAAAATTTGAATTATTAACAATTACTTCAGTCGTACGATAATTTTTAGTAATTTTCCCCTTTTTAGTGTATTTTTCATTTCATTTTTCAATTTTTAGTGATTCGATTAGTAAAGAAATTGAATTGAAATTGAAATTGGCAAATAATTTTTTATTTTTTGATTGTATACCAATTTTTAAAACAATTTGAAGAAAATTATTTTTTTAAAGGCCACATGAAGGTTAATTCTTTCCTGTTTTATATTTTTTTTTTTATTAAAAAATTGTTTTTTCTTCTTTTTAGTGAAAGAAAATATCATTTTTTTCTTCTTTTACTTTTTTTTGTCAATTTTGCCATTTTTTTGGTAAAAACAAAGTGCACGAGTAATTTTTTTTAATGAATCACTTTCATGGTAAAAAGGAAAAAAAAGAAGAAAATTTTGTTTAAAAATAATTATCACCATTAATTTTTATGGAGAAAAATGAGGAATTTTCGAAACGAAAAAATTCATTTTGTGACCTCTATGAAAAGAAGAAAAATTATTGTAAGTTTATATTTCTTTGATTATTATTAATAAAAATTTTTAATTATCTTTAAATTTTTTCAAATTTAATATACTTAATTATTTATACAAATTTTTTGCTATTTTTTACAATATTTTTTTTGAAAAATAAATTGAAAATTTAATATAATTGTAAATTTTTAATTGAATGTAAATTTAAAAATGTTTTTGAAATAAATACTTGCATTCTAATCTACTAAACAATTTTTGTTTTCTAGAAAAAAAAATTCGTCTTTATTCTCTCTAAGCGGTAACTTTCAGAAATTTGGAGAAATAATCAATAGACGGTAAACAAGAGTTAATTCAATTCTTGTCCTTTTGAAATAAAAATATTTTCCTTTAGAAAAAATTATATTTTGAGAAAATAATAAAATTAAATTCTTTATTTAAACGATCAAATTAATTATTACATATTAATTAATTATTGATAAAAATTAGAATTTAAATATACCGGTCAAGAAATTTTTTCACTTCGTTTTCTGTTTGGAACAAAAGTTAAATTTATTGATTAGAAAGATTTTTAAAATTCGTTTTGTATCGAAAAAAGACGTTTTCTAAATTATTTTTGATTTTTTCAGTTGAAAGAGAAAAAAAGGATCAATGACTGTGGACCATTACTTTCTTCTCGAAGACTTTGGGTAATATTTTTCAGAACTTATTTCTTTAACACTGTATATTTTTTGGAATCAGAAAAAATTTAGTTAATGTTTATCAGTCTGGAAAAATCGAAAGAAGATCATTTTTTCGGAATGGAAATTGACAGACTTTTCTTGAACGACAAAAATATCGAAAAACATATTTTTTATTTGGAAAGAAAATTGTCGAGCATTAATAAATTTTTATTTGAAAAACCATTTATCAAAAATAATAATAGTAATAATTGTTTGGATAGAAAATTGACAAACATCAATAAATTTTTATTTGAAAAACCATTTATCAAAAAAGCAAAATTCTTTATAGTGGTTTTAATCAAATTCACACTTGGGAAAAATATTTTACTTTGAGAATTTATCTTTTTGTTACAAAAAAATTTTTGTTTCCATTTGGTTCAAATAAAAATTGTATTTCTGTTGAGTAGAATTTTTATTTAAAAACAAAAAAATAATTCAGTCGACTCTGAGATTGTTTATACTTTTATTTAGTTGAAATAAATAATTTTGTGTACGAAAAAAGGCCTAAATAGTATGGTTTGAAAAAAATGGCCTAAATAGATTTTTTTTCTAGGTGTATTTTTTGATAAAAAAAAAAGAAAGGGAAAAATAATTTTATTAGGGAAAAATTAAAGAGTAGCTCAAGAAAATATTGAAAAGAAATTCCTTTTTCGGCGAATAGAATTTTTTCCATCCCGTCCATGAATTTTTGTCAATATAGATTTTTGTTCAAGTGTAAATTTTTTTTCAGGTCTCGAGAATATTTGCCGAGGAAAAGAACAATCGTGAAGAAGGATTTTGATGCCTCGAGAATTGAAGTTGTATCCCGCCGCCCCTATTAATTCACCCTCACTCTCTGCTCCTGCAGTTTTTGGCATCAATGAAAAAGGAAGGGTGTTGTTGGTTACCAACCCATCACGAGGAGGAGGAGGAAAAAGGAATCTTTACCTTCGGCTTTAATCCATGGTAGGGGATGTGATGTCTTTAGCGCAAGCGCGCTCAAAATTTCTCTGCGTCCCCCTTTTGGAATGGATATTATATAGTTCTCGACGAACTCTCTTTAATGCGCACCCTGAGAGCACATAAGAAAAAGGCGCATCCACCGCCGTCACCGCTTAGTTACAATATTGTACAGTCAAAGAGGAACCAAATCCTTGGGTGTCGCCCCGTCGTCGACTGTTGACGAACTCAAAGACTGCTGCACCCACATTTTATCATCCGCAAGGAACCTCAATTTGACCTTCAAATTCTCTCTCTCCAAAATTCACACCCAAGGATAAAAATTATATTGTTGAATTAAAATGAATCTCCTCGAGGAAGAAGAAACCGACGAGTGAGTACTTTTTTTTTTAGTAAATTCAAAAGTTTATTAACTTATTGTAAAATTATTCTTTTGCTCCATTTTCTCATTTCTTGTATCAAAGTATAAAAATCAATTTTTTCCCCCCTAAATATTCTCACACAAATTAATGAAAATTAGGGAAAAGTTTGCAAAGTCCTGTAATCGATTTTTTGAATATTCTGACAGAAATTAAATTCAAAACGTGTTTCAAGAGGAAAATGTTCTATTTATATATTCTCCAAAAATTATTTCGGAAAAAAGACTTGAGGGAAAGTATCCAAAAATATTTTTTTCTATTTCAATTCCTTTCCTGTATTTTTTCATTTCAATACATGAAATTCTAGAAATTCTCCATTGTTTTTTTTTCTGTTTTACTAAAAACAAATTTTTGAGAACTAGAAAATATTTTGAAATAAATAATATTGTGCGGCATTGTATATACGAAAATAACATCTGTTTAGTCAATACTAATTTAAATATTCCCGAGGAGTAGAGAGTCGTTAATTCAGGGAAGTTAGCTGATTTAATTAAACGCAAACCTCACTTGTTATGGATTTTTTTTCATCATTGTATTAATTCGTAAAGAAAATAAAATTTTCCTGAGAAATTTTTTTTCTTTCCTATTGAGAAAATTAGAAATTGTTCTGATTGTCATTTTTGTTTTAACAGTTTTAGAAATGGCGTAAGAATTATCGAAAATCTAATATCTAATCTAATCTTTTTTTTAAATAGTGATAAAAAAATCGCCTTTTTTTTGTAGGTCAAAATTACTGATAACATTCAAGGTGAATTAATTAAAATAAATTTTGTTTATAATTGAGAATTATTGTTAATTTTAATTTTTGATGGCATTTGAATTTAAATTTCGATCTCAATTTCCATTTAGTTTCAATTTCGATTTTAGTAAATAAAAAAGTATTTTAATAAATATTAATATACGCCCGAAAATAAGTATAATATTTAACTCAGAGCCTAGTAAACTTTTTATTTGTTCCGAATAAATTTTATTTATTACTAAACAATTAAAAAATTTTTCTAATTTAAAAAAATGTCAGTTTATTCTTAACAATTGAAAATGTAAACAAATTTTTAACAACTAGACTTTGCAACAATTATAAATTTCGTTTGACAAAAAGAATTTTTTAATGTGAAAATTAATCGAAAAATAAATTTTCCAAAATGAGTATATAATTTTGTGGATAATTTGTCCAATAATTAATTAGGGGAAATAGTTTTTATTTTTATCAATAATTATAAATTTTTGTAAGACTATGGTAAATAATAATAATAATAAGATTAATAATAAGAATAATAATAATAATAATAATAATAATAATAAGAATAATAATAATAATGATAATGGTAATTTAAGGGAAGAAATTAGTTGAGAAAGAATTTTTGTGAATTTCGCAGTGCAAACTGTGAGCAAAATGTGAAATGAAAAAATGCAATTGAAATTAATAATGGAAAAAAAGAAAAATTCGTTTCTGGAAATATTTCTTGTATTATTACGACTTTGAATAGCAGTGTTCCGTTGAGACTTGTAATTTCTTTCTTTCTTTCTTTTTTTCTTTTTGAGACAACCGACAATCATTTCGCTATTTCCCTCAACTTCTTGTTTCACTTATCCTGAAATCCATTCACTCGAGGGTAAATCTGTAACTTTCATTCTCACATTTCTCTCTTAATTTTATTGATTTCATTTTTCTCGATTCTAACTTTTACCGCAGCATTAAAAAAAATAATAGTAATAATACATCTAAAATTCCAGTGAAATGTGTTTATTATAATTGGAAATAGTAATTGAAAACAATAATAATTTGAAAAGAAAATAATAATAAAATAAATAATAAGTAGAAAATATTTCCTAAATGTAATGGAATTGGTAAAAAAACATAATTAAAATGGAATTGGTAAAAAATAATAATTGAAATGAAATTGGTAAAAAAAATAATAATTGAAATAGAATTGTTAAAAAATAATAATAAATAAAATAATAAGATAAAAAATACAGTAATAAATAAAAAATAGAAATAAATAACAATAATTGAAGAAATAGTAATAGATACAAGAAAAAAATTTTTTTTGTTGAAAAATATTTTACTCTATTTTGAAATAAAAGAATTCGGGATGAGATTTTAGACAAAGAATATTTGAGAGTTTATTTATTATATACTTACAGTGTTTGATGAAAGAATTATAGATTACTGCAGTTGAACAGACGATCGATGAAACTGTTATAGACGACATAGATTACAAAATACATATATATGTATGTACATACATGGAAGTGTATTGTGTAGATTTCAAAAGTCTTGTAAATAGTAAAATATAATTGGACATCTTCATATAATGGAGTTTGACATTTTTCAAATATAGATATATTTGAAAAATGTTGCAAATTAGAAAAAAACTCTGCAAATATTTTCAATCTAATGAGCAAGAGTTTATTTTTTGAATTTAAATTTTTTTATATTTTTACATTTTTAATTTTACACTAAAGAGATGAAATAAAATTAAAGAATAAAAATAAAAATAAATACTAGAAAAAATAAAAATAGAATAAAATTTATAAATAAAAATTGGTAAAATTACAGTTAAAATAAATTTATAATTATCAATTATCATAAGTTATAATTATTTATATTAAAAAAATTTAATTTTTTTACTAATAATTTTACTCTATTGATTCAAAATCGAATGAGAGAAAATTTTATTTCCATCAATTTTAAATTAGTTGTGTCAAATAAAAGTGCATATCAGACTTTATTAAATTATTTATTTGTTTTGAGGAAAAATTTTATGCGACACAAATAAAATTTTTATTTGAACCAAATATAAAAGTTTAGTAGGCTCTGTGGCAAATATATTTTTTCTGGGTGTACATTTTTTGTTATTACTCCTTTAATGTTTATTATTCCAACTGTTTTTATTAATATTTTTATTATTATTACTATTTTTATTGTTATTATTATTTTTACTATTACTATTACTATTTTTATTATTATTATTATTACTTTTTTTATTATTATAAAAAATCAATTTTTTCACGAAAAGAATAATTCTGTATTAACATAGATTTAATTAATGCGCATAGTATGTGCACTTGAATTTTCCCCCGTCGAAGAACTACATTATTCGAATATTTTTTTTAATAAAGAGAAATTTACAGAATATATAAAATTTAGTCTGGTAGTGATAAAACTTTATTGGAAAAAGTTTCATGGCACTTCTTTATTTAATTATAAATTTAATCAATTACTTCGTATGTCGGACATTAATGGTTGTTAATTTCTTTTTTTTCCAAAACAATAAGGGGACTTTTTTTTATAGTGTTAATTTTATTTTTTTCGAACATTTTAATTTTTTTTGTTTAATATTTTGTTTAGTTCTTTTTAATTTATTCTTTGCTTACCTTTTTCTTTTTAAATTCATTGCATTTGTTCACTTTTTTCTGTTTTTTAGTTTATTATTTTTGTTTTTTCAAATTTATTATATTTTGTTTACTTTTTTCTGTTTTTTAGTTTATTATTTTTGTTTTTTCAAATTTATTATATTTTGTTTACTTTTTTCTGTTTTGTAATGAATTATTTTTGTTATTTCAAATTTTTTTAAAAATTTTTTCTGTTTTTTTGAATTTATTATTTCTGTTTACTTTTTTTTGTGCGGCTATTTTTTTTTTGCTGACGCGAAGTTCACCGTTCCTGTATTTTTTCTGTTTATTAATTAATGAAATTGGTTCGCGAGTTATTGTTTTATTTTGTTATTTTAAAAACTTTCTAAAACAGTTTTGAATTTGTTTGTGAAAAATAAAAAAAAAATTGTTCATTTCTTGTGTAAAATTATTTTTTTTATACATTTTCAAGCATCGGGATATTATTTAATCGGGCGAACAGTTGTACAATTTGCATCGAAATTCGATAGTCGACTAGAGACGATACACAAGTTTATTGGAAATTTAATTAGATTTATTTTCTAAAAAGTCTGCTTTTCAATTTTATGTTAGAATTCTAATTTAGAATCGATTCTTCTTATACGAAATAAAATCCTGTGAATATTAGTTATTATTTATTTATTATTTGTATATTTATTTGTTTTTTTAAACATTTAGTTATTTGCATTTAGTAATTCGTATTATTATTTACTTTATTATTATTATTATTATTTATTTTATTATTTATTTTTATATTATTATTATTTATTTTAATATTATTATTATTATTATTTTTATTATTATTATTAATTTTTTATTATTAAAAATAAAATTGACATTTTTATAACAAATTCGGTATTCGAACAATTCTTCAAGTGAAGGAAATTTATTTCCTTTTTCTTCACAGTAAAATTTTATTTTCAATAATAAATATGTAACGAAATAATAATATTAGCTAATATTCATTTCAACTATTAAATAATTATTTCGTATTGTAAATATTTGCCTTTCAATGATTAAATATTTACTTTTCAGCTTGAAATGAAATTTTTCAGAAATGAAATTTTTTTCCAACTAGTTATCACGAGAAAAAGTATATATAACAAATATTTTTGTACACTTAGATTTGATTCTTTGTTCAAATTTTTAGAGCAACTGTTGATGATTATTATAAACGCTCGAGGTTAAAATCTTTATTCTACCGTAAAAAATTGTGATAATCTTTCGTTATTATAAAAGATATTTTATATACTCGGATGACTAGAAATTAGTTCGCGTCAAACATTCCATGTTTTATTACTCTCAACTTTTTTTCGCATCCTAGTTTGCTAATTAAATCATTATTAATTACGACAATATTATCTCAATTATTAAATTACGAATGAAAATAATAATTTAAAATTGAATATTTGCATTTAACTAAATAATTTATTATTTTTAACTAAAGTTCAAATAATTTTAAGTATGAATTTTATTTACATTTAATCGAATAATTGATTATGATCTGAAATTACGAAAAGAAATAATAAAAATTTGTTAAAATTTTCTATTGGAGAATAAATGTAATTTTTTCGATTTTTGGAAGAGAGTTGAGTAAATAAAATAAAAATTCGTTTATTTTGATAATTTTTGAGAAGAAAAAAAAATGAAAATTATTTGGAAAAGTGTGAAAAAAATTGTAGTCAGATTTTTATTTGAATTTTTGAATGATGTTTACGTCGCGCCTAAATGTTTGAGAAGAGGGAGAATATTTTAAAGGGCACATTGCATCTTATGAACAGACGGAATGCAGTCTATATAAAATGTGTCTATATGTTGGTTTGTCAGCTGCCAGACGAAAATGTGGTAGTAAGCTGGCAAACCGTGAACTGCTAACTTGGTGGGACGAAAGCTTATAAAAGGTTTACTCCTAACAACCAAAGTTTATTACAAGAGTGTTATTCGTCTCTATAGAATTGTTTTAAATTCCCTATCAAAATTTTGTCGCCAATAAATTTTGATACTTGAAAAAATATTTGTATTACAAAAAATAATAATTTATTAGAACTGTAATTAAATTGTTTGTGTGCTAAGAATTTTTCGCTCGCTGTGCCTACTCAATTTTATACACGATCTATATACATGACACTTTAACATACAGTATTCGCGAATAAATTAATATTTAATAGTCGAAAGTAATTAAAGTTCCGTCCTGTGAATTGTTTTTGTGAAATTCCATCAAATAATTAATAATTAAACAAAAATGCCGGAATGCACGTGTGATTATAAGAGAATTGAAGGCGAGGAAAATCATGAGTGTCAGTTAAAACTCCCAGTGGTAGAGGTCCTTGAACACAAAATAAATAAGGAACGTCCCGTTGATGAGCACAATCCACTCAGGTATATATTTCTCAGCTCAGGTTTTTTTTTCTCAGCCGAATTTAAAGAAAGGCATTTTGGGTTGTGAATCCCGAGGCTTTAATTTCTGTTGTTTCCTTCGTCTCAATTTTGTTTCTAATAATAATTCGCCAATATTTAACAAAAAAAAATTTTCCATTTTTTATTATTTTTCCATTAAAATCAATTTTCTTAATAATTAAATTACTTTATTTTTTCTAATTATTTTCCCCTATTTTTTGAGCAATTTTATTTAGAAATTAATTTTGAGGTATTTATTGAAATTTTTACTGATAAATAAATAAAGAAATAAATAAATAAGAAAAAATCTTCTTCTGGGTGGTTTATTAGTCGAGGGGAAAAATAAAGTGGTAATGAACAGGTTTCACATTATGATCCTGAGTAAATATTGTTTATCTTTGACAATTATGATGCAATAATTTTATCTCAGAAAACAGGTTTTTGTATATCAAATGTTGACACTTGTCATATTGAGAATGCATTTTTTTTATTAACTCTTTTTCGAAAGTTTATTTTTTGTTTAAAAATTCCGGGATTTTTTTTTCTACAACTGTTTTTTTATTTTCGTCATTAAAAAAGGAATTTCTCTCTCGCTCTGAAGAGAAAAGTCATCAAATTTCACAATGACTGACTGAATAGAGAAGTGAAAGGACCAATTACTGAGCAGAATGACTCGGATATTATTTAAATGACTTTTTTACATATTCTTAAATTATCCTTTTTAATTTTTTTCCGTTTCTACTTTTTTTCCTTTTTTCTACTTTTTAGGATAAATTTCTCTTTGGAAAATTGAATTTTAATTGTAAATTTATATTTTTATTATTATTATTATTATTATTATTATTATTATTATTATTATTATTATTATTAGTCGAATCGAATTTTAGGCAAATTTTTTTTACTGTACAAATTTAGTTTATAGAGAATTTGTCGTCGCGAGGTAAATTTTTTTTCGATAGAACGAAATTGCGAGAATTGGCAATAACAATTAAAATTGAAAAAAAATACCTTTTGGCAGAGATTTCCCAGGACTTTTGCGTGAGGAAAACAAATATTATATTCACTAAATTATTGAGCCACATGATGCAATTATTATTCGATTAGAAAATCTTTTTTTGGAAATATAATTATATAATTGCGACTAATAGTGAATGATAATAATAAAATAAAAAGAAAATGACAACACTTGTTTACAAAAGTTGACTTTTGCGCGATTTCAATTTTAAATCGTTCGAATTCAAAACAATTCTAACGAACTATTGTAATTAAAATTTAAATAAAAAGAAAGAAATAAATAAAAATACAAAAATAAAAAGAAAGAAATAAATAAAAATACAAAAATAAAAAGAAAGAAATAAAAACACAAAATTAAAAAGAAAGAAATAAAAATACAGAAATAAAAAAAATAAATAAAAATAAAACAAAATTAAAGTTAAAAAAGTAAAAATTTGATTTATTAGAGAAAATAAAGTGAAAAGTATTTTTAAATCGAATTTTTTTTAAAAGGTATCACACTCAACGACTTGTGGTTCTTCTGTTTATTCTCCATTTCGTAACTTCTATTCTGTGCGATTTAAAAAATTTTCCACTTGTTCTTTTTAGAGTTCAGTGACGAATTGATAAGGTCTCATAAATAATATTGATTGATAAGCAGATGCAACAGGAAATGAGTTAAAAATTGAGAAAATTAGTTTTCGATAAATTTCAAATTAAAATCGAATATTAATAATAAACAAGTGATTAATTATTATTTATGTCAATTAATTTTCCTCCATTTTTTTAGGTATCGAGATGGATCCGTCAGACTCAGGAATCCTAACATCGAACTCATGGATCAAGATATCCTTTATCATCTCGCGCTTGGAAGTGGCTCGCACGACCTGGTCGAAATGTTCGGAGACGTAAAGGTAAATTTTACTTATTTCGTCACTGTTTCATTTTTGTTTACCAAATAATTTATTTAAAAAAAATCTTCAATTGGCTTTTTTTCCACCTATTTAAATAAAATTCTTATTTTATTTAAATAAGAAATTATTATTTTTGTAAATTATCCAAATTAAAAAGAAAATTTTACGATTTTTTGTGGAAAAAAAATTTTTTTCATGAAAAAGGAACAAAAAATGAAATAAGTTGTGAATAATGTTTGCGTTTTTGAATTTGAAAATTTGTACTCGTTGGAATTTACTTCCTATTGGTGAAAAATGGAAAATTAATCAGTGATTTTCTAAACGCGTGTTATATTCAAATTAGATATTGCATCACTGCGATAATTTCTCTGACATAATCTATAATCGTATAAATGTTCTTCATGATTTGCTACAAGTAGCTGAATTGATTCTGATTATCGTCGGAACGATTGCATTTCTATATTTAACTTTTTTTTTAGTTGTATTATTTATAAAATTCAAATGTGCAAAGAGGAGATTAAATAGCAGCATAAAAGTCGAATGCGTAAAAATTTAAAAATAGAAAAAATGAATGTAAAATTATTTATTATGAAAATAATTAAATTCCTCTAAAGATTTTAATTATTTATGAAAGTAAATGAGTTTTTACAAGGAGTTTTATTGAAATTTTAGAGAATAATTTAATTGTTTCAAAAAATTTATTATTTTAGAGAATTATTAAATTTGCTGGAAGAATTTTATTAAAATTGTTAAAAATAATTTAATTTTTTCGAATAATTGTAGTATTTATAGAAAAAATAATTGAATTACCAGGAGAAATTTTATCAAAATTTTCCCAAATTCCTGTGAATTATTTGTAAAATTTCTTGAATTTTCCTTGTGAAGAATTTTATTATTTTAGAAAATAATTTTATATTTAGAAGAAAATTTATCTGAATTTTAGTAAATAATTGAATTGTTCAAAAAAATGTTATTATTTATAATAATTGAATTCTTGTGAAGAAATTTATTAAAATTTTCGAAAACACTTGAATTTGGTTCTTTTTTCCTTTTTTTGCTAATTTCATTTTTGCCTAGAATTTTATTAAATAAAATTTAAATTCTTAATCGACTTGGATATTTGAAAGCAAAATAATAATAAATCAAATACATAAAGAAATTTTAGTTGTTTTTTCTCTAATAAGAAATTTACAATCTTTTTCCAAAAATAGAAATATTAAAAATAAATGAAAAATTGGAAAATTTTCAATCTCAGTTTGTTAGATCAATAAAATTTATAATTAGAAAACGACTGCAAATAAGAGGGGAAATTTGGAAAAAATTTGTTAAATCGATAAAATAAAATAAAATAAAATAAATGAGAAACTAAAAAACGGAAATTTACTTTTATTGAAAGTCTTTCTTGGAGATAAATAATTTCCGTAATTTAGAAATTAATGTACTTGAGTGACTAATAAATTAGTTTATAAGTCAAAAATGAACTCTCACTAAATTTGAACTACATTAATTCTTTAACTCAATGATTAGAAAATTGCTTGATGAAATCAAAGAACTTATTATTTATGAAACGCTTTGAATATTTTAGTTCGTGTGCATGGGTGGAACTCCCAAGCGAATGGAGCAGTTCGCTTTCTTCATTATGGAAGAAATAGGTCACAAACTTCCTGCAGGAACGACACTGCTCGACATCAGTCAGTATTCTTATCGTTATTCAATGTACAAAGTCGGTCCCGTACTTTCCATCAGTGTAAGTACCTTGAATATTCCATCAAAGATAATACACCAGACACATATTTTATAGAATAATTCAATAAATAATTCAAACATTCGAATTCATTTTCAAAGTTGAAGAACTTTTATTAGAGTGTGAAAAATAAAAGTAATTTTTTTAGGAATAATTTCTTGTTTGTATTTGGAAATCAATTTGAATTTGAAATTGAATTTCTATTTAAATGGAAAATTTGTTTAATATTTTATTTGTGGATTAAAATTTCAAAAGCGAACGACATCTCCTTGACATTGAAAAATGGAATGTGAATAATTTTCTAAGCTTTGTATTTTTAGCATGGAATGGGTATTCCATCGGTTGGAATTCTCCTGCACGAAATCATTAAATTAATGTATCACGCAAGAGTCAAGGATCCTGTTTTCTTTCGACTTGGAACGTGCGGTGGAATTGGCTTGGAACCTGGAACTGTCGTTGTCTCCGAGGAAGTTGTCGATGGAATGATGAATCCCTATCTTGAATGTGTAAGACTCTTTTTCATTTTATTATTATTTTTCATTATATTATTAATTTCCATTCATTTTTCATTTATTATGATTACAAAAACAAAGAATTCGCGAAAAATTTAATTAGTTAGGTAAAATTTCGGTTTGTAAAAAGAAATGTTTCGTTTCAGCCAATTTTGGGGAAATTAGTTCGTCGACCAGCGAAACTGGATCGACAATTGGCACGTGAATTGAAAGCCCTGGCTCATCACGATGATCCCTACGATACAGTGGTTGGAAAAACAATGTGCTGTAGCGATTTCTACGAAGGCCAGGGACGCTTGGACGGTGCATTCTGTGATTTTTCGGAAACTGAAAAAATGGAATATCTCACTCACGTGCACAGTAATAATGTTCTAAATATCGAGATGGAGAGTCTTGCCTTCGCCGCTCTCACTCATCACGCTGGAATTAAATCGGCTGTCGTCTGTGTCACAATGTTGGATCGACTCAAGGGCGATCAGGTATTCATTTGCTTTTTTTTAGTTTTCCCTTTTTCTTTATCGTAAAAATTTGAATTCTAATTCTAATTCTAATTCTAATTCTAATTCTATTTTTTTCAACAGGTTAATTCACCAAAGGAGGTTCTGGACGAATTGCAGAAACGACCTCAGACTCTAATCGCTCGATACATAACAAGGCACTTACAACGAAAAGGTCGCTTCACGTCCCTAGACGGTCACGGTTCGATGTGTGTGAAAAGCCCCCGACGATTTAAACTCGTGCAACAGGAATCTGAAAACTATGATTAAACGAAAGTTTCAGGAACCTCGTGACGAGGTTTCTCTTTCTCTTATACAACATTAAGAAAATTTAAGAAAAAACCTTTTTGTTCTTTAGAACAATTTATCAAACTTGTATTCTTAAGATAATCTGCTTCATTCGTTTTCAGAGAAAACCCCCGTCTTATCAGGACATCAATTAATCGATTTCTAAACTGATTTTATTCCCTTTCTCTATATAAAATTACAACTCTTCTCTCTCACATTTTATTTCCAAAAATAATCTTTTTTATTCAAATTCTCTCTCATTATCCCTTTTATTCACTAGGACATTTTTTCTAATTGTTTCAAATTGTTTTAAAGTGAAAGAAAAAGGTTTTTTTTCAATTTCATTACAGCTCTCTTTCTCGTTTATTTATTTTTTAATTTTTTTCATTCACTTTCCATATTTGTATTATTTTAGAATATTGAATATTTTTATTTAGAAGATTGAACATTTTTAAATAGTTGCAAATAGAATTAGAATATGCAAATGAATCTTAGAGAAGAAAAAATAGAATCATATGTTAAAAAGAAATGGTAAAGGTTTTATAAAATAACATTTACCAATTTTCCAGTAAAAAAAAAATACCATCAGTATTGACTTTTATGTACTTTTTACAGTTCTTGTTCGTTATTGTAAACAATTTACAAAGAATGAAAAAAACAATGAAATCTGGAAGTAGTTGATGAATAGATGAGAATTATTCCTGTTATTAAAAAAAATAGGGGAAGGTATTTAAAAGATGGAAAAAAATTGTTATTCTTGTGCATGGTTTTAAAATTAATTCGTGCCGATGCGCGATGATCAAGTACAAAAAAAAATATCCAAATTTTCTGAACACGGTTTTTTGGAAAATTTCAGAATGATGAAAAGAATGTGTTTTATGGAAAATAGTGTTCGGAATGCAACAAGACCACTCTTGGCTACATATCCATATTATTGTATTTTGCAAAAACGCTCAAACAATTTATTAAACAAATCGAGTCTAATGGGGAAAAAAATGATAAATTTTACGGGAATTTTTAAATTGTTTCCTAATTCAAAATATTTACGGTCTCAATGTTTTTTCAATGTGCTTTTCAACGTTTCGAAATTTTTACACTAGGAAACAAAGTTTTGGACAATTTTTATTTAACACTTTTATTTAAAACTTCTATTTAAAACTTTTATTTAAAACTTTTATTTAAAACTTTCATTTAAATAATAAAATTGACTTCACGTTTTCGAATGTTTAAATTTTGGATAATTCTTTTTAATTTAATTCGAGTCGACTTGAAAATTTAGATTTATTTCATTTTTTATATTCTAATAGAAGAAATGAAGTAAATTTTTTTCATAGACAGTTTTATGGGATTTTTATTATTTAGCGAATACGACGATTAAAGAAAAAATATATGTCTTACATAAAGTTCCTTAATCATACATTCCTTGTAATTTTTATGAAAGAAATATGTGTTGTTTTAATCTCTGTCGTGCATGCGAGATATATTTAATGAACAAAAAAATAATGTGAAAAGTTAAATAATGAGATATTTTAATCATTTACTATAAGTATGTGTATATGTGTGGTTTACGTGAGTCTTGATTCAATGAAGAAAAAAAAGTAGCGCAACCTAAAAGTGAAATACATTTAAAAAAAATTTGCTTATAATGCGACTTTTTTCTTAAAATGAACTAAATAAATTTTTCCTCTTCAATACTTTTTAATTTTGAATGTTCAGATTTGCGAAATTGAACCGAATTTTTTATTTTCAATTATTAAATGTTAAAATTAAAATCTGTGTTTCAATTTTAATTTAAATTTGGAATTAAAGTTGAAATTTAGAATTTAAATTCAAATTTGGAATTTAAATTTGAGTTCAAACAAAAATTGAAATACAAATTTTAATTTTAATTCGATTTTAATTTAAATTTGTAATTAAAGTTGAAATTTGAAATTCAAATTCAAATTTCGAATTTAAATTCAAATTTCGAATTTAAATTTGAATGTAAGCAAAAATTGAAATTCAGTTACTGTAGAAAAAAATTGCTGAAATAATTCACAATATTTTGAAACCAAATGACTCTGATTGTGTCAATGTTAATAGACATACGATATACTTTTTATAAACAATTACCTTACTGTATGGTTGTTGAAGAGAATATTTTAATGAAAAAAAAACTATTATAAACACTGCGTAGTAATCAGAGCGTACAGTTTCTGAAATAATTAATTAAAACAAAATAATTGAATACATATTATGAATTATCGAAAAATGTCTTCACTTTCTCTCTCTTTCTCTCTTTCTCAGTATCTCACTTTGTAAACAAGAAACTGCAATTTTAAATAATAACAAAAATGCTACGTTGCATTTAATTTAAAGTATTCTCGAAATAAATTTTAAATTCGCTAAATGAAAAAAAAAGTTTACCGGGCCTAAAAGAATGGAATTTTAACATATAAATTTACAAATTCCTCAATTTTTCCAATTTTCTATTTCAAGTTCGATATCGTTTTTTATTTTTAAATCAGTTTTTCTACTTCAATTAATTGTTTAAGACGATATTAAAATATATGACAATTTTTATATATACAAAAGAAAGAAAATCGAGTTGTTTTCGTAAGATACGTAAATCTTTTTTTTTAACAGATAAAAATGAAAATTCAAATTTTGTTATTAATTGAATTAATATATAAATTTGTTTTAGTTTCTAAATTTTAATTTAGAAATGATTAATTCATTGATAACAAAATTTTTGGGTAAAATTCTCTATTTTTCTTTTTTCTTTATAAAACAACGATATATCTGTGATGCATAATTGTTAAACAGCTATAATAGTGTACTTTAGAAACACGAAATCGTTGATGAAAAATGATTCTTATATAATTAAAAATTAAATTATCGTAATAATTAAGCGAAGCCTGTAAAAGTCGATTTTACAACTAACACTATTACAAAATTGTATTTAATATTTAAAAAACAAATATATATATACTGTGTATTAAAGTAAAATTCTATTTCCATTTTAAAAAAAAGACAGATTACTACGCGTGTTAGTCATTGTTATAAACATCAGTTGATAAACTAAATAAGTGCTTTAACTTCAGCGAAAAAATTCGCTATTGTTAAACTTTATAAAACAAGAGAGAAAAAAAATAAAAAGACAAAAAAAAAATATATATATTCAAAAAATATTGCCCGATTATTGTTGTGATCGCATTTGCAGCCAAGAGTTATTCATTTATGAAAAAAAAATTAAAATTAATGCTGTATATCGAAAATGTCCTTTTACGAACAACAAATGCTACGAGTTATTTAAAAAAAAAATATTGTTGAATGTGCGTTACGTTTTAAAAGGACAATAAAAAAAACTGCTTGACAGAATTAAGTAATGTTTTATTATTTCTGTTTAATTGTAAATTTTTTTTTAAATAAACAATATCGAAGATTCGAAGGGAATAAAGAAATGGGAATTAGATAATGTTATCTTCCTCAGATAGGCGACAGAAGAGATTTAAAAAGTGATTCTCTACTGTGACAAGGGACTTCAATATAGGGAAAGTGTGTTAAATGAATTTTAAAGATCAGTACGTTTCGAACCGTCAAGAGCTTCAGTACAAGATTTGTGGGAATTTGTTTGCGAATTTTTAACGAGCGAAGAAATTTTTGAAAATGGACGTAAAACAGGAGAATAATGAAAGTCAGAGGTAATGTAATTTTCCAAATATATTTTTTTAGTTTTTAATTCATAAGGAACTACTTTTAGACACCGATGATCAAGAAATTGCAAATTGTGTTTCAAGTTTAATAATTACTTTCACCTTGGAAAATAATTCAAATGGCTTTTATTTTGAAAACATATGAGTCTCGGGAAATTTCACAAAAATATTTTTGTATTGAAGGAAAATTTAGTTTACTTTTTTATATTTATTAATTTCTATTTATTTGTATTTATTTTTATTCGTTTTATATTTATTCTATCTTCTATCTTTTATCGATATTCTATCTATGTATTCTTTTTTTCGTAAATTTTTCGTAAAGTAATTTAATTTGTTGAATATTTAATAGAAAATAATTGAGTATTTTTTTTCACAGAAATGGAAATGGATTGGTGCAACTTCTAAATCCTTATATTAAAAATTTGAAGAATGATGTTCTCTATCATCTTGGATTCGATACAAGTACTCATGATTTGAAGAAAATGTTCGGAGACGTTAAAGTAAGAAGAAAACAAAATATAAATTTTAATTTATGTATAGTTATTTTGGTGAGAGATTGATAAATATTTTGATTTTTTTCTTTCAGTTTGTTTGTACAGGTGGGACTGACTGTCGAATGAAGGAATTCGCTTATTATGCCGAAAAAGAAATGTCAGACCTGTTTGAAGCAGGGACCAAAGTAATTGACTATTCGGAATATTCACATCGTTATGCAATCTTTAAAGTGGGCCCAATATTGTCAATCAGTGTAGGTACAATGCTTATTATAAGATAAAAACGGCGTCTATTTTTCTCTCATCTAAATTGATTTATTTAAATTGAATTCATAATTTACTGCCTTAAAAAAAATTATTTTCTAAGAAGATAAAGAATTCTGACATTTAAAAACAAATCATTTTATTTGCCAACAAATTTTTTTTCCAATTTGAAAAATTAAATTTATAAAAATCTAAGAAGGTAACATTTTTATTAAAAATTGTTATACTTTTTTATGACATTTGTAATTTAGAATCTAAACTAATTGAATTGTTTCCGAAAAGTTTATTTAAATTTTTGTATATAAATAAATTTTTCATTTAAGAATTTATAATTGTATTCTAAAGAAATGAATTCTTACGTAAACAATAGTTTTCTGAATATTTTTGAAAGTAATTCAATTTTTCCGAATAAATTTTATTAAAATTGAAATTAATTGAAAATAATTAAATGTTTTTCAGAAATTTGATTAAAATTGAAATTAATTGAAAATAAATAAATGTTTTCCAGAAATTTTATTAAAATTGAAATTAATTGAAAATAAATAAATGTTTTTCAGAAATTTTATTAAAATTGAAATTAATTGAAAATAAATAAATTTTATTAAAATTGAAATTAATTGAAAATAAATAAATGTTTTCAAATAAATTTTATTAAAATTGAAATTAATTGAAAATAAATAAATGTATTCCAGAAATTTGATTAAAATTAAAATTAATTGAAAATAAATAAATGTTTTTCAGAAATTTTATTAAAATTGAAATTAATTGGAAAAAAATGAATTTTTTCCAAAAATTTTATTAGAAACATAATTTTTCTCTCCCTAACGAATTTATTTAATTAAACAACTGAATGTTTACTAAATTGTTATAGAATTGGTAAAGAAAATTAATTTCTCCCTTTTTGGTGAATTTCTCGATTTTCTTTTAAATTTGCAGTTTTTCGTCTCTCTTTTTTCTTTAAGAAAAGAGAGAGCTCTTTTCTTAAATGTGTAAAAAAAATACTATTTTTAGGTAATAGTATATTGTGCATCAAGTACAGAAAGAAGCTGTTTTCCGACGAGTGCTAAGTTTGCTGCTCCGAGCGAAGCGAGGGCAGCAATTTGCACGAAGTCGGAAAATCTTCTTTCGTACGTGTTGCACACAGTACTTTGTGCAACACCTGTTTACCGAAAAAAGTTATTTTTATACATTTCTAATCAATAAATATAGTTTTATGTTGATTATAGTGTATATTATACTGTTTACAAAAAAGTGTGCAGGAAAGTATACTTTCCTGCACACTTTATCAAAAGTGTGCGGGAAAGTACACTTTCCTGCACACTTTTAAATGTGCAGAAATTTACCACTTTCTGCTGCATTTATGTCAAAGGAAAGTAGCTCTTTTCCAGCAGGGGTTGCACAAAATAAATTTTCCTGTTTCTTTCAGCACGGAATGGGAGTTCCTTCACTAAGTATTATGCTCATTGAACTTTTCAAATTATTACATTACGCCGAGGCGAAGGATCCAATAATAATTCGAATTGGAAGCAGTGGAGGCATTGGAGTCAAACCGGGAACTGTTGTCATTACAAATGGTGCAGTTGACGAACTAATAAGATCTGATTTCGAAATGGTAAAACAAATAATTCCAGATAGTAAAGTTTAATAATTATTTTCGAAAAAAAAATTTCTTTCATAACTTTTGTTAAATTATTTAAGTAATCTTTAACATCCGAGATCCTTTATAAAAATTTTGTAAAAATTAAGGAGTAATTCTTTTCTTTAATTTGCTGAATGAGTAATTTTTTTAATGAGTAAATTTTATTTTCATATTTTAGAAGAAATTTAGGATTTCCAAAATTAAAATAAAAGAAATATCTTTTGTTCGTTAAATTATAGGCAGTTGCTGGCGAATTAGTCAAAAGACCAGCGATATTTGATCAAACTTTGGTCAAAGGATTGGAAAATGTCTCACTACCTGACGACGATTACGAAATAAAAGTGGGAAAAACAATGTGCGCCAATGATTTTTATGAAGGACAGGGACGTCTTGATGGAGCTTTTTGTGCATTTTCCGAAGCCGATCGCATGGATTATTTGAAAAAATTGCAAAACAATGGTGTTTTAAATATTGAAATGGAGTGCATTTGCTTCGGTGCGCTCACCCATTTGGCTAAAATAAAATCCGCCATCGTTTGTGTCACATTTCTAAATCGTCTTGAGGGCGATCAGGTAATGATAATTTTAAAAACAATAAATACAATGAAATAATTAATAATTAGTAACAAATCATAAATTAAATAATTAATAACAAATCATAAATTAAATAATAAATAAATAAATACGAAATCAAAAAGTCGATAAAAAAGTAGAGAATTTTTCCTACAAGCACGAAGGGAAAAATTTATTTACCCAATTTTGATTTGGAAAAATTCACTTTGAACTATTTTAGATTAATTACTTTAAGAATACTTTAAAAAAATCGATTATCATTTTCCAGGTTCTTGAGCCGGCAGAAAAGCGACGAATGTACGAAGCGAGACCTCAAAATGTCGTTGTTCGATATTTACGAAAATTACTCACCAACAAATGAATCTCGACTTTCTTGAAAAGTAAAGAATAATTCCTAAAAGAATATTTACGTTTTAGAAAAATTTTAAACTATACAAATCAAAAGAAATTTTTTAAAAAAAATTTTAAACTATGTAAATAAAAATAAATTTAAAAAAAAATTTTAAACTATATAAATGAAAATAAATTTTAATGTATATTTTAATAAATAAAAAATTAATTAATAATAATAATCTTGGTATTCTTTCATTCATTCTGTCCGCAGTTTGAAGTTAGTTTTTGTAAATGCTTTTGTTTTTTTTTCTTTTTCAAAACACTCTGCTTAACAGATCGAAATTAATTACAGAATTCTTCTTGAAAATTTATAGAATTTTTCGCTAAACGAATGATAGGAAGAAAAGAAAAAGTCATATGTTTAAACTGTATATATGATGCAGAGAATGCATTTTTTTTATTTCATAGGCCAATATACAAATATAACTATGAAGCCTGCGGAAATACGACGATAATCGACGTCGTTCACCGTTATGATGCACAATGATGAGTGCTAATAAAATGAATCAATGTAATATAATATTTATACTAAGTATACATTGTATCTATTATTATTAACGATTAGCGGATATTCAAAAATTACGGAACAATCATTTTTTCAGATCGGATAATAAAAAATATAATATACAAAAAAATCAAATGTACAATTTACAAAAATCTTTATCATCGCTGAAAGAATCGAATAAAAGACTTCACTTAACATACAGAATAATTATTAATACATCAAGTTTCAATATCAACACGTTGATATAATATTATCAACATATTAATATTGTAATTATATTTTAATCAATATATTGAGTATTAATCGATTGTGTATTAATATATCAATATTTAACTATATTAATTAAAAAGTTGTATATTAAAAAATTAATTCATTTGTTTTTTATATAATTAACTACATAATTAACTATATAATTAACTATAAAATTAATCATAATATAGTTAACTATTAATATATTAATAACGAATACATGGTTAAAATTTGTCTTCATCATAAATTCGTAATAAATTGAAGAATGCATTTTTCACTATTTTGACGAAAATTCTTACGAAGAAAGAAATAATTTTACGAAAGTCATTAATAATGTTTTTGAAAAACGTTCAAAATTACTCTACATTAAAAAAAATGCATTTTTCATTAAATTATCATTAAAAATAATAACGCAAGCTGTTTCTTTGCTCTATTAAAAAATGAAATACAAATAAACTCTATTTTACGTGGGAAGCAACCCAATTTCGTCAAAGCTCTCACTCATAAAATTAATAAAATTAATAAATTTGAAAAAACAAATCTGCACATAGCTTTCACAATCGAACTCATCGATCTCACTGGAAGTGTATAAAATTAAAGCCTTAAATTTCAAAATATTGCAATGTTTTGTTTTTGTGTACGTAGAGGGCAAATTTTACAAATAATTACCGTGAATGCAGTACAATTATGATAATTATTGATAATTATTATTTTCCCTATAATGGAAATAATATAATTAATCTATAATAATTTATAATTACAATATATTTATAATATAATTAATTTATATTTATAATATAATTATAATATAATTATAATATATTTATAATATATTTATAAAAGAATTATAAATATAGATATAAATATAGATATTATCATATTAATATTAATGAATATTAATGAATATTAATTATCAATAATTATAAAAATTCGTCAATATTATAATATTCTCGTTTTAAAAAAAACGAGTCATCGCTATTTTCTTTTTTTTAATCTATAATATCATATCAAAATGTATCGAATACATCAGAAGATTTCTAAACTTAATCAGCCTCTTATAAAGATTTATCTATTTATCTATAATGATTTTTAAATATGTATAATGTATACATATTGCATTTTTATATATGTATGTATGTATGTATGTATGTATGATAAATAAAAATATTGGGAGATAATTATTACATATTTGCCATCAATGAATCGTCACGAATATTGATCATTCAAGGTGGCCAAGCGCGAACCTTGAAACTTTTAAAAACAGCGAGATGAAAAACTAGGTGAATTTAGTTATAACTCGAATAACAAAATGCAAAATTCACCTCGGTTTATTTTTCAAAACTTAAATTATTATTTCCCAAGTAATCATTTTTTATAATCAAAATTTTAGTTTTCAACAAATAACATTCGTTTTTCTTGTCGCAAATAATTTTCTTTGTTTTTTTCCCCGTAGTAAAATGAAAAATTGTAGAAATTTTCTATTTTTGTTAATTTCAAAGAAATAATTTTCCTTTTCTTCTATTTTTTAATTTGAGATTTTTAAAAACAGTCCAAAATTCAATTTTAAAATGGGTTATTTTTAATTTCTTGCTTCTTTTGTCAGTGGCCACCTTGTACTTTGATTTACATAATAATAATAATAATTACAATTTCATGGATATTAAAAACAATATTATATCGATTTTAAATCTACTTTTCTGTATAATAAATGTATAATTCTAGATTTACGTATACATCTTACAATAATTAGTATCTGTCGTTTTTTCTATCACAAAACTTATTATTACAATTATTACGGCCGTCAACCGCATTGAGATAATTTTTGAGATTGTAGATAAGGAGCATACAATAAATTTCCCAAGTATTAAAAAATTAAAATTTTAAATAATTTTATCGAATTATTATTATGATCATAATTTCACATTCATTATAATCATAATCTCAGATTTATTACAATCATAATCTCAGATTTTATTATAATAAGATTCAATTCTCATTATCTACCAGTGTTAAAATATATAATTGGAAATGTAAACTTTTACACTAAAAAAAACTTATCTACTCGATATTTTTTAAGTCTTTTCATATAAAAACAAAAAAATTAATCATTTTTGTTAAAAAATCTTTCCTTACATAAACTTAAAAAAAATAAAAATTAAATGTTTGTTAGAAAATAATTTCTAAAATATCCAATTAAATTAAAATTCTTTTTAAAAAAGTATAAAAAATTAGTCTAAATATTAAAATAAATTCTCCTTCTGCTTGACGGTTTATTTTATTATTATTTTTTTTTTGATCTTTTAAAAAAGTAGAAATGTTTTTTAAATAAATAATAGTCAAGGAAAATTTACTGATAATAAAAAAATAAGTTGAGCATGAATCGACAATGTCGTGGAATTTTCATGTCGTAGAAGTTTTAATATTTTAGAGAAACTTAGAAAGAAATTGCAAGTGTGACGGCTTTTGGCACCAATCAAAGGATCAATAACAATTTTAATTTCTCCTCCCTCTCCCCAATTGCTAAATTTTCCCCTTTTATTAATGAAATATTAATTATTATAACTCCCATTATTATTGCCTAAAGAATTTGTTGAAGCACTTTGCTCGATTTCTCATTTTTCACTATTCCTTTTTTTCTTTTTCGAAATTTGTTTATTTAATCGTATTATCAGATAATAATCTACTGGCTAAATAACATCAGACGATTACATAATGTGATATATTGTCCAACATTTCATATATAATTCTAGCGTCGATGCTCTAAATTTAAATTATTTTCACTTCCCTTTTTTGTTAAAATGGCCACATTTCGAAAAATTTCTTTTCTTTTAATAAAATTGAATTTTATTCAGTTTTTGAAAGTTTTTCTTTCCTTCATCTTTTAGATTAAAAAAGGTATTTCTTAAAAAAAATTATTTTTAAACTGTGTTTATTTATTTTAACTCCGAAATAAAATAGAAATAATTTCGAATCGTGGACATTTTGTTAAAAAACTTTGCCGTTAAACAGACATGAAATATGATTTGAAAATTACTTTTTACAAAAAACGGAATTAAATGAATTCTTTAGGAATTGAAGACCATTCATCGGGAATAAAATATCTGTCATTCGCTGTTTGACACACAATTCCTTGACTATCTAATTATTTATAGGACTAGATAAATATTCATCACCTGCTCGGAAAATGAAAAAAGTTTCACAAAAATGACATATGAGAAAAAGAATTTTTTTTAAATCTCGATGATATGAAGAACTAATAATAAAATTGTATTTTTACATTTTTACAGGTGCTTTCAAAAAAAGATAATAATGCAGTAAAAAAAATTACCGAACAGGTAGTGAACAATGAGCATAATTGTAAGTAAGATTTAATATTAAGGCTAAATTGATGTTTTTTTTTGTTCACCATCATTAGTGAACTATTGAAATTCATTCAAAGTCTCAAGTCCCAAACCAACACCTCATTTAAAAAATAATACAATATCGAAACTTTTTTTTCCGTCGTGCGTATTAATCAGTCAGTTCCATACTCGAGAATTGGACAAAAAAAAATTGAAGAACACCGCCGAGAAAAGAAAAATTCTTTCCTGAGATTTTCTTAATTCGCTGATTGTCACATCGGCGTGAAAACATTTTTTTTTTTCTATATCTGAGAATTTATTTTCAAAAATCCTCCTTTCATTAATTCTCCATTAAACGGAGAAATAAGAAAGAAATCATAAACCAGGAAGAGTTGGTATTTATTCTTTCTGATTGTTATTGTAAATCGAAATTTACAAATATTTCTTCTTTTCATATAGTGTTAATGAAATATAAAAATCTATAATAGTCTTTTTTTAATGGAGGATTATTTTCTCGTTTCAACGAGGTAAAGAGCAAACGAGAAGAAACGAAAGAGTGATATTTTTGGTTTTAAAAGAAGAGAAGAGGATTTTTGTCAGCGAATTGAGACTTTTAAATTGAGGGTTGATGATGATGATTATCGCAGTGCTGCGGTCACCCAACGGTTTCTTCTGGAAGTATGATACTCACTGATTTATTAGTCACCAGGGCGGAAGGTGTAACACGGACTTCCGGTCTTGGTGATGCTTCTCTTAACGGACTAGACAGATTAACCAGATCTTCATTGTTCACCACAGACACTGGTCTGAAAATTGAAAAATTAATTTAGCGCCTAAAATAAAACGGAAAAAAATAGAAGAAACATAAAATAAAATAGAAAAAAAATAGAAGAACGAAAAAGTCTTTTTTTCTCACTTGTGTTGAGGTGGAGGTGTCGGTGTTCGCGAAAGAGGAAAACTGGCAACCTCCCTCGTCACTGATAATGAGCGAATAGAACCAAATGTTTGGTCCGGCGATAAATTGGCACCCACACTCTGAACCAATCCGCTGCTGAAAGAAAACAAAAATCTCATCAAAAAACTGTTACACAATAAATGTTTTTATACTCTATAATTTTTGTATCAAAATTTTAAGTACTTTTTTTTACACTCGTAGTTTTCCGCAAAGGGAGATAAAAAACGGAAAAACAAAAAGAAGTAATAGTTGACACTGTATTGTGAATTCACTTCAGCTTAAAATAATTTACATATTCATGACAAATTTCAAACGCAGATATGACAAAAATATTTGCATGTAACCTCAAGTACTCGAGATGAAATTGCAGAATACATTTTTTTTCGAACTTGAAAAAGATTTTTTTTTTATTTCGTTACGTAAAAATGTAAAATACTTATTCAAAGGTAAAACAATTTGTAAAATTGCAAACAAATTGCTAAAAAAAATATAAAAAAGAATTTAACTTTTTTTTAATCGTCAAGAAACAAGACTTTTCAGATATAAATAGAATAATTATAAAAATAAAATTTTCCTCATAGAAATAGAATATGAAGGTAAATTTTTAAGTTTGAAAGGAGAAGACTTTTTCAAAAAAAAAGCAAATTACCGTCTTGATGATATTAAAACGCTACAATTTAAATGTCAAGAGAAAACAAAGTGGCCTTAATAGCTTAACGTTTGTACGGAGAGACACTGAGAAATAAACTTTTCTCTTATTTATATTTAATGACGTCTTTTATACAGTTCAAATTGTAAAAATAGTTATATTTATGTTTTATACACAGAGGCCTCTTAATTGAATCTCCGAGGTAAAACTTTATTTTGTTTTTTAGTAATCAAGAAAACTTTTTCGTTTCATTTGATTCTATTTTTGTTTCTAAAAACTATAAAGAAAAAAATTAATTCCTATGTTAATTTATTCAAGCACGAAATATAAACTTCGTCATTCTGAAAATGAAAATTGATAAAATATTACAAAATATAACAAAATACTTCAAGTTTACAATAATTTTTTTCAATGCAATTTTTGGAAAAAAATATAAAAATTACATTTTCTCAAGAGTTGAGACGTAAATTATAAAATAATAATTATCGTAAATCTTCCATTACATTTGTTAGCCATAGACAATAGACTAAAAATAGTTTGGTATTGAAAACAAAAATTATTTTCATTTAACGAGTGTGACGAGGGCACTAAATAAAACTGTATGATTAAAAATTTGTCATTTGCAAAAATTAAGGTGTAGAATTTGAAGAGAAAAATAATTTTTCGAAAAATTTTGTTGTCAAGCAATAAATTATTTGCAGGAATTCAATTATTCCTTTAGTACAATTTTTTAACAAATTTTTTTGAAAGAATTCGATTATTTCTAAAATTTATTAGACTTTTCGACTGAATTTAATTTTTATCAAACATTTGAAAATAATTGTCTATTAAAATTCAATTATTTGCAAAGTTTGAAAATAATTGTCTATTAAAATTCAATTATTTCCAAAGTTTGAAAATAAATTCTTCAAGGAATTCAATTTACTGTAATTTTTGCCTTGAATTTAATTTCTTAATAAAATTGAACGAAAGAGTTTAAAATAAAAAAAAGTAATTTTTGTTTCTATAAAAAGAAATTGAGGATTTTCACCTGACGGAACCGGATGTCACTAAAAAGGGCATTGGCGTTGGACATGGACTCAGTGGTGAACTGCTAACAGAACTTCGCGTACTGTTTAAAACCGAATGAGGACACTGCGGTGGGCCCATGTGGGAAATCAAGGTTGCATTTCCGTTTCCACTATTGACTGGTCGTCTTTTAAAACACGGAATTCTGGGCCAACTGCTCTCATTCTTTCCATGACCATCTGAAACAATGAAAAAAAATGTCAGTTATTATTTATGCTCCAAAATTAAAACATACTTCTAACCTATTCAATCTTTTCAAATAAAATTTCAGATATTTTCCAAAATTCATTGAAAAATAGAATAAGTCAAAAAAAAACCAAAAAACAGAATAAATTTTATTTAACTTTTTATGAAAACAAAAAAATTTTCTAAAAAGTTCTTTCTTTTCTCTCAGACTTTTTTTTCGAAGAAAATAAAAACCCTTTTGCCGATAATCGAACGTGGGATGCGAAAAGCAAAAGGGGCTTGAGAACAAAGTCAAGTTCTAGCCTTGATCAATGAGCTTGTTTCACTTGGGAAAAAAAATTAAAACCCTTTGACGAATAAAATTAGTAAAAAAATTTGTTAATGATTCAAAGACCCTTTTTCTCTCTTCTCTATCTAAAATCGAAAGTTAAAAATAGCACCAAATAACCATTGGGAATTTCGAGAAATTATTTAAAGCGACTCGTTGTAAATTTTTCAACGCTGGGAAAACAACTCTCATTATCGGCTTTTTGTCTCCAACTTTTCTACTTTGCACTCACGAAGCTATTTTTTAAATTTTCAATCTCCAATAATTTCAAATAAATACGTAGAAAAACCTTTTAAAAAAAGTTCCGTTTTATTTTTGTTAGGTTGTAGTTTATTGTTCCTTTTGAAAAGTTTTTTTTCACTCAAAAATATTCAAATGGAATATTATTCACATATCGAGATGAACTTTTAAAAAACAATGAAGAAAGAGAGATTTTCAAAGTATTGGAAAATCCTTCAAGTTCCAATAGACAAGTACAATCGAACAATAGTGCGCGGGATTTATTCTGAATGAAATCCACCTGAAAGCACTCGGTCAAGAAACTGACAGGGTGACAAGTGGTTTCTTTTTTTCCTTTTCTTCACACATTTACTCTCATGCAGAAATTTTTAGATATTGAATTCATATTCAGTGAAAACAAAAATTTTTATATTCCAAATTTCTGTAAAATTTATTGATTCTTTAAAGGAAAAATAGGAAATTACTCGAAATTTCAATTAAAATGAATAATAATAAGTCTTTAAATATTCAACAAAAATTATATATTAAAATATTCAACAAAATAATTTAATGTAGAAATTCGAAAAAAATGTAATACAAATTTTTTTGAGATAATTGAATTCCAGAGAAAAATAATTTAAAAACTTGAAACAATTAAAACTTCTGTCAAATTTTATAGAAAATAAATATTAAATTTAAAAGAATTAAAAAAACAGATTTTGCAAATAAATAAATAAAAATAACTGCATTCTTTTAAATTTTCATCAATTTTACTCAAAACTTTATAGGATTTTTCATTGTCAAAATTCCCCATTTTCAGGGAAAATTAAAAAAAAATTAAAATTTTTATTAGTGATTTTTATCGAAATCGAGAAATAAAGTTATTCTATATTTCTCGATTTCGATAAAAATCACTAATAAAGTAAATCTTTGATCTCTACTTTACGTTTAAAAAAAAAGTACAATCAGTTTGTGGTTGGCGAAAAACATAGACGGAGAATTATTTAACTTTTACAATAGAATATTAAATTCTCAAATTGGAAAACGACAGACAATTTGCGTGATTTTATTATTCATATATAAACCATTTTTATGTACGTGATTCCAATTATTTTTAGCGTTTTAACTACAAAACGAAATAAAAAAAAGAAAAAGAGGAGTTGTGTTTTTTTTCGATCGGAAAAAATTCAGTAGAAAATAGTTGGAAACATTATTGTAAAATAACCGAAAATCGTCAAATACCAAAATAAATATTTAGTCATGAAGGTAAATTATTGAAATTCTTTTTTTCGAAAGAAAATATTTGTCAATTGTCAATAAAAATAAAATTGAATTTTTGGAAAATAATGAAGCAATTATTTTGCACCTACGTATGAAACAATTACTTAAAAAATTGTTTTTTATAATAAAAATAATTATTTTATAAATAGATTTGAAAAGTAAAGACGATGAATAAATAAATAAGAAAACAATTTTAATTAAAAAAAATGTTTTTTATAATAAAAACAATTACTTAAAAAATTGTTCTTTATAATAAGAACAATTACTTAAAAAATTGTTTTTCATAATAAAAACAATCATTTTATAAATAGACTTGAAAATTAATGCCGATGAATAAATAAATAATAAAACAATTTTAATTTTAAATTTAGTATTTAATTAGAAAGTCAAATTTTTGAATTTACTGTTTAGAATAGAATTAATTTCCCTAATGCCACATAATTATGTTATACATCAAAGAGAAAAATTTTATTTCCAAATATTTATTTCAATGAAAAGAAAAATATTTTGTACAACGAAAATATAGTTATGAACGTAGTTGATAAGGAAATAATTTTTATTTCAAGTATTTGTAAATAGAATTTATAATAATAATAATAATAATAAAAATTGGAAAAAAGAATTGACATTGAACGACTATTGATAATTTCCGGATTTACAGTGTTAAAAAATTTACACGCTTCTTATTTTACACCTCGTGCAAGAAAAGAAAATGGGGGAGGAAAATTAATCATTCTTTATCTGACCTTCCAGTGCTGTTGCACTCGACAGTTACTTATCCCTCTGACCTGACCTTTACGAAAAACCAAGTAAAACGTGCAACGCATTTAATCGACCTGAATCTCCATTGGACTATGGCCATTAATTTGGGGGAGAAAAAAGATCCACGAATTTCTATAAATAGAAACGCGAATGGCATTTTCAATGCAATTAAATCGAAATAAATCCCAGCACTGGGACATATTTCACGCCCAATAATCTCTGAAATAGAGAGGAAAAAAATTAATTATTCACAATACCGAATTTAATTTTTACTAAAATTGGAAAAATCCATTTTTCGCTATTTTACTACTTTTTCAGTCGTAATTCTTTTGGAAACATAATTAACGAGTGCGAAGCTTTGGCCCGCTATTTATTTTCCTTTTTAAGAGCATGAAAAAAAAATTATTCCAGGGGAAAAAAATCGAAATTCGGAAAAATGTAAATATTATTTGAAGAAGAAAAAAATCGAAATTCGGGAAAGTGTAAATATTATTTGAAGAAGGAAAATATTCGACAATTGGGAAGAAGGAAAATATTCGATATTTTGGAATATAATTCCTGGGGCAGTGAAAGAGCAACATGACTGGCGTGAAGATTATCACTTATATTTGAGAGAGGATTACTATTCGATCTCAATTGACAGAAAGTGGATATAGAGAGACAGAGAGAGAGGGAGGAAAGTCTAGAGATTAAACATGGAGGGATTATAAAAGAGACTAAAACCGAGAAATTGAAGAGCATGAAGGGTCGATTTCAGCAGAGTATAGGATGTCATAGACCCCCGGGAGTCACCTAGTTACCTATAACCATTTACTTTTACTATACACACACACACACCACACTGTTGACCTGACGTATAAAGCTGCAGTCATAATGACGTCAGTTGCTCCCGTGGTTCCCTGGTCGATTAATTAAAGTGACGCAATTCTTCTCACAAGACAAAGAATAATAAATTTACCCACTCGCAATATATACACACACAAAGAAAGGAATTTAAATCAGTTTACCACTGACAATTATTTCAAGTCATTAATTTTGTTCCTTTTTCCCAAAAAACTTCTTTTACTCCTTTTAATACACTTTTCTCCCCCAGAATTTAAATTTCGTCAACTTCCCTTTTTCCCAAATTGTTTATTTTTCCCGCAAATTTGTTATTAAATTTGTCAATCTATTGCAACGACAATTTTTTAAATATTTGAATAAAATTTATAATTGTTTCTTTTTTTAACTCATCTAAGATCATCTTCTCCCCTAGAATTTAAATTCTGTCAACTTCCCTTTTTCCCGAATTGTTTATTTTTTAACTTTATTTTTTTTAACTCAAGATCATTTTCTTCCCTAGAATTTAAATTTTGTCAACTTCCCTTTTTTCCGTAATTGTTTATTTTTCACGCCAATTTGTTAATAAATTTGTCAATCTATTGCAAGGACAATTTTTTAAATATTTGAATAAGATTTAGAATTGTTTTTCTTAACATTCTTTTTTTAACTCATCTAAGAAGAAGATATTTTATTGTTAATTTAATTTTTCGACAAAAATCCTTTTTTTAGTAACAAATAAAGAAAATGTCTGTGTAACTATTTCTTTGCTATATTAAAATTCATTTTTTTTCCAGTCTCACAAAATTTAACTTTGAGTATGAAATTTAACTGTTGCAATATTCTGTTTAAATACATTTTCATTAGATGCAATTTCATCACGTCGACACGAAGTGAAAAAAAATAGAGAGAGATTCCCAAAAGCCGTTCTCTGATTTATAAGTCAATTTGTCAACTGGTGGATGTACGTGCACCGTGTGATGTTCTTTTTTTGTCGACGTTATCACATTTTGCATATGTCTACAAGTTTCGATATTAAGTGTATATAAATATAAATGCCACCGATTTTTTTTAAAGACAACAATTTTTTTAAATTAACTTTTAAATTCATTTCTAAATTAACTTTTAAATTCATTTCTAAATTCATTTTTAAATCCATTTTTAAATTCACATTTAAATTAATTTTTGGATTCATTTTTACATTAATTTGTAAATTAATTTTTGAATTCATTTTTTAATCAATTGTTTCTAAATTTTTCTAATTCTAAAGAAGAGAAAGAAACAATTATAAAAATAATGTTTGAATTTACTATAACTTCTTAATTTTCCCACAGAAACGAATTTGCCTTATTTTCTTTTTGTTTTTGTTTTTGATTGTTGCTAATTTCGATAATTTTCATTTAATGGCCAAATTTTCATTTATTATCGGCGCAATATATATATTTTTAATGATAGACTCGCCATTAGCCTGAATTCCTCCAATCCAGTTATCTAGCCTAGCCTCGTTCTGAATTCAGACAAATTGGCACGAACGTTATTACGAGCATTCTACGAAAAATCTCCCGAGAAACTGTTAAAATTGCCAAAAAAAGAAGTAAGTAAGCGACTCTTGGTCGCAATTTATCGCATATTTTCTCGATGACTTTCCTTGCTGCTTTTTCCCGCGGACTTTACAATTTAAGCTCCCACCGATTCAATAGATTTGCCAGATAGACTGTTGCTGACGTTTTAGACCACAAAAACAAAAAAAAATCATCCAATCGAACAATTGAATTTGAAAAAAATCCAATTTTTCCCTACAGAAATCATTTAAATGTCCAGAAATTGTTCTAGTTTTCAATAAAATCAAATTTTTCCAAACTCAATTAAATAATTTTCAAAATAACAACGTTTGGCAAAAATTGTTATTTTCAATAAAATTAAATTATCTACCAGCAAAAATTTGATTTTGCAAAAAATCTTTTATTCTTAAAACCCGAAGGAAGATTTCTTTTTGAAATGAGACAAGATAAATATTTCCAGACAAGAAAAAATGTTCAATCAGAGGATTATTGCTTGGGGATCAGAGCCATTAGAATAGGAATGCTTAAGTCTTCGATTAACGGCGTTGACCTTCAGTTTAAAACTTGATTAGGAAGGGAAAAAAAAGTGTTGCAATTTGTCACTTCATAATGAGGTCAACTTGTAAGACTTGAGTTGCCGTGTTCCTAACTTTGACCTCTTTGGCGTGTCGAGGATGTAAAGGCGTGACGGTGTAGAACGAAATATGCGTGAAACCAGTTACTGCACTTGGAGTTTGAGTTTTAAAATATCGCGTGCTAAGAAGCAACCAACTGTAAATCAGGTTGTTCACATTACGTAAAATTAAACTTGTCTGTGTCCTAAACATTATTCCCCTGAAAAATAAAAGCCTCTTCATTATTTCAGACAGACGGAAATTTTAATTATTATCAAAACAAATAAAAGTTCGCAAAAAATTATCAACTATTCAGGAAAAATCACTCATTTTATAATATATAAAATGTCCATAAAATATATTATTCGGGTGGAAAATTATGAAGAAATCGGAATAATTATGAGAAAACAAACGAATTTAATGCAAAATTGATAAAAATAATGCAATTTTAATTTAAATTCAATTATTTTCCACGAAATTTTGATGAAAAAAAATTCTCCCTTGGAATTCGATTATTTTGAACAGAATTTGAATAAAATTCAATTATTTTCACAAATTTTAATACCATTTTTTGCAAGAATTAAATTATTTTCTTAATAAGACAATTCTTTGCTGATAATGAAATATTTTGGTAAATAATACAAACACTTCAAAAAAATTAAATTATTTTCGTAAATAATAAAGTACTTTGGAGAAATTCAATTATTTTCCAGAGTTTTAATAAAAAATCAATTAAATTCAGAAATTTAGATGTAATTCTTCGAAAAAATTCAATTATTCTTGTAAATTGTAAAATTCTTGACAATAAAATAATTAAATTCGCGAGAAAGACAAATTTAATATCGAGAGAGAGAGAGAGAGAGAGAGAGAGAGAGAGAGAGAGAGAGAGAGAGAGAGAGAGAGAGAGAGAGAGAGAGAGAGAGAGAGAGAGAGAGAGAGAGAGAGAGAGAGAGAGAGAAAGAGAAAATAAGTAGAATATTCTACTAAAAGAATAAAGAAAAAAATCTAGCGTGAAAAGGAAAGAATTATTATAATAATAAAAAGACAAGATGCGTTTCTTAACCGCAATCGTGTCTTACTTTTTACTTCTTTCAAAAACTCAATGCAAATTATACGTCTGGCAAGTTTCCCCAACGAGTCAGAATTTATCGGACAATTATTTATGCTTTAAGAGTATTATTATTTTCCCCCTTCATTTTTTTTCGTTTGTTTCCTTTTTCTACCAAAAATTTGTAAAAAAAAAAGTACAAGTCGAAGGAGAAAATATTTTTTCCCTCATTGTTTTTTGTTTCTTCTTCTACAAAAATTTGTGAAAAGAAAAAATAGAAATCCGAGCGAAATAGAGCGAAATAAAAGAAAAATTTCAGTTCATTAATTTTTTTGGGATAGAAAATTTTCAGTTCATTAATTTTTTCGGGATAGAAAATTTTCAATTCATTAATTTTTTCGGGATAGAAAATTTTCAGTTGATTAATTTTTTCAGGATAGAAAAATTTCAATTTATTCCTGTGGAATATTAGAGAAAGAGAGAGAGAAAGAATTCTTGATGGGCTTTATTTTCTTTTTCTTGAGTGAGACGAAAAATTGACGGTTTAGTGACTTACTGAGAATTTTGATGCCCTGAACGGGACTCAAAGGATAAAAATCCCCGTGCAGAGGACAATGGAATCCAACGCGCCTTTCTCTTCTTCTCGCACGTCTCGTTAGCATGCAGAGAAAAACACCCAGGGCGAGCATTAGAGCACCAACAACAATGCATATTGGTCCTAGGATCCTGGAATTTCCCGTCAATGCGATTCTCGATGCGTACGAATCTTTATCCTCGTACTCGCCAGGACCTCGATACGATGCCGCTGAAAATTAAAATTCAACATTAGTAATAAATTTTTTATCAATTTTTTTTCTTACAGTGCAAATAAACAAAAAATAATTATAATAAAAAATAAATTATAACAAACTATATTTACAATAAAAAATAAATTATAACAAATTATATTTACAATAAAAAATAAATTATAACAAACTATATTTACAAAAAAAAATAAATTATAACAAACTATATTTACAATAAAAAATAAATTATAACAAATCATATTCACAATAAAAAAAGTAATAAATAAAAAAACAAAAAATTCCGAAAGAATCGTCCACTAAATTTTTCTGGACAAACAATAACAAAAATAGTATTTTTGAGATTAATTTACCAAAAACAGACAAAATTAGAACAAGTTTAACAGAAATTGGTAAAAATTCACCAAAAGAACAAAAATCAAAAGAATTCTTTCCAAATGCAATATATTTAATGACAATCTAGTCATTCATCTTCCTGAGACAATAATTGGAGAAAAAGATATTAACTTGTTGTCTAATAATGAAAAAGTACGTAGGAGTTTATTTATGTAATTCAATCCCTAGCATCTTTTCTCTCTTTAAAATTCTATTCCTGTGTTTTCAAAGTTGAACGCCTTCGATAATCGATAGGAACCTTTGTTCTCTGGGAGATTGAAAAGTTTTATACCAAAGCATAAAAAAATGAAAAACAATTTTTGTAATAGTTAAAAATAAAAAAATAGTATCGCCCAGTGAAAAAATTCCATTTTCATTGTCAAAAAATAGAAAATCTTTTATTTTTCAACATTAACTTCACTATTTGCGAATAAATTCAGATTCGAAAGTGGAAAAAAAATAGCAGAGGAAAATATCAAATTAAATTTACTCCGAAAGAGGAAATTAAAATTTTCGTTAAATTTAAAAATTCAGGATATTAAAAAAGAAAAAAATGGTAAAATCAGGAAAAATTAATAAGTAAAATAATACGTAAAAATTAATTCCGCATTGCGAAGACAATAATTATTAACACAAATCGTATTTTTCTATAAAAAAAAAAAAAATGTAAAAGCATTTTTTCCCAATTGAAAATCGATTTCAGTAAAAGTGGAATGGAATGAAATGTTTAATGGAAAACAAATTTCAATGGAATTTTTAGAGTGGAAAATAATTTTTTCTTCTCAATAGAAATTTGCCCCCGCGCGTGCACATTACAACTGCACAAAGAAATACTCTTTGAAAATATTTCTTTGAAAAAATATATTAATTCTAATAATAATAATATTTCGAAATTTTCTTTGGTACAATTTTCAATTGAATCTCCTGGTAAAAATAAATTTCTTTTCTCAAAGACTTCCACATTGATGGAGAATAATAAGTATACACCACTTGACTATTAATTTATCGAAAACAAAATTTATTATTATACAAAAAAATTTTTTAAATGATATATTATTCGCTTCAGTTTCCAAAAAAAAAATTACTACAAAATTGCGCAAGTTTTGACGTTTAAAAAAATCAAAATTTACACCTCGTGCAATAAAAATGTCAAGAGATAGTTCTTTAGAGTAAAGGTACTTGAAGTGGAAGGTTTCAAAGTAATAAAATCCTTGTTTTATATACGTTGACGTCAGAATTTAAAAAGACCTTTTTCTTTTTACAAAAAAAAAAGAAAAACCAAATTTACTGACTTCATTTCAACATTGTTTTTTAGTATTAACTTTCGATCAATAAAATAAAATGGAAAAAGAATCTAAATTTGTTTTCTTTTTTGTCTTTTATATAATGCGGTAAAATTATAAATAGAAATTATTATCATTACTTAATAGCGAAAATATGTGTTAAAATTAATTAAACTCTCTTGTTCTTTTTTTAAAACTTCAATTAAGTTTTATTCGCGAGAAAAGGAGAATTTCTATTTTTAATGAAGAGTAGGAATACTCGTAGAAATGTAGAAAGTATATATGTATTAATAAAATGCAGAGGAATATTATTCTAAAATGAGGAAGTAACTCTATCAATAAAAATGCATTTCAATGAAACCTTGTTCTTATTTCTAGGTCTTCGGGCATTCAATATTCTCTTGAGCGCAATGATAATGATTTTAACAATGAAAATATTTATATCGCACAAAATCTATTTTTTCAATTTCCTGGTTTGAAATTCAATTTTTATTTCCCTATTTTCCAAATTAATAAAATATCCCCAATTCGTATGAATTTTTATTTTTTTAATTTTGAATGACAATTTTATTTCCTTCTTTTTATTTAATTCTTCTGCAAATTATTCGATGGGTTTTTGTTTATTTTTACTTTGAATTACAATTTTATTTCCTTCTCTTCATTTAATTTTTCTACAAATTTTTCGTTTGGTTTTTTTATTTTTACTTTTAATTACAATTTTATTTCCTTCTCTTCATTTAATTTTTCTACAAATTTTTCGTTTGGTTTTTTTTAATTTTTACTTTTAATGACAATTTTATTTCCTTCTCTTCATTTAATTTTTCTACAAATTTTTCGTTTGGTTTTTTTTAATTTTTACTTTTAATGACAATTTTATTTCCTTCTCTTCATTTAATTCTTCTACAAATTTTTCGTTTGGTTTTTTTTATTTTTACTTTTAATGACAATTTTGTTTCCCTTTTGTTTCATTTTTTCCATTTTTTTCCATTTTATTTAAATACTTTTTTCAATTAATACAAATTTTCATACAATTCTTTTCTATTTTTTAAACAAATATACTAAAGAGGGAAAATTAAAATATTTTTCCCAGTAAAAATCAAATCCTAATAATTCGGATAAAGTACAGAAATTTTTTCTTCCAACTTAGTTCAATTATTTTTCAGAAAATTGTAAATTTACTAAATTAATTTAAAGAATTCGTTTTCCCGAATTTTTGAATTTAGTAGAAAAAAAATGAACAGAATGAGTCAGAACCCTTGGGCAAAAAATTTCAAGTATAATATGGTTTCGATGTGTTTGCATAATATAATCAAATCAGCGAACGTAACAATGTTTTGTAGCCTATATACAAAAATTAACCCCCTGTAAATCTTGTATTACGTTCGTTTTCTCGGTCACGTTGCTGCAAGTGATTACATAATCGCCCAAGAGCCGTGTACCTACTTTGAAATTACACGAATTTATTTCATTTACAAACAAAATTCATTTAATTCGCAAATTACTCCAATTAAACAGTAGCAATAAAATTTAAATGACGAAAAAATTGTTCTACAATTAACTGAACACGAAAGCTATTTTTATTTGATAAAATTATTTTACTTAATTATTTATTTAATTATTATTAATTACTATTAATTATTAATTAATAATTATAATTATTATTTCCAAAAACAGAATTTTCATTTCATAAAAATTACCAATAAACAATTTTAATAACTAAAATTACTTATTTAATTATTATTAATTATTAATGATTAATTATAATTATTTTTTTCCAAAAATAGAATTTTCAGTAAAAAAAGAATTGTCAATAAACAATTTCAATAACTAAAATTAAATCACGAGCGAAAAGCTCAAAATGAATTTAATTAAAAATAAAGTCAATATCAATATTGAATAACGAAATTACAATTTTTTTAAATCTATTTTTGGCATGAAATTCGAGAAATAAAAAAGTTTAAATAATACAGTCTCGTAAAATATAAATATAAAAATCATTATTATTAGCTACGTAAAAGTAAAATAGAGAGACAGAGAGCTCTTCATTTGTTAATAATACACATTGGAATAATTTTAAGAGCGCAAAAGGTCAGAGAGATAAAATTTATTTTGGTCCATGGATACGAAAATTGATTCGACTCAATTGCGAATATAGAAAAATACATTTCAATAGAAATGCAATTCAATTAAAACGAAAATTTTCTTTTCCCATCTCAAAAACAAAAATTCTCATTGTTTAAATATCTACGTACAAATTTTTTTTTCCATTATAAAATATGACCCAATTTGACCTGACTTGTGACGTAATTAAATTATATGAGTGTACAACGTAATCAACACACTTGATTATTAAAATTATTCCACAGCCTTGTGAACTTTGATTTTTGTTTTGGAATTGGCGAAATGAAAAATTACAAGTTCAACTGTTACGTAAGCAGATATGAAAAAAAAGTGTTTTCGAAAAAAAATTGTTTTCAAATCAAAAACTCCAAGAATAAAATTTCCTTTTCACTGAAACAGTAAAGAATTAATTACTATTAAAATAAAATCAAATAAAAAAGAGTTTGGAAAAAATGCTTTAAAATAGAAATTAAAGTCGATAATTTTTTTTACTAGAAAATTAAAGAATAAATTAGAATTAAAATAAATTGAAATAAAAAAGAGTTAAAAAAATGTTTTCAAGCAAAAATTCAAGAATAGAGTTTCTTTAAATGAAAAAACAAAAAATCACTAGCTATAAAATAGGAAATTCAAGTAAAACTGTTTTTATGCAAAAAAAAATTAAGAAAAAATTGTTTTTATAATTGAAAATTCAGGAAAAATTGTTTTTATGATTAAAAATTCTGGGGGAATTGTTTTTGTAATAGAAAATTTAGGAAAAATTGTTTTTTTTATTGAAAATTGAAGAAAAATTGTTTTTATAATTGAGAATTCAGGAAAAATTGTTTTTATAATTAAAAATTCAGGAAAAATTAATTTTTTAATAAAAAATTGAAGAAAAATTAATATTTTAATAAAAAGTTGAAGAAAAATTGTTTTTATAATAATTGAAAATTCAGGAAAAATTAATTTTGTAATAAAAAATTGAAGAAAAATTGTTTTTATAATTGAGAATTCAGGAAAAACTGTTTTTTAAAATAGAAAATTCAGGAGAAATTAATATTGTAATAAAAAATTGAGAAAAAATAATTTTGCAATAAAAAATTAAAGAAAAATTAATTTTGTAATAAAAAATTGAAGAAAAATTAATTTTGCAATAAAGAATTGAAGAAAAATGAATTTTGTAATAAAAAATCAAAGAAAAATGAATTTTGTAATAAAAAATCAAAGAAAAATGAATTTTGTAATAAAAAATCTAAGAAAAATTATTTTTGTAATAGAAAATTAAAGAAAAATTAATTTTGTAATAAAGAATCAAAGAAAAATGAATTTTGTAATAAAAAATCAAAGAAAAATGAATTTTGTAATAAAAAATCTAAGAAAAATGAATTTTACAATAAAAAATTGAAGAAAAATTATTTTTGTAATAGAAAATTGAAGAAAAATGAATTTTGTAATAAAAAATTGAAGAAAAATCAATTTTGTAATAAAAAATCTAAGAAAAATTAATTTTACAATAAAAAATTTAAGAAAAATTATTTTTGTAATAGAAAATTGATGAAAAATTAATTTTGCAATGAACTAGTTAAAATAATTGATGAAAAATAAAAGTAAATAAGAAATTTCGTTCGACACTAACCGGTAAGTACAGATCCAACAAGCATGAAAAGAAATCCGAATGCAGGTAAAGCGATTTGACAATTTGCTGCAATTACAACTCCAGCAACCATGAGTCCACCCTCGATCTTCTCCACCCTCAATCGTGATATGGGCGTTGGACATTTTAATTTTGAGCTTAGACCTCCAGTTGGAATTCCCTCCTCCACTGCCACTGTACTAGGCCTGAAAATTAAAAATAATTACTAAGTTTATTTCTCTTCTCTGGAAAAAAATTTTTTTAATACAAATAATCACAAAGGAATTAAATTTTCAGATATAATTTTTAATATTTCATTAAATAAATTTAGTAAGAAAATAAATATTATAATAAATTAATGAAATAAAATTAAAAAATAATTTATAAATAATTTATAAACAAATTATTAATTTCATAATTAATAAACAAATTATTAATTTAATAATTATTATTATTATCTAATTATTAATATTTTATTAAATAAATTTAGTGATAAAATAAATATTACAATAAATTAATGAAATAAAATTAATAAATAATTAATAAACAATTAATAAATAATTAACAAACAATTAGTAAACATTGAATGATCAAACAAATAAATTATTAAATAAAAATAATAAATAGTTATTCATTAATATAATTTAACAGTTAAATAACATTGTTTAATTATAAAAACGAGAAATTTAATATTATTATAATATCTTTCAATATTTGTAATAAATAATAATATTAAATACTAAATTAAATATTAATAATAAAAATATTAAATAAAATATTAATAATCTCAGTCATAAAATTTTCGCTCATTAAAAAAATTTTCCCTCATTTTCAATCCACAGTCGTCACATTTTATTTTGATTTCTCTAAATTAAAATTGTAATCAATCTCCCGTGTCGCAAAAATTGAAAAAAGGAAAATACACTTTATATATTTGAATTTCTAGTGAAAGTCTCATAATACAGAGAAAGTGTGACAATATAAAACCGGTTACATTTCTATGAAAATTATTTAGTCGACGAAAATCAGATTGAAATTTTATTTCTAATAAAATAAATAAATAAAAATTTCTAATTTTTCTTTACCAAAGAAATTAGCGAAGAAGAAAAAATTTTTGTTCGCAACACAATTAGAAAATTGTTTCAAATACAAAATTTCTTCAAACACAATTAGAAAATTGTTTCAAGAATAAAATTTCTTTAAACACAATTAGAAAATTGTTTCAAGAATAAAATTTCTTCAAACACAATGAGAAAATTGTTTCAAGTATAAAATTTCAAAAAAAGACTAAAAATTACAAAAATAATTTCTCTCATATCAAGAATATGCACCCGACAGTTTGATTGCATAAAAAATATTTGCATTAACTTTTTTTTTATTACTGCTGGACAGACATTACAATCATGTTACTATTCAAGATGATTGCCAAGGTTACTTTACCATTATTTATTCAGATAATAATTTTGCAATACTTTCAATGCACTTTGCTTAATTAATTTATATTGAAAATAAATTGACAGCGAAACAGGATGTTTACTATCAATCAGTTTCCGCTTCGAGTATTTATACATCTACATTATTTTAATTATATATTCATATAAAATTTAATATCAAATTCTATATAAATGAAAATAAAAAGTGCATATTTTAATTAATATTTCATTAATATGATAATAAAAAATTATTAAAATTAATGTAATAATTTATTTTAATTAATAAAAAAGGCTCGGTAATTATTTTTAAGTGAAAAAAAATTTGTTTGATTTAAATAATTGATTATTATTAAGTAATTATTTATTTATTATAAATAAATATTATACATTAAATATAATAATATATTATTATATTATTATCATTATATTATATTATTATTATATTATATTATTATTTATAATAATATTTGTAATAATAATAATATTTTATAATATTATATTATTATTTATAATAATATTTGTAATAATAATAATATTTTATAATATTATTATTATTATATTATTATTATATTATATTATTTATTTATTTTTTATTCTTTTATTTTTTTATTTATGTATTCTATTTTTATTTTTTTTAAACAAATAATTTTTATTGAAGTCAATTAAATTGTATTTGAACCAATTATTATAGTATTTTTTAACAAATACGATTAAATTGATCCAAATTAAAAATTATTTAAATTCAAGTTAATAATAAAAAAAAGTCAATAAAAAAATTTATTTGATAACAAAAATTTATTTGCATCAAATAAATTTCCTTCCCAGTGTAAATAAAAGAAAAACAATTAATTAAAAAATTGAATAAGCACTTTTAATAATAATAATAGTAATAATAATAATAATAATAATAATTTATTTATTTAATTATTTTAATTTTGCAATAACATTTTGCATGAACATTAAATTGTTAAAACAAAAATTCTTTTAGTTCCACTAAAATTGATGTTTCATATTATATTATTCTCTTATTAAAGAAAAATAAAAAAAACTGTTAAAATATAAAGAAAGAAAAAACACTTATTTACTTGATTAAATTTTGGTACATTTTTTTGTTTAACAATGGAAAAAATTATTTTCCACCAAAAAAAAATTCTTTCTTTAAGCAAAAGCACATATTTTCACGATTTGCTGCATTTTCGTGGCGCGCTAAAAGACTGCTGAGAAATTATAATTCTCTGCGTGAAAAACAAGTAGCGACGTGAAATTGTAAATCAAAAGATAAAATTGAAGGATATTTAAAAGGAGATGGGTTGAAAATTGTGCAAATTAGCGCAAGAATAGCATTCACGAGAGATAAAACCTCTGGTGGAGTTTTCTACGTATGTATTTTTTAATTTCCTCTTTTTTTAATTTTTTTTTGCATGATGGCCATTTTATTTTTATTTGCGTCAATCGGATTTTTAAAATTGAAAGAAAAAAAGAACAAAACAAAAAACGAACAAACTGACAAACAAAACAAAAAAATAAAAAAACAAATTAAAATACATAAAAGGCAAAAATATAAAAAATAGACTAAAAATAAATACGAGCGTATTTTATTTTATTAAATAGAAAAAGAATAATAGTAATAAAAATAATAATTAATAACAATAATTAATAATAGTAAGAATAATAATAAAAATAATAATATTAAAAATAATAATAGTATTAAAAATAATGATAACTAATAAGAATAACAATAAAAATAATAATAATAGTAATAAAAATAAATAAAAATATTTAATAAAAATAAAAAGAATAACTATAGTAATAATATAAAAAAAAGTTATAAAAATAATAATAATATTAATAATGATGTAAAAACAAGGTATAAGTATAAGAACCAAATAATTATCATAAACCAAAAAATTTTGAAGGAAAACTGCAAATTTATCAAAGACGATATTGATTTTCGAAAATAGAAAATTTTGAGTTATGGAGACAATGTGAAAATGAATATTGATCATTGTTGTAGTGCAAGAACAATAGTATCACTTATAGCAATTTGCAAATAAATAATCATTCGTATCAAGGTTCAAACCGTTCATATATAGCATTATGCAGTTAACGTGTGCATATTTTACCAGACATCCTAATCAACTATGGTTAATATCCAAGTATCATATACTCAATCGTTTGACGTTATTCGCAAAAAGGAGGCCACTAGGTCGTGTATCGTGAAAAATCAGCGAAAAAAAATTAATTCCCTTCTTGCAGAAAAACAATAAAATTAGTCAAAAAACATTAATAATTATTTTTAAAAAAAGCAAACTATTATGTAACAAATATTTATTCTAATTTAAAATTTACAAAACAATGTAAATTTACAAAAAAATAAACGAAAAATTAATGAAAATAATTAAAGTATTCATTTTTATTAAATACAATTAATATTAAGTATATTAAGTAGTGAATATGTTAAATTAAAAGTTAAATTAAACAAGATTAGTTAAATTTAAATTCAATTAAAAATTAAATTAATTAAAATTAATTAAATTTGAATTCAATAAAAAATTAAATTAATTAAAATTAATTAAATTTGAATTAAATTAATTAAAATTAATTAAATTTGAATTAAATTAATTAAAATTAATTAAATTTGAATTAAATTAAATTTAATTTACATTAAACTAAATTTAAATTACATTTATTAATTGTTAAAGTTTATTTTCTCGTTCAATGAAATTTGAATTTCGCGCCACATTAATTCTGTAAATTCCCGCCTAGACGGCGTGAAAACTCTCTCGTAAACGAGACGAATTAAACGCAAAGTCAATGCTTTTCTCAACCGGCAAAATTATTTCTATTCAGTATTTTTAATTCTTTTTCTATTTAACTATATTTTTATTTTATCCATTACTTACATTACATTGTCAATCATAATCGACATTAATAGAAGAATCATTAATTTACTAGTAATTTACTTTAGTAATTTACTTTCAAAACGAGAGTCAGTAAAAATATTTAATAATTGAAATAAGCAACTTACTGTTTGCTTTCGAATTAGTAAATTTGACTAACAAATCAGTAAAAATTGCTATTTATTACTTTAAGGTTACGTTATTCAGCGGTCCTAATTTAGTAACCCAAAAACAAAAAGTTTGTCAAATTATAATAAACTAGTTAAATTCATATTTAATAAACACTATTTGGACAAAATAAAAATAATACTTTTTGTCACAAAAAAGAAAAAAAAAGAAATTTACATAGAGAATCGAACCCTGACTCTTGGGTTACGAAACCAGAACACTTACCACTGGACTAAAAAGTAATTATCTATTATTGCAATTGTAAAAGACAGAAAGCATCGTGAAATGAAAGAAAAATATTCACAAAGTGTTAGGTATTTTTTATTATTATTCAAAGTGTTTAAATTTAATTATAAAAAGTACTTTACATTTAACATAAGTGAATCGAAATTATAAAAGAAACTTTTTCCACATATTCGCACATCTTATATATTCACGATAATGAGAAACAATTTCATTTAAATATTGACTTTAGCGTATGATAAATCATAAATACCTGAATGTTTTTTAAATTTATGTCACTCTGATTAAGATAAACGCAACATTAAACTTCCAAGTATTATATTATTAATTCGATACAATCTGTATTGCTTATGGAAAAAAAAAATTTATTCCCACACTGAAACACTATTGATTCTCATTTTGATATAGTAAAAAATTAAACAAAATTATATTTTATCAAATGAAAAATAATAAAATATATAATTTCACTTTTGTATTTGTTATAAATTAAAAAAAATTTTTTTTTAAATATTTGAATTAATTAATTTTTAATTTTAATAACTTACAGTTATATATATTATATTAAATTATAATTCTTGAAGGTACTAGAATATTTTATAATTATTTGCATTTTATTTTTGTTTAAATGTTCTAAAATTATTTATTCTAATAAATTATAGTTTTTATTATATTTTTATTTTTTACTGTATGTAACGCGCTCCGAAGAAAGTCACTTAAGAAGCAAATGATTTTTAAAACGAACTTTTATTGTTAAAATTATATTATAAAATTATATTATAAAATTATTTTATAAAATTATTTTATAAAATTATATTAATCAATTTAAAAAATTAATTAATCAAAAAAAACTTTTATTGTTAAAATTATATTTAAAAAAAAATTTATCAACAACATATGGGAAAAAAGAAGTAAATAAATCGTGACGAAAACGAATAGTGTAAATAAAAATTTGCTATTTTATTGACGCTATTTAATTATTATTAATTATTTACATAATTTATTAATTATGATTATTAATTTACTAATTGCGATAATTTATTAAAACTAAATGAATCGAGAATGAAGTAATTGTTATAATGAAGTTAAATTATTTATAAAGCGACAGATAAGTGTAATTATTTTAATATATGCGCTTTATGAATCCTTTGTCGCGACGCGCGTGTGAATATATTCTTCGAGTAATCAAATTAGTTCAAGCTCTTTGTGTCTAAGGATCTTGCCCTATGAGTCACACGAGAATGCATATATATCTTCTCTCTCTCATGGAGACTCTTAACAGACAAACTATGTATAACTATTTAAATAAACAAGACAAAGAAATAAATTCTGTTATATAACTTTTAGTTACGAGGGAAGTTATTTAAGGAAAAAGGAAATTCTCTTCCTATCAAATACAGGAAAACAAAAATTTTTCAACGCTATTTAATTATTCAATTAATAGCGTTTTATTAAGTTATTCAATTAATATTTTGCTAAAATAATAAATTGAAACATTAATTAATTGAAACATTAATTGCTAAAATAATACTTATTTTGATAAAAGATACTTTTGAATATTGTTAAACTTGTTGAAAAGCTTTGCTAACAAAAAAAAAACACACACAAAAAAACAATGCAGTACAAAATTCGCCACTTTATCTCGTTTACGAGAGAGTTTTCACGCCGTCTAGGCGGGAATTTACCGAATTAAAATGGCGCGAAATTCAAATTTCATTGAACAAGAAAATAAACTTCAACAATAAATAAAATTTAAATTCAAGCACTTAAAGCTTCATTCTCTTGAATTGCTTTAAATTTATTAAATAAATTTAATTTAATTTAAATTTAATTAAATTGATTTTTTTAATTTAATGTAAATTTAATTAAATTAATTTTTTAAAATGTATTTTAAATTTAACTAAATTAATTTTTTTTAATTTAAATTTAATTAAATTATTTTTTTAAATTTAATTGTTACATTTTTTTTACTATCAAAGAAAAAAATTAATATAAATAAAAAGAAATAGTATTTTTTCATACGAGCAATAAAAGGGTCAAATTTCAGATTTCGATGTGAAAAATGTTATTGCAAATAAAAAATATATAAATTCCCATCATCAGAGAAAATGTAGGAGATTTGAAAGTAGAAGAAGAATAAATAAATACCTGCGAACCAGTAATGGATTTATATACATATGTCAGCCTAATAGACGAGTTGCTTTACCAGTTTAGATGCACTTTACGAGTAATAGTACTTTTTCCTCGTGAACTTAAGCCTTTATCGAATAAGATATTTATTTCTTCCTTATTTACTTCTATGGGAAATTTATATATATATCACGACATTTAAGAGTATTTCTTCCAATGGAGAAGTAAACTTTTCAAGAGTTATTTTCCGTTTACAGTTCGTTTATTTATTATTTATTGCAGTAAGGATGATGATTTTTCTTTCAAGCAATTAAAAATTAAAAGAAAAACATTTTATTATTTTTTGACAATGATTCAATACTTGAAAACGATTTTATTAGAATTTCCATTGGGGCAAACCAGAAAAAAAAGATACAAAAAAAGTTGTGGCCATTTGAGGAAAAAACACAAAGTTTCAAAAATCGGTTTGTTAAAATTTAAACTATTGTAACTTCCCGAATTTTAATCAAAAATAAGTCGAGCACAGGGTGTAGAGTTAGGTGAAGACGTCAACTTTCCATTAAGGCAAACCGGAAAATCATATCTTGCAAAGAAAAAAAGTTATGGCCATTTGAAGAAAAAACACGAAATTTCAAAAATCGGTTTGTTAGTTTTTACACTTTTGTAATTTTCAGAATTTTAATCGCAAATTTGTCAAGCATAGAGTGTAGAGTTAGGTAAAGACGTCAGCTTTTCATTAAAGCAAATCAAAAAAATAATATTTTGGAAAGAAAAAAGTTATGGCCATTTGAAGAAAAAACACGATTTTTCAGAAAGCGATTAGTTAGTTTTTAAACTATTGTAACTTTCCGAATTTTAATCGAAAATAAATCGAGTAATAGGTGTTAAGTTAGGTAAAGACGTCAGCTTTCCATTAGGGCAAACCAGAAAATCATATTTTGGATATAAAAAAAGTTGTGGCCATTTGAAGAAAAAACACAAATTTTCAAAAAGCGGTTTGTTAAATTTTAAACTATTGTAACTTCCCAAATTTTAATCAGAAATAAGTCGAGCACAGGGTGTAGAGTTAGGTGAAGACGTCAGCTTTCCATTAAGGCAAACCGGAAAATCATATCTTGTAAAGAAAAAAAGTTATGGCCATTTGAAGAAAAAAAACGAAATTTCAAAAATCGGTTTGTTTGTTTTTACACTTTGTAATTTCCCTAGTTTTAATCGCAAATTAGTCAAGCACAGGGTGTAGAGTTAGATAAAGATATTAGCTTTTCATTGGGGCAAACCAGAAATTCATGTCTTGGAAAGAAAAAAAGTTATGACCATTTGAAGAAAAAACACGATTTTTCAAAAAGCGGTTAGTTAGTTTTTAAACTATTGTAACTTTCCCAATTTTAATCGAACATAAATCGAGTAATAGATGTAAAGTTAGGTAAAGACGTCAGCTTTTCATTGGGACAAACCAGAAAATCATATCTCTAATACAAAAAAAGTTGTGGCCATTTGAAAAAACACGAATTTCTAAAAAGCATTTAGTTTGTTTATAAATAAAAGTGAATACAATGTTCCGAGTTGTGAACTAGATAGAAAAAAATTTAATAATAAAACTATTGAAGCGTAAACTGTAAATGATGACAAAAGCTATAAAGCCATATCTTTATACATGCGCTTAAAAAGCCCTTTTTTAAAGGCCATTAAGCTTAAGTATTTAGCTTTTAGAGGTGTATTTGCATAAATGACAAAGCTTGCGATCGTCAACGTCGTTTGACGATGAAGAGACCAAGTGAGGTTGCAGTCAAGGCTCTTTATAGGCGATTCACGTTAAATCTGATCACGTTTCAGGTTGTTGAACTCAATATTTATCATGCACAAAAGGAGCATGGAAATTACAGTTCAGTGAGCATGCTCCTTTTTTTCTATATTTCCTCCTTATTATTTTTTCAACAAACACGACGTATATAAAGAAGTAAAAAAAAAATTCTTCTTGAAAAAATACTTTTTCTACAATAAGAACAAATTTTTTTAACAATTTTTTTCTATTGTTTAAAAACGAGTAGGGGAAAATACCAGAAAATTTCTCTCTTTCTCTCTCGAATAGAGTAACAAACACGCAATATTTAGAATTGATTTTTTCTCTGCATTTTTGCAATAATAAAGTTTATTAAAGTCAATGACCGGTATTTTCTCTCTTTTTCTCTTTAACACACACGTCAATTTCATAAAAGCACGATTCTGTGGGCGTTTGGCTTGTAATAAAACAAAAGCGTTTGCCTACACGCGAGAACGAATGTCGCATGTGTGGCTTTGAACGGATGTCGACCTGAATTGGCCGAATGACCATAACTAGCCACTAGAAATGCGAGCTTTTAAGAGACTATCTCGAAAATTCTGGATTTTTCATTTGTTATAATGTATCTTCTTTGAGAATTCGACATTGTGGAAAGTGTTTTATAATCCCAAATGGATTATGTATTTTGTATTATTTTTTTGGAGAAGATCCAATAATTTTTTTTGGGAGCACAAGAGATTTTCTTTCTCCAAGTTTTTATTTGCTTTTCTGACCTCTTTTGATAAAGCCAATTGGTATTTTTAAGGAATTATCTGTACTGTAAGTAACATAAATTTTAACAAGCATTGATTTTTTTCTAACTGCGACTACTGTATCGAAATCGTACTTGTAGTAAAATTTAATGATTAAATATTAATATTTACTATTTACTTGAGTAATTAATATTTACTATTTACTTAAGAAATTAAAATTTACTACTTACTTAAGTAATTAATATTTACTATTTACTTAAGAAATTAATATTTACTACTTACTTAAGTATTTAATATTTACAATTTACTTAAGAAATTAATATTTACTACTTACTTAAGTAATTAATATTTACTATTTACTTAAGAAATTAATATTTACTACTTACTTAAGTATTTAATATTCACTATTTACTTAAGAAATTAATATTTACTATTTACTTAAGTAATTAATATTTACTATTTACTTCAGTAATTAATATTTACTATTTACTTTAGTAAATATTTATCGTTACTGTAATTCATTAAAACTACCATTCTCGCTTTTATCGCAGAAAAATTCCACTCTGCTGGGAATCGAACCCTGACCAAAGTCTTGACAAGACACAAGTCGAGAACGCTAACCACTAGACCACGGAGTCAATCAACTTCGATTAATACCAACTGCTACTATCCACGACTATTTTTTCCTTTTTCTTTAATTTTTTTTGATTCGACTTCTTTGAAATTGCAACAAATGGAAATTACCATAAAATAAAGAGACAGTAATCTAGGAAAAAATTTATATACTTAATCCGGGATTAAAAATATATTTCAAAACACATTTTCAATCATTTTTTTACTCTCAAATTGTGAGGAAATTTACTGCAAAACAATTTAGATAAAATACCTTCCTTTCAATTATACCGTCAAAGTTTGCACCTTGCACACTCTCTTTGTCTAAATTCCAACTTACGCTATTTTTTTTTTATTTACTCCTTTGAACTGTCACGACACTTGAAAAGCAATTATTTAGTCCAAAAAACGGGAAAAAATTTCTTTGTAAAAAATTCTTTGTAATAAAAAATGCAGCGCTCTTGAGAAAAATTCTAAATTCAATAATGGTGTGCACTGAAGGTCACAACTTCTCTATTTATCATTAAATATTTTTTAATTACAAAACAAGCGATTCTACTTTGTGACAAAAAGAAAGAAAAGTGAATATATTAAAAACATATTAATTACTAATTTAAAAAAAAATAAGTAAAAATTGTTTTTCTTTTGAAAAATTGCCTTTTTCCGAAGCTTTTTATATAGGTAAATGAAAATAATGTTTACTATATCTGGAAATAATGGATAATAATGGAATTTTTCTGACGCTTTTTCAAAACTAGAGCAAAAGTGGGTGAGAGAGAAGAGGCTGACGTCATGATTTGAAATTTATTCGCAAATGTAACTGCATTTCAAACCCAAGGGTGCTTTACTTATTGAATGATCGGATACATTTATTATTATTACTTTCCCATTTACCAGAAATAAACATCTCCTTCTTTCTCTGAGAAAATTTCATTGACATTTTAATTTCTAAATAAAAAACATTTTTTCGACATAATTTTCTTTATACAACGAAGAATTTATGCTATACTAATACTCGAAAATTACAATTTTTGCAAAGAAATCTTTTTTAAATTTCAAAAAAATTATAGTAGACGAAAAAAATTTACATCTACTTCCGTGAGTAGAATAGTTGGAATAAATTTATATTAAGTCACGTATAAATATATACAAATTTCGTAATATATTTCTGTGATTCGAAAAAGGAAAATTGATTTTTACATAATATTTGTCAATTCATTTGATAATTCATTTGATAATTTATTTTATAATTTATTTTATAATTTATTTTATAATATATTTGATAATTCATTTGATAATTTATTTGATTATTTATTTTATTATTTTTTTTATTATTTTATTTTATTTTATTTATTTATTTTTTTTATTTATTTATTTATTTTTATTTTATTTTATTTCTTTGACAAGTTATTTGGTAATGTATTCGATAGTTTATTTGGTAATTTATTATATTGTTAATTACTGGGCACAATTTACGACTGTAAATTAGCATAATTTTAGAATGAAAAGATGGAAAAATTAAAAATTACTTCTTTTCAAGTGTCGCACATAACTAACGCAAGGGAAATTTATGAATGTAATTTAATCTTTCACTTTGGATCAGTACCGTTGTCCGGGCGCACTAAGATAATAAGGTCATAGCAATCTACGCGACGTTTCGACCTTGTGTTCCTGGTTCTCACTGCCGCAGCAGAGCATCATCGAATTTTACTGTGTTGCATTACATTTTACAACCTTATATATTATAAATTTCACCCTGCGAGCATTTTCATTAATTTTCCTAATTGCGTACTTTAAATTTTAAATTAAAATTTTATTTAAATGTGCATTAAATGCGGGCATTTCTTTTAAATTAACTCGCACTAAGTAATTTCATTACAAGATTAAACATCATTTTAATTAAAAGTTTGAAAAAAAAGAAATTTCTACTATTTTCAACTATTTTCCTTTTTTTATTTATTAAGTTATATTTTTTTGCAGTTTTTGTCTTATATTTTTGTACTTTTTCAAAATATTGTAATATAAGAAACAATTTACAAATTAGAAAAATTATAATAATGTTAACATAGAAGAAAAAATCTTTTTCGCCCCATTCATCTCACTTGTGAGAGAGTTTTCATGCCCCCTAGGCGGGAATTCGCCGAAATATAATGGCGCGAAATTCAAATTTAGTTAAACAGAAAGTTAATATTTCAAATATGTCAAATAAACATTTTTCTTTTTATTATATCGAAGGAAAAAATTAATAAAATAAAGTAAAAATAATTCTCCTACGTTAGTTATTTCAGTTCTAATATCTAAATTCGAGTTTATTAATATTTTTATGTAATAATAAAAAAATTGTATTCATTAAAATAAGTGGCAAAAATTTTCCTTTTTTTAAAGTAGAAAAAAATCGGCAAAATTAAAAATATAAAATTAAATATTCAATATTTTTTATATAAAATTAAATATTAAATATTTTTTATATAAAACATAAAATTAAATATTAAATATTTTTTATATAAAATATAAAATTAAATGTTAAATGTTTTTTATATAAAATATAAAATTAAATATTCAATACTTTTTATATAAAATATGAAATTAAATATTTTCCAAAAAAAAAATAAAATAGAAATAGAATAAAATATTACAAAAATAACAAACGAAAAAATATTCTTTAATCCAATAAACATAGAGAATGGAAAATCTAATAAAATCCATACAAAAATGAATCTGAGAGTGAAAGAAAAAATAGAATAAAATTCATACAAAAATTAATCTCAGAGTAAAAAATAAATTTTCTCTCACACGTGCTAAAAATGCATTCCATTATAAAATAACTAATATACGTCACGTTTGCGAGAATAATTTTTTTTTCCAATTATCGAAAAGAATTTACATCTTTAAAGGTCTACACCAAAGTTTCAACTTACGCACTCGTGTTCTAAATGATCATCTATTTTTAAGCATTTTTTTTCCTCTCTCGCATATACACGTGTCATTTTTTTTCATCCACATTTATAATATATATATATATATATATATATATATATATATATAGAGAGAGAATTTCCGCAATTATAAGAATAAAATTTCAACCATAATAAATCGAGCTTGGAAAATTTTTCCACTTGTAAATAAATTTTTACTTATTTATTATTTATTTTTTATATTAGAAAAATTTTGATAAGCGAAAAAAATTCTATCAAATTATTAATAAATAAAACTTATTAAAAAAAGGGGCACAAAATAAACCGAGAAGTTTAATTAATTATTAAAGGCAATAAATTAAGGGAATATTTATGAAGATTTTGTTGCTATTGGCAATGTTCAGTAGAACATAGTTTTAATCACGAACATGGAGAAATAACGGTAATAATAAAGAGAACGTTACTCTCATTGGCCATGAGTTCAAGTTCTGTGTAGTGATTCTACATTTTCATGATTTCTTATTATTTCAAAAATATATAATTGTGTATGATTATTATCCGACGAGTTGAACTCAATCGAAAATTAAATTGATAAGCTAGAAAATAGGTTTTCTTAATTAATTAAATAAACTAAGTAAATTAATAAATTAAATGAATAAAATAAATAAAATAAATAAAATAAATAAAATAAATAAAATAAATAAAATAAATAAAATAAATAAAATAAATAAAATAAATAAAATAAATAAAATAAATAAAATAAATAAAATAAATAAAATAAATAAAATAAATAAAATAAATAAAATAAATTAATTAAATAAAATAAATTAATTAAATTAATTTATTAAATTAATAAAATTAATTAATTAATTTAATTTAATTTAATTAATTAATTTAATTTAATTAATTAATTAACTATTCAATTATAATCTAAATTAAGTCAAAACAAAATAAAAAGTAAATAATTGCATTATTCGGTCTGTAGAAATTTTGTAGAATATTTTCCAGTTTTTAATTTTTTTTTTGTTTTTAAACAAAGGAAAGTATTTAAATTTCATAGACAATTATTATTAATTAAGCAATTAATATTTTAATTTTTTGCAGGTTTTTGGGTTCTATTGAATCTATAAGAGCGAATTTCATAAAAGATGGAATTTCTATGAAGTGCATGTGGTAAATTATCAAGGCTAAATATTGGATCAACTTTTATCGCCAATATTGGTCCAAGGCTCAATGAAAAGCTTCGACAAATTTAAATATTGGTCCAATGATGATCCGCCGTTAGGAGTTTAATCGCAAAAAAATAATTTTTCTAAACAAGAACAAAATCTGTACTTTCGCATGCAAAAATGTACATGAAATTAAGTCGTATGATAATAATTATTGAACAAATAATAATTGTTAAATTAATAATAATTATTAAATTAATAATAATTACTGAACCAATAAAAATTATAAAATTAATAAAAATTATAAAATTAATAATAATTATCAAACTAATAATAATTATCAAACTAATAATAATTATTAAACTAATAATAATTATTGAACCAATAAAAATTATAAAATTAATAATAATTATCAAACTAATAATAATTATTAAACTAATAATAATGATTACAAGAATAATTATTATTAAACTAATAATTATTATTAAATTAATAATAACTATTAATTTCATTATAATTATTAACGACATATTTAGGAAGAACAACGAAAGTTGAACAAGAAACATCGACTGAAAATAAAACACCTCTTTTAATTCACCTCATTTGCGAGCGAGTTTTCATGCCACCTAGGCGGATGCTTTTAGAAACAAACTGGCGCGAAATTCAAATTAGAAATAACCTCAATCAAAAAATATTAGATTAAAAATTAATTTATTTACAATTAATTTATAAATGAGAAAAATACTCTCATTTTACTTTATTATTCACTTATTTTAAACAATATTTATTTCAATTCGGAATTATTTTCCAATGAAGATCAATTAGAAATACAAAAAATTATTTTAACTTCAGAACCCAAGCCGAAGAATTATTTCTCCTTCTTTCACACAACGAGAAGGTTAATTATAAGAGTCAAATGAAGACATATCTCTCCATACTCATTGGTGTTATACAATTTCAACCTAATTAACATACTCTCATTCTTGTATAATTGTGTCTTCGTGTACACACATACTCGAACTGTTATACTTTCTGATTGTGTGTGCGATAAACAAAATTACTTAATGAATGCCCCTCTTTAGCTTCTGTCACTATTTTCTAATTAAGCCTTTTTTCTAAACTCGAGCGCGCTTATTATAAATTATAATAATAGCGTATTTCTTAATATACTTGTAAATAATTTCTATTTATATGTGTATTAAAATATATATCGAATTAAAGAATTAAAATTATATTAAAATACATTGTTACATAAAACAATGACATTAATGAAAAAATAATGACTGTTGAGAAAAAAAAACAGAAGAAAAAGAAAACCATTGTTGGCTGTTTGTGATAAGAATAACAAAAGAAGACGATATACGTCAGACAATAATAATTAGAACTAATGTGATGATGTTACTGATCCTATTTAATGGTATATCTAAACATCTCGTAATCATTTGGAAATTAATGATAATTCTCTAACCTAGTAATTAATTTTAGCGAACATTATCTATTGTGACGAAAAATCTGGAATAATATTTAATAAAATTTAATAAAATGCACGCAAAATTTTAATTATTTTTATAAATAATAAAATTCTTCTCTAAAATTCATTTATTTTCAAAAATAATGAAATTCTTTGCAAACATTTATTTACATTTAAAATTTTTTTTTAATTTCTGGTCATAATTTTGTAAATAATGAAATTCATCATGGAAATTCAATTATTTTCAAAAGTAATAAAATTCTCCGCAGAATTTAAATTATTTTCAAATTTTTTTTAAATTCTCGTCAAATTATCATTATCTTCATAAATAAAAAAATTCGCCATGGAAATTTAATTATTTTCAAAAGTTCTGATAAAATTCTTTGCAAAATTCATATATTTTCAAAAGTAAGAAAACTCTTTGCAGAAATTCAATTATTTTCAAAAGTTCTGATAAAATTCTTTGCAAAATTCATATATTTTCAAAAGTAAGAAAACTCTTTGCAGAAATTCAATTATTCTCAAAATTTTTTTTTAAATTTCTCGTCAATATTATCATTATCTTCATAAATAATAACATTCATAATGGAAATTCAATTATTTTCAAAAGTTCCGACAAAATTCTTTGCAAAATTCAATTATCTTAAAAATTAAGAAAGTTCATCGCAGAAATTCAATTATTTTCAAATTTTTTAAAATTCTGCCCACAATTTTAACTATTTTCAAAAATATCAAAATTCTTCTTCAACATTCAATTACTTCTAAACTTTTAAAAAAAAAATTGTTCAAAATTTCAATTATCTTTATAAATAATAAAATTCTTCTCTGTAATTCAATTATTTTCAAAGAATTTTAATAAAATTTTTGCCAGAATTTCAATTATTTTTTTATTTATTTCTGTACATTTGTAATTATCTTTGTAAATAATAAAATTCATCCTAGAAATTCATTTATTTTCAAAAGTAATAAAATTCTTCGCAGAAATTCAATTATTTTAAAAAAATTTTTTTTAATTTGTCGTCAAGATTATCATCTTTTTCATAAATATTAAAATTCATCATGGAAATTTAATTATTTCCAAAAGTTCTGATAAAATTCTTTGCAAAATTCAATTATCTTAAAAAATAAGGAAATTCATCGCAGAAATTCAATTATTTTCAAATTTTTTAAAATTATCTCCACAAATTTCAACTATTTTCAAAAATATCAAAATTCTTCTTCAACATTCAATTACTTCTAAACTTTTTAAAAAAAAAATTGTTAAAAAATTCAATTATCCTTATAAATAATAAAATTCTTCTCTGAAATTCAATTATTTGCAAAGAATTTTAATAAAATTATTGTCAAAATTTTAATTATCTTTATAAATAAAAAATTCATCCTAGAAATTCAATTATTTTCAAATTCTTTTTTTATAAAATCTTATAATATAAAATAATGATTTTATCACTCGGTCATGTTTTATAACAATTTTTTATAAGTAGTTTAATTTCAAAATGGTTTGAATTTGAATCTTTTGAAGAATTTTAATTCTTATGGAAAAATAATAATTAAATATTTATTTAAAAAAGAAGTTATTGATGTTTTTTTGAAAAATTTGAAAGAAATCTGTAAATAAACTTAACAGAACATTTTTTTGACTAAAACTTTTTCCTGTAACTTTAATTTTCTGAAAATTTTAAAAATTTCAGTCGCATTTTACTAATAAAAATCTCGTTTGTCTGTAAGCCACTATTAGAACAATTCTAATTAATATTCAGGTTACCAAAATTTATTTAATTCATCATTTAATGAAAGTAACCACAGCCGATATTCAGCAGAAGATAAAAAATTATTTTTTGAGCGTACTTTATTTTTTTAATGACAATTATTAATAATTATTATTTATGGTCTGTAAGCTACTACTAGAACAATTTCAATTAATATTCGGGTCACCAAAATTCATTTAATTCATCATTTAAATAAACAAAACTTTAATATTCTCCAAAAGAAATTTGATCTAAACCATAAAAGGTGCGACAATAATTCAAAATTTACGAGCTATTTGCAAGATTGCAAAGAAAAATGTCATCTATTGTTATATGTACGTTTTCCCAAGAAAGTATTTCAACATTTGAACCTTTCATTGTTGAAGAATTCCAAGTCCGTTTTGTATATATTTATATATATGTATACAGTGATCCGTTAAAAAAAGAGTAATTAACCGTTTGTGTTTCAAATTACGTACACTGCACTTGTGTGTGAGGGAGAGTTATAAACAAAGACAGAAGCATATACATAGCAGACGGGTAATATCACTCAAGGGAAATAGAATAGGCAATCATTGTAATTAAAATGTAAACGTACCGGGAGGACTTCTCATTAGAGAAACGGGATTTATCACCATTGAATGTGGTGCTGAATGTCATGATTGAATAAATTTGATGACGATCCCGATTATCCTCACTTGTCTTCCGTTTGATGATCCGGTCGTTGATATTCGAGTTCTTTGTACGTGTTCCAAAGAACTCTTCTAGTCAGCTGATCGCTCGTTTCTTCATCGCTTTTCCCACCGTTCTCATTATGAGCGGAATTTTTACTCCCTTTTAAAATCTTTGTGTTTTTTTCACTATACTATGTGCTTTATTCTCTTTTCACTTAATCACTTATTATTCTACCTACTCCGGAAGAATTATTCACTAACTCTAGAATGCAATTCGATTCCTTTTTTTTTTAATCACTTGTTACTTGATGAAAATGCAACACGTACCTCTGTACTACTTGTTCGTATTATTTGTCTAATTTTTCATCGATGAGTCAAATTTCGGGGAAGCTTTTCTCGTGTTAATGTTTCACTTACTGAAAAGAAAAGCTTGAAGCTATGAAAAGCTTTTAAAACTTGAAGACACTTTCGTCAAATTAGAAACACTTGGCAAGTGTTCGTTGCTTATCTTGAAACTTCAAAGCCACTTGTCACCCTGAGCAGAGACGTGGACCATTAGTTACACCCGGAACAGTACGACCCAAAAAGGCAGAGACTTCAAAGGAAATGGTGTGTCTTACCTGCTAAAACAGGTCTTGTTCATATAGCAAATTGCCTCTGCTGTGTTTCAGAAGGTTTTTGAACCCTTTTTGTGGTAAAAAAAACAATTTCACTTTTCCTTTCCCGAATCAATAAGTTTGCTATTTTCGCCAAACACTTTGAGATCTGTTCCAGAATCAAAAGGTGACAATTCTTCCTCCCAAGGAATAGGTGTAATGACCTTGTTGTTCCTTTATTTTTTCCTCTCGCTTATATGTAGAAACGCGTGTGTGTCGTTGAACCGCCAAGTTCAAGGAAGAAAAATAAGGAGAAAGGTTGTCAATAAAAAAATGCGGTTGCTGTTCCTCACGAATGATGGCAGTGGAGAAACACGTGTTTGGCCAGAGTACAAATCTAACACGCTAATTGCAGAAATATTCGACTATAACGAGGTTTATTGGCAATAATCACATACAATGTGGAATAGAAGAAGATAATTAGAGAGAGAAAAAGAGAGAGAGACCGCGGAGAATGTCGATTACTACCGGCGATGTGCCTCCACGACGAACATGCTATTCGCGTCGCGTCTGGTAGCCGACTGTGGCCAACAAAACCTGAAGCCATACGCAGACAACATGCGCAGACAAGATGGCATCAACGAGGTGGAGGACCCTCCGGATGGATCATGGATGTTCCATGCCTGATGACGTCATTTTTTACCACCCTACCCAATAATCCTTCTTCCTCCACAGTTCACATAGCAACGTGCGACCATCCCCCGGATGACATGTTTGCGGATCCTTACAGTATCAACGGAGCTTGACATTCGATTAGGCATGGACCACCTGAAGATCCTTTACTCCACTAACATACATTGATATTCACCAACATTCTTTATGCTGAAACAAAGGAGCAATTTTCTTTTCCGAACCGTTTCTCTTTACTCGGATTTGATAGACTACACTTCTACTGCTAACACACTTAATGCCACTTAATGTCCAAGAATTGCAATAGAATTGTTCCTGGAATCCGAATTCAAAAATAGGACCCACCCCAACAGAAAAGGAAGGAAAGCACCAAAAAACAATTTTAATTCCCAAAACAAACACCACTAACGCTTTGTTGTTGAGTAAAATTACACTAGAAACAACTTCAAAATTAAAAGAAAATCGTTAGACTTCTAAAGCAAAATGTTAGTACACTGTAAAAAGAATAATTGTAATTTAAAATTAATTAATTGTAATTTAGAACCAATTTTGGTACTAAATCGTAATTTTTTTCCATTTTAATACCGAAATCAGCTCTAATTTAGAATATTTTTTTTACAGTGTACAGATTTAGTAAAAAATCGGTACAAAATCGATAGGGCTGACAAGAAAGTTCTTTTTGTTTGTTTTAAAACAAACCTTACTACCGATGCATCGAAATGGAATGTTTATCATATCCAACTATAGTTACAAACCAGAACCATCTTCTACCAAACAAAAAACTATGATCACTATTAATTAATGTCTAATTCTCGATGCTCTAAATTTCCAATAATGTTGTACAGAAATCTATGCAAGAACTCGAAGTGCCAGCAAATGGAATGTTGTACTAGAAAACAAGAAAATCTTGAAAGACCCAGTCTCAATCTCTCTCTGATATGAAAATCGAGCACTAATACTGAAAATCAGAACCAGACGACAAAAAGAAAGGTTAAATATTTCAGTAACTATTCGCCCTGATTAGTTATTCGGTTAGAAAATCTGTTAAAGGTACTTCGACTACTACTCTTGTAAAAATTAACTTTCGTTACAGTTTCTTCAAATATTTAGAAAATGTTTCTTTGGGTACCCTTTCAGGACCGATTTTAGCGATGACGATTAAAAGTTAATGAATGATTAAATCCTCAATTAATCAATCACAAACCGTCTTTGTAAATTTGTATCAGTTAAAAATAACTGATTTAGAAGCAAAAAGTTAGTTTTTATTACCTTACGAAAAAAATCTTTATCTGGAACAACTACAAACGCTATATTAGCGAAATTTTTAGTTATTACAACGAATACTTTCGCTATTTTAGCGAAGGTTATCGCTGTTCCAGTCACGGTAAATCGTTAGGTATTAAAATAACACCAAAAAGTATTAAAATAATTCAATTTAGTGTTATTTTAATCCATTTTGGTGTTATTTTAGTACCTAACGATTTACTGTGGTTTTTTTCGTGCTTAAGATGTAATAAAATAATAATTAGGGCTTTTTTCTATCAAATCCAGGATCAGTTTTACAAAATCCAAAATAGCGGATACAAAGAAAGAATGAGGCTAAAGTCCGCAACGTTTTTAAAAACGAAAACAATAAAATAATGCGACCATTTTTTTTCTATTTTTAATTCTAAATCATGTTATTTTAAACAATTGTCTCTTAAGTGACAATTAATTTATTAAAAATTAACAAATACAAAAAACAATTTTTGTAGAGGTAAATCTCTAATTTTCTAAAATATGAAATTAAGTATCTAGAGAAAAACTATTTTTTTATGATTAAGGTGTGATTTCTTTTATTTTAGTGTTAAAAACTACTATTTAGAAAATTTCTGTTTTATTTTATTTTCTATTTATATATATAAATTCGAAAAACCCTTGACAAGGTTTATTAACGCGAGCATATTTGATGTTTGATGTATAGTAGGTAAACACGCACCCCGGATATTATAACTGGATTTCTAATTGTTCAAACTGTATATGTATCTTCGTTATTAGTTGTTGTTGTTGTTATTATTAGACTATTATTTAGAAACATGAATGTATGTAAAAATAGCCTGAAAAACTCTGCTTGTTTGTTAATCGATTTAATTAAATATTAAAAGAGACATTTTCTTTGGGTATATTTATAAACACTTTGCATGTGCGAAACTTCGGATCATTTACGGAATTTATGAAAAATAAATTACTGTCTCTATTCAACATTATTATTGCCATTACTTATTATTACTATCATTATTATTAATATTATTATCATTATCATTATTATTATTATTATTATTATTATTATTATTATTATTATTATTATTATTATTATTATTATTATTATTATTATTATTATTATTATTATTATTATTATTATTATTATTTAAGTATTATTATTAATATTAATATTATTGTTATTATCAGTATTATCATTATTATTATTTTATTTTTTTAATATCAATCTATTTTTTTTATTATTAATTTATTGCTATTATTGTTATCATCACTACTATTTCCATTACCACAAGTGACGCGATCCGAAGAAAGGGACCATAGAAGAAAATCACTTTGAGGTTATGTTAGTATTCCTTTTTCATTGATTAAAAGTTTCTTTTTACGTTTCTGCAAATTAAAATCAGTTTTTATCAAATATTTTAGTTGTACTGAAGACTTAAACATTAATAAATCCAATTGACAGTTGATTCTTTTTTGTATTTTTATTTTAAAAATTGCAAACATAACCTATAATTTTTTGCTTCTAAGGTCCCTTTCTTCTGATCGCGTCACACATTTGTTACCATTTTATGCCATAAAATATGGATTTTAAAATATTGTTTCTTTCTTATTTTTAAAATAATATTAAACAAAGAAAACTTATCGGAAATCTTTTCCTTTTTCCTTTAGAAAAGAAAAATAATTAAATTGCCTTTTAAAAAAAAATAGTGTTAACAAATTTTGACGCGTAGAGCTAAAAAATATTCTTTTAATTAAACTTGGGAAAATTCCCCGATATTTCGTCGGTTGATTACTATTATGAGTTCGAAATAGATTAGTTTGTGGTTTTCCCATCACGCACCGCATCGATTAAATTGTTTGGAAAAAAATGTATAGCCATTTTTTTTGGAATAAAACAATCGTCATTATATTTGTCTGCGATTTTGTTGTGAAGATAATGTTTTCATCATTATTGTTTAAATAATGAACTTGTGAATATAAATATGATTCGAAATATAGTTGGTCTAAAAAGATTAATATACTTTTTTTATCAAAACATCAAAAATAATGTTTTTTTTGGTCATGAAGTAAAGAAGCAGTTCTTCTTTATTTAAAATTATTGAAAGAGTATTAATAACTGAAAGAAACGATAAATATGCGTTTAAAAAAAATTAAATTGAAAATAAATTAAATTAAGTAATCAATTTAATTAATTAATAGTGGGAATATACTAATAACAATAATAATAATAATAATAATAATAATAATAAAAATGTGTCACGCTTCGAAGAAAGGTACCTAAGAAGCGAAAAGTTTGAGGTTATGTTTTAAATTTTTCAAGTAAAAATACAGAAAGAAAATCAATTATTAATTAAAAATTATTGACTTCAAGTCATCATTACATTTAAAATATTCAATGAAAATTGGTTTCAAATTCAAAGAATAAAAAATGAACTTTTAATCAAGATAAATCCAACACGAACTTAACCTATAATTCGTTTGCTCCTTAGGTACCTTTCTTGAGAGCGCGTCACAGATAATAATAATTAAATAATTTTCAATCAAAAAAATTAAATCGACTAGTTATTAAAGACTACTTTTCGAATGATTTTTAATTATAAATTTTTCACCTACTAAAAAAAATGATTAGACCTGTTTGGTTTCGAATTTGTAATGGATATTTAATTTCACGGCTTGAAGTAATGAACAATAATTTAAGGTATGAAGAAAACGTGTTGAAAGCCCCCATAGCGGTGAGTGATAGCAGTTAAATATAATTTCCGATTCATTCAGAAAGTCATCCGGCAGCTTTGCCAAACTGTTCCAATTATTAAATTCTAAAACCATTTTCCTAGTAATTCCTCGTGTATGTGACGAAATTTATAAATAGAACAATGCTAATACGAGAAAATTCTCTGTCACTAGAATTTCAAGTATAAACTTATATATTTTGTCTTTTCAGTAATTGAATCATCTTTTTTTTCTCGGTTATTTTCATTTTTTAGAAAACAATAAATATAAAAAGTAGAAGAAGAATTCAAGAATCAAATCTCATTCTATTAAAATTGAATACTCGGAACCTCGGAGCATTTTAAATATTCGTTTTCGAAAAACGGCCGAATCCTAATTGAGAAAACACGGCAACATTTAAAATTGTTAAATTAAAATTAAAATTAAAAAAATTTTAATTTTAAATTAGTTTTTTAATTTAAAATTAGCATTAAAAACATAAAAAGAAGACAATATTGAAATTAATTATTATAAATATGTCGCTATCTGAAGAAAGGAACCTTAGAAGCAAATCACTTTGAGGTTATGTTTGTGTAACTTTTTTGTTGATTAAAAGTTTCTTTTTACGTTTCTGCAAATTAAAATCAGTTTTTATTAAATATTTTAGTTGTACTGAAGACTTAAACATTAATAAATCCAATTGACAGTTGATTCTTTTTTGTATTTTTATTTAAAAAATTGCAAACATAACCTATAATTTTTTGCTTCTAAGGTCCCTTTCTTCAAATCGCGTCACATTAATGCTAGTTTATTAATTAATTAATTTATTAATTAATTTCTTTATTAATTAATTAATTTATTAATTAATTTCTTTATTAATTAATTAATTTATTAATTAATTAATGTATTTAATAATTTTTTATTAATTAATTAATTTCTTTATTAAATAATTTATTTATTTATTAATTAATTTCTTTATTTATTAATAAATGTATTTATTAATATATTTCTTTATTAATTAATTTTTCTGTGCATTATAAAATAAAAAATAAATTTTATCGTTTACGGCAAAAATGGCTTTAAAGGAAGAAATGACAAAAAAGCAGATTTGTTTGTTTGGAGAGAAAAAAAGCTGACAATGAAAATAGAAGAAAAAAAAGTAGAACAAAGCATAAATGTAAACAAACGACTCGAACTAAATACGATAAATAATAATTCCGCTGCTCTTTCTCTCTCGCTAAATAAATTCGAATCAAACAAATAGATCAATTATTTTCTTTATTCGCAACTCACAGCAGTCATAATAATGTGCCATGGGGTAAAAAATATGGTCAGATCGCAAACTTCCGCATAAAATAAAAAGGAAAAGAAAATAAATTGTTTTTCGCATGAATACATTGTGTGCTTGGTCATTAGGGAAGTTAATTATTATTCTAATTGTAACTCTTATTACATTGAATATTATTATTGTTATTATTATTACTATTTTTATTATTATTATTATTGTAACTATTTTATTAATATTATTATTATTATTATTATTATTATTATTATTATTATTATTATTATTATTATTATCATTATTGTAACTATTTTATAATTATTATTATTATATTTACCATTTGTGCTATTACTAAACGAAAAAATTTTGAGGTTATGTTTGCAATTTTCGAAATGTAAATACACAAAAAAGATTGACTCTCAATATAAACTCAATATTTAATACTTCGTTGCATGCAAAATATTCGCTAAAAAGTAATTTCGATTATTTGGACTAAACAAAGAAACTCTTAATCGAGGGAAAAATGAAACAAACATAACCTTAAAATACATTTTTCTTCAAAATTAATTCAGAGCGCGTCAAAAATATACGAAAAAATTATTTTCAACCTTCAGATCTGTTTCTTTATTTGCAGTTAAAGGGACAATGAAAAAAAAACCAAACAAGTGGTTGAAATTGAAAAAAAAATTCGTTACTAAAGTAGAAAAAAAAATTCCCTTCAATTTACAATAAGAAACTTGGCTTATGCAGAAAGCAAAGATTCTTGTGATTATCATTAAACTTCCTAGAGGAAAAAAATGATATCGCGTGAATTGAAATTTGTTTGGTCGAAGATTTTCTTCGAATATTTGGACGGATGAAAGTTTTGCGCAGTGTCCTTGAACGATATTTTATATATGAATCACGTAAAATACCTTAATAGACGAAACTCTGTCACGCAAACTGTGTACGGGATGTTATTCCCTTTAGGGAAAAAATGGAAAAACTTTTCCAAGATCACTTTATCATTTTTTTTTTTTTTTTTTTTGCTTTTAATGTCATTCAATTTCATTTTTTTTCTAAGCACAAGTCACTATATTGTACATTCACGTGACAGAAAAATTTGCTCAATAATTTTAATAATTTCAACAACAAAAAAAATGTAAAAGCTTTTTTTATTTCCTTTTGTCGTCGTAAGTTATTGGTAACCCTAGTTTCATGTTATGATTCTTTCGCAGATTCTTTGTTGGCTTCTTCCTTAAGTTATTGGTTATTAAAAAAATTATTTTAAGTAAAAATTTAATAATAAATAATAATAAATCATTATTGCAATGCTTTATTATTTTTATCTAAATATTTTTTTTATTAAAATTCGAAACAGTCTTTGAATTAGACTTTTCTTTCATTTTAAATCTTTTTAAAGATATTTTTACTTTAATTCCTAAAATTAATTTTAATTAATTAATTAATTTAAATTCCAAAAAAGTCTTTGATTTAAATCAAGGACTTTTTTCATTTTAAATCATTTTAAAGATATTTTCACTTTAGTTCTTAAAAATTTTTGTATAACTATAACAATGTTTTGTGTAAATAAAACATTTTTTTCAAAAACAAATGTATGAGATTTATTCTTAGTTGATAGAGTAACCTGTCATTTTGACTTTTGAGGATTAAATTGCATTTTCAAGGAGTGAATAGTGACACTTAGGAGATTGAATTCGAGTTGGTGCTATTCACATTATTCACAAGGGAGACAATTTCCGCTTTCTGTAATATTATAGCCGTCCGTTCAAGTGCAATGCTTTCAACATTGTTTTTCCACTTTTAGAAAAAACAAACAATTATCACGTCCAAGGTAATAATTAACCAAAAAAAACTACGCTCTTTTTTAAAATATTTAATAAATTTTTAAAAGTTTTTTTTAAATTTTAGAAAATAATTGAATTGTTTCAAAAGGCTTATTAAAATTTTAGGAAATAATTGAATTCTTTCTAGAAATTTTACTGAAAATAATTGAATTTTTCAAAGATTTTACTACTTAAATAATAAATTAAATTATTTTAAAGGATTTATTAAAATTTTAGAAAATAATTGAATTCTTTCGTGAAATTTCATTAAAATTTTTAGAAAATAATGTAATTCTTTCATGAAATATTATTAAAAATAATTTAATTGTTTCGAAGAATTTATTTAAATTTTAGAAAATAATTGAATTCTTTCGTGAAATTTCATTAAAATTTTTAGAAAATAATGTAATTCTTTCATGAAATATTATTAAAAATAATTTAATTGTTTCGAAGAATTTATTTCAATTTTAGAAGATAATTAAATTTTTCAAAGATTTAACTACTTAAAAAAACTTCAATTGTTCTAAAAGATTTATTTCAATTTTAGAAAATAATTGAATTCTTTCGTGAAATTTCATTAAAATTTCAGAAAAGAATTTAATTCTTTCGTGAAATATTTTTAAATTAATTGAATTTTTAAAAATTTTAATACTAAAAAAATCAAATTGAATTGTTTTAAAGAATTGATTAAAATTTTAGAAAATAATTGAATTATTTCGTAAAATTTTATGAAATCATTTCTTATTGAATTATTTTGTAAAATTTTATTGAAAATAATTGAATTTTTCAATGACTTTTCTATATTAAAAGAATAATTCAATTGTTTCAACGGATTTTAAAAAATTTTAGAAAATAAATAAATGCTTTCGTGAAATTTCATTAAAATTTTATAAAAAAAATTTAATTATTTCAAGAAATATTATTAAAAACAATTGAATTGTTTCAAAGAATTTATTAAAATTTTAGGTAATAATTCAATTCTTTCTTGAAATTTTACTAAAAGTAATTAAATTTTTCAAAAATTTTACCATACTAAAAAAATAATTGAATTGTTTTAAATGATTTATTAAGATTTTAGAAAACAATTGAATTCTTTCGTGAAATATTATTAAATTAATTGAATTTTTTAAGATTTTAATACTTAAAAAATCAAACTGAATTGTTTTAAGGAATTTATTAAAATTTTCGTAAATATTTGAATTCCCTCGTTAAATTTTTATTTAAAAAATAATTGAATTGTTTTTAAGTTTTTTTTTTAAATTTTGGAAAATAATATAATTCTTTAGTGAAATTTTATTGAAAATAATTTAATTGATTTAACGGATTTTCAAAAATTTTTAGAAAATAATTGAATTTTTCAAAGATTTACTATTTTAAAAAAATAATTGAATTGTTTTAAAGGAATATTAAAATTTTAGAAAAATATTTGAATTTTTCAAAAGATTTAATAACTTAAAAAATAAATTAAATTGTTTTAAATGATTTATTAAAATTTTAGGAACTAAATTAAATTCTTTTGTGATATTTAATTTAAGATAATTGAATTTTTCAAAGGTTTTACAATTTAAAAAAATATAATTCAATTGTTTCGATGGATTTTTAGAAAATTTAGTAAATATCGACCTATGCAATTGTATCTTATTTTCTTATTTCCTTTCTATTAAAATTCTTATATTTATGTTCCATTTTTTATTTTCAGAAACTAACTCCTCACTATTTTCTACAATAAACAATTATTATACAAATTTTTCTTATTCTTGTTAAAAAAAAAAGTCAAGAAAATATGGAATCAAATAAACTTTTCGTTATGTTTGGCCAAATTTCTCAGTTACACTCTTTAGGGAAGTATGAATCAAATAATTAAAGTGCGAATAATAAATTATTGTTACTAAAAATTTGTAACAGAAGTTCTTATAACTATGTTTGGATTTAAAATTTTTAATTTCTAATTTATAGTTCTCTTTAAGAGTTTCTTAAAGTTTATTTTCGCGCGCAGATCAAGAGGCATATGTTTGTGTATATACTCGAATAGTGGGTGTTATATTAATAGAAAATGAGAATTCATAATTATAATATACGGTAGTTCCATGTTTAGTTCCTATGCAGGTGTTGCTTCCATTATAATTTTAATTGAGCGCAGTTGGGAGAAATTCACTGTAATATGCTCCATTTATCATAATTGCGATAATTGCCTACGTCAATAATATTATAATGATGATGATAGTATAATAATCATAATACTGATGGTGATAATATAATAATCATAATAATGATGATAATAATATAATAATGGTAAGAATAATAATAATTATACACGTAAAAAACCTTTAACTGAAACAGTGATTACTTTCGCTGAAACATCGAAAGTATTCGTTGCAATAACTAAAAATTTCGCTAATATAGTGAATTTTAATGAGGCTGAAGTCCACAACGTTTTTAAAAACGAAAACAAAAAAATAATGGGATGGTACTTTTATTTTTGATTCTAAATATTGTTATTTTTTGATAATTGAATCCTTAGTAACAACTGATTTCTTCAAAATTAAGGCACATGAAAATTAGAGATGGATTTTATTTTAAAAAAACTTTTTTTTGAATTTTTGTTTTTAAAAACGTTGCGGACTTCAACTTCGTGAATTTTGTAGTTGTTTCAGGTGAAGATTTTTTTCGTGTATAATAATAATACTAATTATAATAATCATAATCATAAAAATAATAATAATATTAGTAATAATAACGATAATGATAATGATACCAAATCACTAAATAGTAAACACCAAATCCAAAGTTAGGTAATGTTTCTCACACTGTTAACTTAAAAGTATCAAATTGCAACGAATTGACACCAAAAATGTGGATGAAATAAAAAATTGATCCACATTTTTGGCATCAATTTGATCCACTTTAGTATCAATTTGATACTTTCAGAAAAAATGTGCAACAATCTCCAGGAACATTTTCGTACTTTTCACTAAATGCCAAATCATTCAGAATTTTCGTCAGTAAATATATACAATTATTACGTGAAATGCGGCTTCGAATGATGACAACACTCGAATCATCTCGTTAGGTAATCATTTTAAGAGGAAGCTGCGAGAATTGAACCTTGGCAAAGTGTACCAAGTTCCCATTTGCTGATCGAGATCAGTTATTTGTGCGATCGTGTGCCTCGAACTTTTCCTCGTGTCTTGACCGATAGAAATTTTTTTTTTCTCTCTCCGACCCAGAAAAAGAAACAAAAACACACACTTTGCGAATAGCTTTTCGATTTTTATTGAATTTTTCTACTCGGAAGTGAAAAAATAGAAATGATGAATGTTGTTAAAGCCAATCATGATATCAATGAAGAGACAAATTTCCTTTACGACGAGGGAAAATTAAGACACCTTCTCCTAGGAGTGCCGGACGAAAATGATATTCACCAAATTTTGTGCACCATCAGTCGTTTACTATTCTTTGGCACTATTCTCAAGTGGATTAACATTAATGTTTGGTGGCTAATTGGCGATTGTTCACAGAAAAAGAATAATTTCATCAACAATTTTTCTTTGTCCCCAATGCCCGTTAATCGTCCCGTGAAAATTCGTTCCCTCTCCCTGCAATTCTCCTAAAGTGCAACAAAGTTTAAAATTCTTAATTATTCCGTAATACATGTTTGATTTTTTCAAAAGGTAATCTACTGAAAAATATATTCTTTTCAGTAAATAATTTTTCTCTAAAAATATTCTTCAAATATGCTTGATTAATGCTTGAATTATGCTTTAATTATGCACTGTAAAAAGAAAGATACCAATTTAGAACCAATTTTGGTACTAAATCGTATAATTTTGTTCCATTTAATACCGAAATTAGCTCTAATTAAAAATTTTTTTTACAGTGTGCTTGAATTATGCTTGAATTATGCTTGAATTACTCTGTAAAAACACTGCAAAAACAAGCATCTTAAAATAAATTATAATCACTTTTAAAACGATTAAAACATCTTATTTTTCCATCCTCTATCTTAGAAACTAATGCATTCACGGTAAATCGTTAGGTATTAAAATAACACCAAAATGGATTAAACTAACACTAAATTGGATTATTTAAAAAAAAGGATTAAAATAATCCAATTTAGTGTTACTTTAATCCATTTTGGTGTTATTTTAATACCTAAAGATGTACCGTGTTTTAAGATGCTTTTAACTTTTTGGAAACAACTTAAAAGTGACTACCAAAGTATCTTAAAATAAGATGCCTCTTTTTACAGTGAATTAAGCTTCAATTATGCTTGAATTAAGCTTGAATTATGCTTAAATTACAATTTCGAAAATTTACAGGATAACCCACAAGATAACCTACGTGGAAAAAAAGTACAGGAAAAAAACTAGTTGTGGAAAGAAATTAAGTGCGTAAATTTTAGTTTTCCGTAAAGTAGCAACAGCAATAGAATCATCTCATCACTACTCTGATGTTGGATTCCGTCTGGAATATTTCAAAGAAACGCCATGAGAGTTTCTCGAATATATTTAAATATAGTATAAGTATGTATATAGAGCAATATTTTCTATACGAATGTGTTGAATGTCTGTGACATAAATTTCAAAGAGAGCACTGCAGCCTACATTCAAATTATACATATGTAGACGCGAGAAATCTTTTCACCAAGATTCATGAGAAATTTTCGTTCCCTGTATACGTTGTTAACCTTGTGTCTAATTACAATTTACAAGAAACTGTTAAAAAAATTTTAGAAAAATTAAGTTTTACAAAAAAAGAAAGAAATGGTATTTAAAAAACCGTTTTTAGAAAATATTTCGAATGTTTGCGTGTATGTGTAAATTTAAGAAATGAAAATAAAAATGCGAACAAAAGTACTTTGTTTAGTAGTAGTGAGCGGAATAAATCAAAAATATGATTTTGAATATTGAATAAAAAAATTGATTCGAGGGAAAAAATATTGTTTTATTTAATCGGAAAATCTTGCGAAAAAAATGTAACGAGAATAATTTTGAAGGAATATTTCTGAACGCCATGAATTTAGCTTCTAGTTAAGTCCGTTGTTGTTTGCTTCTTTGTTTCCAAAAATTAAAAATAACTTTTTCTCTTTAAAATATGTCTTCTTCAATTTTAAAATTAATGGATTGAAAATTATTGAATTCTTTCTTGCGAAGAATTTTATTTTAAAATTTAAGAATAATTGAATTCTTTCGAAGAATTTTATTTTAAAATTTAAGAATAATTGAATTCTTTCGAAGAATTTTATTTTAAAATTTAAGAATAATTGAATTCTTTCGAAGAATTTTATTTTAAAATTTAAGAATAATTGATTTCTCGAGAAGAATTTTATTATTTATTGAAAATAATTGATTTCTCGAGAAGAATTTTATATTATTTATGAAAAATAATTGATTTCTCGAGAAGAATTTTATTATTTATTGAAAATAATTGATTTCTCGAGAAGAATTTTATATTATTTATGGAAAATAATTGATTTCTCGAGAAGAATTTTATTATTTATTGAAAATAATTGAATTCTCGGGAAAAATTTTATTATTTATGAAAATAATTAAATTCTCGTAAAGAATTTCTTACCAGTCAAAAAATAATTTATTGGTTTTAAAGTATTTATTGAAATTTTAGAAAATAATTGAATTCTTTAGAGAAATTTTCTTCAAAATATTTGCATTTTCCAATGATTTTACTATATACTAATAACTAAAGAAATAATTGAATTGTTTCAACGCATTTTTAAAATTTTTAGCAAATAAATAAATTCTTTCGTGAAATTTTATTAAAAATTTAGAAAATAATTTAATTATTTCATTAAATATTATTAAAAATAATTGAATTGTTTCAAAGAATTTATTTAAATTTTACAAGATAATTGAATTATTCAAAGATTTTACTACTTAAATAATAAATTAAATTGTTTTAAAGAATTTATTAAAATTTTAGAAAATAATTAAACTCTTTTGTGAAATTTTATTAAAAATAATTGATTTTTCAAAGATTTTATTGTATTAAAGAAATAGTTGTAATTATTTAAAAGGAATTATTAAAATTGCAGATAAGAATTGATTTTTTCAAAGATTTTACTACTCAACAAATAAATTGAATTATTTTAAATAATTTCTTTAAATTTTAGAAGATAATTGAATTTTTCAAAGATTTTACTACTTAAATAATAAATTAAATTGTTATAAAGGATTTATTAAAATTTTAGGAAATTATTCAATTCTTTTGTGACATTTTATTGAAAATAATTTAACTGTTTTAAAGAATTTATTTCAATTACAGAAGATACATGAATTTTTCAAAGATTTTACTACTTAAGTAATAAATTAAATTGTTTTAAAGGATTTATTAAAATTTTAGAAAATAATTGAATTATTTCAAATAATTTATTAATATTTTTTAACATTAGTAAATTTTTAAAATTATTTTACTATTTTAAAAAAATAATGGAATTGTTTCAACGGATTTTTAAAATTTTAATGAAAATAATTGAACTGTTTCAAAGAATTTATTTCAATTTTAGAAAATAATTGAATTTTTCAATGATTTTACTACTTAAAAAATAAATTAAATTGTTTTAAAGGATTTATTAAAATTTTAGTAAATATTTGAATTCCTTCGTGAAAGTTTAATTAAAATAATTGAATTCTTTGGTGAAATTTTACTAAAAATAATTGAATTTTTAATGATCTTAGAAAATAATTTAATTTCTTAAAGATTTTACTCTTTTAAAAATAAGTATTTGAATTGTTTGCAAGGTTTTATTAAAATTTTTAGAAAATAAGTGGATTCTTTTTTGAAATTTCATTAAAATTTAAGAAAAAATAGAATTCTTTTGTGAAATTTTAATAAAAAACTAATTGATTTTTGAAAAGGTTTTACTATCTTTAATTAATAAATCTAATTGTTTCAACGGATTCTTAAAATTTTTAGAAAATAATTGAATTTTTTAAAGATTTTATTATTTAAAAAACTAAATTCAACTGTTTCAAAGGATTTATTAAAATTTTAGGAAATAATCGAATCTTTCTTGAAATTTTACTGAAAATAATTGGATTTTTCAAAGATTTTACAATTTAAAAAATAAATTGAATTGTATTAAAGAATTTACTAAAAATTTTAGTGAATATTTGATTTTCTTCGTAAAATTTTATTAAAAATAATTAAAATTTTAAAGATTTCAAAAAAATAATTTAATTTTTCAAAGATTTTACTATTTTAAAAAAAGCAATTGAATTTTTTTAAAGGATTTATAAAAATTTTTATATAATAATTGAATTCTTTTGTGAAATTTTATTAAAATTTTGTTAAAATCACTAGAATTGAATTTTTGCCTAAAATGTTATCATTTATTAAAATAATTAAATTCTTCCGTAGAATGTTATAATAATTGAATGTATTTAATAAAAAATTTAGATGAAAAAATTTGTTCGTTGATATTTTCAAGTGTGAAAGTATAAATTGAAAAGTCGGAAAAATTTTATTCAATGAAATTATATTCAAATAAGAGTTGCGAATGTATATAAAGGAGCATTTGAAACCCGTTGATCAAAGTCGAAATAATCGCGTTTAATTGCATTTAATTCCTATTCATTCAACTAAAACGAAATTGCCTTTACTGCGGGGAATCATTAATAACTCTATACATGCAGTGTAGGTTTATATATTCTATAAAAAGGAAACGCTTTATTTTAACAAAGAGAGTATAATTAACCATACTGTCTTTAAAATAATTATACCCCGGGAATAATATATAATTACTGAAGACATATAAAATACTCGGATTTAGAGAAAAAAAAGATTAAAAATTTAATTATTATTTTCTAAATACTTTCAAAACAAAAACATTATAAACATAAATTTTCATTTTTTCTAAATTTTAATGATTTTTTTAAAAATATTTCTCTATGTAAATGGAAAATTATTTCTGTTTTAAGAATTAGCTGTAAATTTAATTTTCTATATAAAAATAGATTGAGGGCTAAACAAAATAGGAGAAAAGAATAGTTTTTTATCACGAAACACTTGTATGGAGAAAAATGTACAATATATTTATTCGCGCAATTATAAATGCCAAAAAATTGGATATGCAAGTTGTATAACAAATGATTTTCCTCACGCTCGATATGTTTAACATCTCGTTAAATATACAATCAACAGGAAATTCAATGGCACGCTATTACTTGAGAATGCATTAAGATTCCGACATTTCCTATTCACACCACGTATACACACTCATGGGTAAATGAATTTATTTTACTTGCATTTATGCGCTAAATATTCAACACATTTACATTATTATAATAAATATATTCTTCAACAAAGTTTCGCTAATTGAACTTTTACTGCGATCAAAACTGCAATTTTTTATTCAAAAAATAGTTTTTTTTATTTCATTTTCATTTAAAATTGAATTTTGTCTTACAAAGACTCGAAGGAATTGAATTATTTTTTAAAATTTTAATATAATGCTTAATACAGAAAATCAATTATTTTCTATTACAATTTTAGCAAAATTTCTTAAAGAATTTAATTATACTCAAAAATTTAAAAAGATTTCCGTCAAAACTTTAATTATATTCAAAAATATTAAAAGAATTCCGTCAAAATTTCAATTATTTTTATAAATGTAATACAATTTTTCTCCGAAATTCAATTACTTAAAATTTTAGAACAAAAATTTTTGATAAAATTCTTGGCAAAATTTAAATTATTTTCCTCAATTCAATGATTTTTAACATCTACTATTTTAATAAAATATTCTAAAAAAAGTCAATTATTGAAAAAAATTATAATTCTAGGAAAAAGTTTAATTTTTTTCATAAATAATAAAAATGTTGTTGGAATTAAATTCATTACAATTTTTTGTGTAAATTTCTTGGCAATAATTCAATTATTTTCGAAAAAAAATAAAATTCTTCAGAAAAACTCAATTAAGTTAAAAAATTAATAACATTTTCGTCAAAATTTCAATTATTTTGATAAATAATAAAATTCTTCAAAATTCAATTATTATCAAAACTTTTAGTAAAATTCTGAGCAAAATTTTAATTATTGTCACAGGAATTCAATTGTTTCTAAATTTTTCAATAAATTTCTTCGCAATAATTCAAATATTTTCAAAAGTTTAATAAATCCTTAAAAACAATTCAATTATTTTTTTAGTGTAGTAAAATCTTTGAAAAATTTAATTCTTTTAATAAAATTTGACGAAACAATTCAATTGTTTTCTTAAATGTTTTAAAATCCGTTAAAACAATTCAATTATTTTCTAAAGTTTTAATAAAATTTTACGAAACAATTCAATTGTTTTCAATAAAATTTCACAAAAGAATTCAAGTATTTTCTGAAATTTTAATAAATCCTTTAATTATTTTCTTGATATAGTAAAATCTTTGAAAAATTCAATTATTTCCTCAAATTTTGATGAATCCTTTAAAACAATTCAATTACATTTTTAATATTATAAAATCATTGAAAAATTCAATTATTTTCAAAAATATTAATAAATTATTTAAAATAATTCAATTATTTTCTAAAATTTTAATAAATCCTTTAAAACAATTTAATTTATTTTTCAAGTATTAAAATCTTTGAAAAATTCAATTATTATCAAAAATTTTAGTAAAATTCAATTATTTTCAAAAGTTCTTAGGAAAAATTAAATTATTTTCGCGCATGAATTTAATTGTTTCTAAATATTTCAATAAATTTCTTCGCAATAAGTCAAATATTTTCAAAAGTTTCATAAAATTCTTCACAGAAACATAATTTGTTATAAAAAAATTTTAAAAACTCTTGTCAAACTTTTAATTATTTTGATAAATATTAAAATTCTTTTTCAAAATTTTATTATTCTCAAAAATTTTAGTAAAATTCTGAGCCAAATTTTAATTATTTTCAAATTTTTTATACATTTTTTCAAGCAATATTTTGATTATTTTTATAAATAATTAAAATTCATAAACAACAAGATTCTTTAAAGGAATTCAATTACTTTCTTAAGCAATGTAATTTTAATTAAATTCGTTTTAGAAATTTAATTAAAATTTTTTTGAAATCGAATTAAAAACAACTTAATTTTTCCATCAAATAATTGTTAGAAAAAATAGTTTTTTTTAAATGATTGAATTATTTTAAAGAATTTTATTCTATTTTGAAAATAATTGAATAATTTTAAAGAATTTTCTTCACTTTTAAAAATAATTGAATTTGAAATTATAGCAAAGAAGTTTGTAGTAATTTTTCAAAAGAATTAACAAAAAAAATTATTTTTTATTTCTAAGATTTTAAATTCTATTTCAGTGCTAAACTCAAAAGAAAAATTATAAGTTTTAAAATAAAAACTACATAATATGAAGAAATGTAAGAAAAATTTTCTGAAATCGTCTCAAGATAAGGAAAAAAGATGATATAATTTGTACGTTCTATTTTTGAAATAATCTTTTTCTCGTTATTAAAAAGAAAAAGTATTTTGAAAAGAAAAGTTCTGCATCATTTTACCAGAAAATCTTCCCCGACCCATTTCTTTTCAGCGTCGAAACTTGGCAGTTTTTGCGAATAATAATTATAGTGCAAATCGATCTGTCAAACTCTATTTTTTTTCCTATTTCTACAAAAAAAGTAAAGAACCTTGAGAAATATTTTTTTCTATAAATTACAAAAAAAAATAGAAAAAAATGTTGATATTTAAAAAAGAATTATTACAAAATTAAGGAAAATCCATTTTCTAAGTTAATGAAAAATTGAATTGAAAGTAAAATAATAATAAATGAAAATTACTCAATTAATAAATTCAATAAAAAATAAATCTGAATTTTTCAACTTTAAAACGAACATTTTTTTTATGTGGAAATATTTTTGCAAAAAAACTACAACTAAAATAATCGTAAATTAATTCTATTCGGTTAGTAATTATTTTTCTAGTATAAAATAATTTTTCTGTGATAAAAATAAAAATTAAAAATAACGTAAAATATTAAATGTTTGAAACTTTTGGAAAAAAGGAAAAAAAGTCGCAATTTCGATACAATTTGTTTTATATAGTAAAATAGAAATAGAAATAAAAAAAATCCGTTTTAAAAATAGATGAAAAATTCTCTCCTCATATCGTTGCTACGGAAATATTCTCAAGATTTGTGTGCGACGAAGAAAAGCGTTTTCAAGTCAAATGTCAATATGATTTAAAAATGAGCTATAATAAAGAAGATATTTTCCAACCAATTTCTTGTAAAGAGAATTTTTTACCACGCCAGAGACTGCGGATTCAGACCTTGGCCTTGGATTGAAAAGGCAGATTCTCCAGTGGCTCGGCATTAGTTGAAAACGAAAATGCGCTTTTCAAGCAAGTAGCCTGCAATGTTTAATAGCTATATTTGCCTATAATCTTTCTCTCTCTCCTTTTCTCTACGAATAATTTTTCACTTTTTTTTTACCTTTCTATTGAAAAACTAGAACTCTTCTGATTTGTAAATATTCAAAATTTTTTCTTTCAAAAGCTGAATCAAATATAGAACATTGTTCTAATTCGAAAATGTTTCTAATTTTTTGTTTCAAAAGCTAAACAAAAAAATCTAGAACGCTGCTCTAATTTGAAAATATTCTTAATTTTTTCTTTCAAAAGCTGTATCAAATTTAGAATATTGTTCTAATTCGAAAATATTCCTAATTTTTTTTTTAAAGCTGAATCAAATTATAAACGTAAATTAAAATAAATAGAAATTTTACTACCGATTATTAAATACAAAAACGATATTTTCTAAATTTAGTGAAAATTTAGTTTTTTTTAAATTGTAATTTTTTAAATAATTTTTCAAAATAATATTTCAAAATAATTTTTTAAAATAATATTTCAAAATAATTTTTCAAAATAATATTTCAAAATAATTTTTCAAAACAAAAAATTTCAAACTACAAAATATAGTAAAAAAAAAGTAGCTATCGAAAAATTAAACTTGACGACCAAAAAACCTGGTTTTATAAACTTTACAAAACTGTCGAAAATTCGATTCTATATTTTTCTATTTTCTATTTTCATTAAAAAGAATATTTACTTCTTTCTTATAAATCTGATAAATCTTAAAAAATAATTTAAAATTCTTTTATAAAATTTTATAGAAAATTTTTAAATAATTGATTTCTTTTGACTCAAGTTTCAAGCAAATTCTAATTTAAATAATTGAATTCCTGAGAAATTTTTATTATTCATGAAAATAATTGAAATCCTGAGAAATTGTTATTATTTATGAAAATAATTGAAATCTCACGAAGATTTTTATGAAAAATTGTTTGAATTTAATTGAATTCTGTTTGGAAAATTTATGAAAAAAAATTAAAAATCATTGAATTGCGAAGAGATTTAAAAAATAATTAAATTTTACAAAGAATTCTATTAAAATTTTTGATAATAGTAAATTGCCATTCTGTGTGGTATTTTATTAAATTTTTATTTTTAAATATTTGAATTTCTAAAAAAACATTTTATTATTTATGAAAATAATTAAATTCTCTCGAACGATTTTATTAGAATTTTCTTAAATAAACGAATTTCCAAGAAAACATTTAGTATTTTTAAAAATAATTGAATTCTCACAAAAAAAAATTCAGCAAACATTTTAATATTCGCTTTTTTCGAGAAATTGAAATTAAATTTTTTTTAAATAATTACAGTTTTCGAGCAATTCCTGTAAAATTATATTAAAAATCATTGAAATCCTGGGTTGAATTTAAATTATTTATGAAAATAATTTTATTCCGTAAAAAAGTAATTTAATTCCTGTCAAGAATTTTGTTATTTATGAAAACAATGAATTGCTTGACAAGAATTTTTGTAAAAAATTTTTTGAACATAAATTCGTCAAAAAACTCTTATTAAAATTCTATTGAAAATAATGTAATTTTTTAAGAGAATTTCATTAAAATTTTTAAAAATAATTGAAGCTTTTAAGAGAATTTTATTAAAATTTTTAAAAATAATTGAATCTTTTAAGAGAATTTTATTAAAATTTTTAAAAATAATTCAATCTTTTAAGAGAATTTTATTAAAATTTTTAAAAATAATTGAATTTTTTAAGAGATTTTCATTAAAATTGAAAATAATAATTGAATTTTTCAAACGAATTTTATTAAAACTTTAAAAAATAATTGAATTTTGTAGAGTCAATGTAAAAAAATTGAATTGTCAATAAATTCAATTGCTTAAGAAAGTAATTAAATTTCTCAGAAGAATTATATTACTTACGAAACTAATTGATTTTGGTGAAAAATTTATATTAAAATGTTTAAAAAAAATTGAATTTCTGTGAAAAATTTTGTTCTCTTTAAATTATTGAATTCTTCGTAATTTTATAAACATTGTGTTTCATAATAATTAATTTTTTTTCAAATATAAGAATTATTTTTTAAATAATTGAATTCTTTTTGAAAATATAATTTCTAAAAATAATTGAATTCTTGCTTAGAATTTTATCAAAAAATTGTTTTAAAAAAATTGAAGTTCCGTGAAAAATGTCATTATTAGTGAAAGTAATCGAAGTTATTTTGAAGAATTGTACAAAAATTTTCTTTAATAATTGTTTTCTTTCAATTTCTCTGAAAATAATTTCTAAATGAATTGAATTCTCGTGAAAATTCTTTAATTGCGACAATATTTATTTATTTATTTAACTATCAACGGGGTGTAATATAAATAATTAAATTTTGGCCAAATTTTATCAAATTACATTTTAAATAATTGAATGAAATTTATTTAATAATTAATTAATTAATTTAATTTATTTCAATAAATTTCTAGTTCTTTATAATTTAATTTATAAGTTTATTATTAATATATTATAAATTATATTAAATATATATTTTTGTAGAAAAAAATAAATATATACATATATAAATTATATTAATATAAATCTATAAAAAAATTTCCCCCTAATTTATAAGTTAATTTATAATTGATAATTTTTAATTGACAATTTTTAAATTATTGTCCAGATTCAATTATCTTCAAAAAGAAAAAAAATGTTTAAATATAGAAATCAGGGAAAACAGTTTAAAAAATTCCAACTGGAAATCAGGGAAAAGTTAGAAAAAAACATGAAATAATAAAATTCTTGTGGTAAACCTGTATTATACGAAAAATAAAAATTGTTTACGTCTACGATAAAAAAAGAAAAAGAAGAAATGGAACAATTCTCCTTTTTTTTGTAGCTGCATATTGAAAACTGATTGAAAAAGAGATTGAAATTATAGAATTTATTTCCTTTTTTTCCCATGGTGTCGAATCGATTGTCTATTTTATTTTCTCTTTATTCTATATAGGAGAATTTTATTTGCCAAGTCTCAAACGTTTTATCAGTTTACACGTGGAAAACCTCCGACTATCACGCAGGTCCATTTTATCGATCCACAGCAGCAGTGGCAGAGGAGTAACAGGGCAACCTGTATCTTTAGTTTTGCTTCTCACTCTCATAATCCATTTTCTCTTATATTTCGTGACTATTTTCTCTCTCTCTTTCTCTTTTTTTCTCTTTTTAGTGCTTAAAAGCAACCACTTTAGTGCTTCTCTCTCGTTGAACTGGCTTCAAAAAAAAAAAAAATCTCCAATCTTGAACATTGGAAATGATCTTTCATTGAAATTTTCCTTGAAACGAGAAGGAGAGCGAGAGGGGGATATTCACTTTATTATAATATTCATGTAGAGAAATTTTTCCCGATAAAAATAAGAAGTTCTAATAAAAATACTCAATAGGCTATTTATATCGAAGAATTTCTCTGGATATCAATTTTTATTCATCGTGCTTTGAAGAAGTTTCCTTTTTCTCCCAGTTTCCTGTCTCCCTTTCATCACATCGTTTTAAAAACCTAAAACTGAATTATTTCCATATTAAGAAAATTTCAAACCTGAATATTAAAAGTAAAAAGTATGTAATATAAAAACATATTTCTAAATCTGTAAAAATTTTCCCCTAATTTATTGAATTTTGATTTTAATTTAGTATTTTAATTTTAATTTTGTATTTTAATTTTAATTTTGTATTTTAATTTCAATTTTGTATTTTAATTTTATTTTTGTATTTTAATGTTAATTTTGTATTTTAATTTTAATTTTAATTTTCTATTTTAATTTTAATTTTCTATTTTGATTTTAATTTTCTATTTTAATTTTAATTTTTGTATTTTTACTCTTGTAGAAGAAATTAATTATTTTTGATAAATTGCAAGTGAGATTTTCCTTATTTTTTTTTTTTTTTTTGTTCGTTTCGCTTAGGAAATTTCGAACACAACTCTCATTAATATACGCGCACAAGAATAAAAAAAGAAATTATGTATACGAGTGAAAGAAAATCATGAAAAATTCATTATCGAGGAAATTAGAAAAAAATGCGCGCCATAATCAATTAAATGAAAAACATTGTTGCGGAAGAAAATATAGTAGTGGAAAAAAAAGAAAAGAATTGCGAATTTTTTTTTAACAAGAACCATAAGGTAAAGCTCAGTCGTACGGAAATAAATTTTAATTATTATTCTTTCTTGACGATGTAACAAAGATGATTTAATGCCCGCTTGACGAACAAGATAAACTTTAAAAATACTTTTCAAGTACTCACACCTTTTTTTTCTCCAAAAGTGTTAAAAATTAATTATTTTCTATCAAAATCTTACAAATTATCAAACCAAAATCTTTTTCTCCAAAAGTGTTAAAAATTAATTATTTTCTATCAAAATCTTACAAAACAAAATCTTTTTAATTTCGAAAGAATTGGAAAAAATATTCGAAAATAAGTTTTGAAAGATTACTTTTTTTCGAATTGTAAAAATCGAAATAAGTTGCGCATTTTATACTGAAAAAAAATGAGGTCTAAAAAAATGTGTTGCAATATTTGGAAGAAGAGACTAAAAAATGTTTTTTGATTTATTATTCAATTTATGAATTTTGCATATTCAGTTTTATATATAGCGATGGATTTAAATCACGTTAAGAATGTCAAATTCTGCGGATTCTTTTGCATAATATTATAGAAAAAAAACAGAGCATCGGGGCTTAAGAAATCGGGTGAAGGATAAATAATAATTGGGGTCCTTCGTGAATTAACTGTCTTAAAGAGAACATTGGGGACTCTTCAAAAGCGCAAAGAAACAAATCGATGCTCCTAATAGTAATAGTTACTCATAGTTACTTTACCTTGACTCGAATTTTCTTGTTTACTTTTCTGCACGCTTAACCCTTTAAATTCTATATTAAGATTTTCAATATATATATTTCCATTCGAATAATATTGTAAGTATTTCCATTTAAAAAAAACACTTTTTCCCCTTAATTTTTGTTTTCGTTTTTCAACTCTTTTTTGACAAATTCAATTCTTTTCAATTATTGAAAGAAAAAAAAATTTTTTTTGATGGAAACTTCAACTGTCGTCGAATTTGGGAAAATATTTGTAAAAATCGAAAAGCAAATCACAAAATCCAGACGTGAATATTAGCACAAAAATTATTTTATTAGAAAAATAGGGTAAATTTAAAATGAAAGAAAAAATTCTACCGAAACAATAAAATGCGTTTTAATAATGATTTGTTTAAAAAAAATTCTATTTTCGTTCCAATCACTTCTGGAATTTTATTAATTCAAATAGTGATTAGAAAAATAGTGTAAATTTACATAAAAAAGAAAATTTTACCAAAACAATAAAAATTCTACTAAAAAAATTTTAAAAATGCGTTTTAATAATTTTTTCATTCAAAAAAATTCTATTTCTGTCAAAATCACTTCTGAAATTTTATTAATTCAAATAATGATTAGAAAAATAGTGTCAATTTCAATAAAAGTAAAAATTCGACTAAAGAAATAAAAAAAATGCGTTTTAATAATGTTTTCTTTAAAAAAAAAATTCTATTTTCGTCAAAATCACTTCTAAAATTTTATCAATTCAAATATTAATTAGAAAAATAGTGTCAATTTAAATAAAAATAAAAATTCTACCAAAGCAAAAAAAATGCGTTTTAATAATTTTTTCATTCAAAAAAATTCTATTTCTGTCAAAATCACTTCTGAAATTTTATTAATTCAAATAATGATTAGAAAATTAGTGTCAATTTCAATAAAATAAAAATTCTACTAAAGAAATAAAAAAAAAAAATACGTTTTAATAATGTTTTGTTTCAAAAAATTCTATTTTCGTTCCAATCACTTCTGGAATTTAATTAATTCAAATAGTAATTTTAAAAATAGTGTCAATTTAAATAAAAATAAAAATTCTACCAAAGCAAAAAAAATGCGTTTTAATAATATTTTCTTTCAAAAAAATTCTATTTTCGTTCCCAGCATTTCTGGAATTTTATTAATTCAAATAGTGATTAGAAAAATAATGTCAATTTAAATAAAAATAAAAATTCTACCAAAGCAAAAAAAATGCGTTTTAAAATATTTTCTTTCAAAAAAATTCTATTTTCGTTCCCAGCACTTCTGGAATTTTATTAATTCAAATAGTAATTTTAAAATTAGTGTCAATTTAAATAAAAATAAAAATTCCACTAAAACAATAAAAAAATGTGTTTTAATAATTTTTTTTTCAAAGAAAAAAATTTTTTTTGTCCTAATAACTTCTGAAATTGTATTAATTCAAATAATGATTAGAAAAATAGTGTCAATTTAAATAAAAATAAAAATTCTACTAAAGAAATAAAAAAATGCGATTTAACTGTTTTACTTTAAAAATAATCTATTTTCGACAAAATCACTTCTGAAATTTTATTAATTCAAATAATGATTAAAAAAAAATAGTATCAATTTAAATAAAAATAAAAATTCTACTAAAGAAATAAAAAAATGCGTTTTAATAATATTTTCTTTCAAAGAAAAAATTCAATTTTTGCCCTAATCACTTCTGAAATTTTATTAATTCAAATAATGATTAGAAAAATAGTGTCAATTTAAATAAAAATAAAAATTCTACTAAAGAAATAAAAAAAATGCGTTTTAATGTTTTCTTCCAAAAAAAATTCTATTTTCGTTCCAATCACTTCTGGAATTTTATTAATTGAAATAATAATTAGAAAAATAGTGTCAATTTAAATAAAAACAGAAATTCTACTAAAGAAATAAAAAAAAATGCGTTTGAATAATGTTTTCTTTCAAAAAAAATTCTATTTTCTTCAAAATCACTTCTCAAATTTTATTAATTCAAATAGTGATTAGAAAAATAGTGTAAATTTGAATAAAAACAGAAATTCTACTAAAGAAATAAAAAAAACGCGTTTCAATAATGTTTTCTTTCAAAAAAAATTCTATTTTCCTTCCAATCACTTCTGAAATTTTATTAATTCAAACACTAATTTGATTTCTATTGAATGGAAAAGAAATCGAAATTATTGTCTTGTCGCAAAACAATAATTTATTAATTATTCATATATGCATACGTCTATACTAGATGATGTCTGTGACGTAAATATTGGCTTTACCTTCGAAGGTAAATGTCTCGGTCTATTTTAAGGATATTTTTACATTAATAGGGATGTTATTGTCGCACAAATGTGTAGAAATAGATGAGACAAAGGCTTGACTTTATACAGGGTGTCTATAAGTGATGACGTAATATGCCCACAGGTCAACGGTCAGTAACATTTTCTCCTTTCTATCCAATCATTTTGATTCAGAATCAATTTCTATCATTCAAATTAAGACAAATTTTTACCCACTTTTCTCAATCTTCTTCATTTCCCGTATTTTCCTGATTAAAATTTACAATTTTTTAATTTTAAATTTAATTTCCTTAAATTTCATTTCTCAAATTTCATTATATAGTATAAAATAATTTGGATGAAAATATTTCGACATTGTAGTTACCAAATTTTCAATAATGCATTATTTAAATTTCAAAAACAAAATAAAGTTATTCAATTCCTGAATTAAAATTCCACTTTAAATAAAACTGATTTAGCCAATATTTTATTGCCAGAAGTGAATTGTGTAATAATAAAAGTGCAACAATCTCTCGATATATAATAATAAAAGTAAAATCAAACAAAGCGAGGAATGAGAAGATCGTTGACTCGCAGGTATATTAATAAATTATATTGAGCAACAATGTTCAACAATTTTCTCAAGCTGGCTTTTTGACAAATTATTATACGTCGAGGAAGCAAATATTTTCGAATAACTTTTTTATAATTAGCCTCAAATATATTAAAATTGGAACAGGTGTAAAAATGTTTAACATGTAAAGCATGTAAACAACGCACAATGCAATTTGTACCATTAGACGAGAAACATAACCTCAAAATCCACCTCTATCTCAAGGGCCCTCTAGTCGCGTCATCATGGGAAAATCATAAACAATCATCATCCAAAAATAATTCACCGATATTTTCACTTGTTTTTCAAAAGAAAAAATTTGAAAGTACTCACATTTTTTCTGATTTTCTTAAGTGACAAGTGGAACCATCGCTGTCACCATCCTCGGTATCCATTGGAATTGCCACATTACTTTTGCACCGGTATTTAAAAAAGAATCACTATCTCACAGTAGAATTCATTTTTATAAATATTTAAACTTCATATATGAACGATCATAGTTACTTGAATTTATCAGTTTAATTGAATTTTATAAACAATAAAACTTGTATACACTTTCCTAGGCTCCATTTTCTTTGACTTTCACTCAACAATAAATTTTTCCAAATTAATCTGCGCACGCGCTGTTGAAAACTTTTTTTTTTTGAATGAGCCAATCAAAAGCGAGCTTCAAATTTCACACTTTTGCATAAGTTTTCTCTTTCTAATTCAGAAGAAAAAGGTTTATAATTTTAAAAAAGGAGCTTTTGGTAATAATAGTCTTGATTGTTAATTTAAATTAAATATTAATTGTTAATTTGAATTAAAATATTCGCTGCGATTGTTGAAAAGAAAAACATTTGTAGAAAGATGGCAGCACTTACTGGACTAGAATTTTGGCGGGAAAATTGTTTAAATTTGAATTCATTTTTTTGTAAATAATAAATAAATAAGCGAAATTAAAAATTTTCGTGCTCTTTGCATAAAAAGGAAAAAATACAAGTGAAACGATTTTTTTGTATATTTATATTTAAAAAACAACGATCAATTACAATTCAAATTTTTGTAAAACAAAATCTATTATTTATATTAATAATAATAACTAAGTTCTAGAATATTTAAATAACTATATTGCAAAATTACTCTCCTTCAATTCACATTCATGTTTCTTTGGCTAATCTACATTAATTTAATAATAAAATTCTTTTAATGTAACAAACATAATTTTTTTGTTTAATATACTAGATCGACTAGTACTACTGTATTTATAAATAGACACTTTTTTTTATCAAAATACTGTTTACGTGGGAATAGAAAATTAATTAATTTAAAATTAGACTAGTTTAATTAATCGTAAATTGATTTCGTTTAATTAATTGTAAATTAAATCAAAAATTAATTTTTAAAATTTAATTTTTAGTTCAATTGATTTTAAATTAATTTTCATTTTTATTAATTTAAATTCAATTTTCAGTTCAATTAGTTTTAAATTAATTTGCAATTTTATTAATTTAAAATTAATTTTCAGTTCAATTGATTTTAAATTAATTTTCGGTTTTATTAATTTAAATTTAATTTTCAGTTCTATTAATTTTACATTTATTTCCGGTATTATTAATTTAATTAATAATTTTATTAAAGTTTATTTAATTTTTAAATTACATTTAATTAATTTTAATTTAATTTAGAATTCTTTAAACTAAAATTAAATTAAATTAATTTCAGAACCTATTTCAAAGTCGAAATAGAATATTGAAAAATTTGCCGATTGATGTAAAAATTAATTATTATAAAAATGACTAAATATTAATATTAACTACTATAATATTAATTCATTAATTAAAATTATTTAAATTATGGCAAAGGCGAAAAATACTTAAAATTACTTAGTGCCTTCAAAATTTAGACTCATCACCGTGACTAATTATAAAGAAATAAATATATTCATTGTAAATAAAATTCTCTCAATTAAATCTACAGTCTGAATAAATGCAGCACTGCTGCAACTAATCATTCAAAATAAAAATTAAGAATTATTTTCTATAAAAATAGAGTATCAACCGAAGACGTTAAATTGCTTTTTTTCCCAATTTGAAGACTATCGTAATGTTTGTTCACTGTACAAACGTATAATAATTTCAATTAATACTTTTTCTGTTGACTAAGAATCTAAAATCTATATCACGTGCTAGAAAAAACACCCAGAAATACTTTACAAAGTGCACTTATGTTTTGTTTTTCTCTCTTTAAATAATTATTTCTACAATATGTATATATTTATGTGGAAAGGCACTTGTAGTGATATGCGCATTGAATTGAAAAATTAATTTCTCCACATACCAAATTAAAAAATTAAATATACTAATAGTAATTTGTTACATACATTGGCAATATTTTAATCTTTCACGAACTATATAATCAAAATTTGTTTTTTAACTATCAATCAGTACTTAAAGAAAATTTTATCATTACTAGTTTTGATTTTTTTTTCATTATTAAAATAATTAATTAGTGTGCAATTAAAATTTGTAATTTTATTTTATTTATTAACCTCCGCCAATGAAATTTATCAAAATTGGTTTAGAGAATAATTATTTGATGAACATTTAAAAAAAAATTAGAAAAAATTTTACAGTAGAAAAAAATGTATTAAAAGTTGGAAAAAAACTAATTTGATTGTTTTGTTAAAAGCGATTGTACACTAATAATACTTGACTTCTTTTGTACTTTCGGTTTATCACTGTTTGCTTTATAGTTGAGAAAAATATTCGCTTTTTGAAAAAAAAGTAACTTAATTTTTGTTTCAAATTTCTAGAAAAGAAAAATTTGATTCCGAAGATTAGAAAAATTCTTTCTCTCTTTTTCTCAGAGAAATTTAACTTTTTTCGACTAAATTTCAACTTCTGGATTAATTTACGATCTTTTGACTCTTCTTTCGTGAAAATCACAGAAGTTTTACCGACCTTCGTTTTATTTTTCTTTCTTCTCCTCAACGGGAAGAATTTCTTCGTCTGTTTTTGGATTTTCGATTCTTCCTTCTTCTTCTTCTTCTTTTTCCTGACTGACTTTTGCTTCAGGATTGTTTGCCTCCTTCTTCTCCTCGTCGTCAGTGTCATCGAGTAAATGATCCCAATCGTAAGGATCTCCGCCCTCTTGGACCCTTTTCAATTCACGTTTCAACATTTCAAGACATTCTCGTCTCTCCTTCCATCTTTCGGCCATTGTTTTCTCATCGAGTTTACCACCACCTTCGGGATTTTCTTCCGGATTCGCCTCTTGATTTTCCGGCACTTTTTCCACATATCCCTCGGTGCCCATCAATTTTTCCTTTTCCTCGCATTCCAACACGTACTTCTCGTAGCTCTCGACCTTAAAAAAGAAATGAAAATTAATTATTTTTCTTCAAATTGGAAAAAAAAATTATTAACATTTTCCAAAGATTAATTTTCTGTACGATTTAAATTGAAACTAAAATTACTTTATCTTGGAGCATTTGTTGGACATTATTTTGTTTTTTCAAGTGTTTGGGAAGCCAAAAGCAAGCCTGGAGGAGCCTCAAAAAAATCCAAGCCACACCTGCGAGTGCCAAATATGTGCAGGCGGTAAACACCATATTTAGCAGATCCACTGAAACCTGTTGATATTGCGTCATTTTTTTTTCTTTTCTTTCAATTGTTCGCGTCCCTGAAAAGTCAAACATTTGTTAAAATACCAAAAAAAAAAATCAAGAACACAAGAATTGACAAGAATTATCAAAATTAAAAAAGTAAACTTATCGAACAAATAAATTAAAGAACTCGAATTTAAATAAACAATTTTTCCAATTAAAAATCGTTTAAATAGAAGTTAACAATAAATCTCAAATTATTGGTGAAAAAAAATGTAAACGAAAATATTAATTATAATTACAATTTAAAATAAACTAAAAATTAAGTTTGTGAATAATAAATCTTGTTTCGTAAAAGAAACAGTCGTAAAAGAATAGAAAAGAAATGAAGTGAAAAACTGTAAATTAAAACAAAGGTAAAAATAAATTTGAATACAAGAGAAAAATAAAAATAACTATACTGACATGGTTTATTAAAATAATTATACTGTTAAAAATGGCAGTGAGTGTATATGCATGTGATATGTCCCTATAACACATTTATTGATCGTGTAATAAAAATGGACGAAATAAACAATGAATAAGTAAAACTTGATTTTACTCACCATATTAATTTTTAAAATGGTGCTAAAGTTTTATTATCACATCGGACGTTAAGTTACTCCAAAAATTATGTAAAAAAATACTCAATTTTAATAACTCAGAAAAATGTTTAAATTAGCTTTTAAAAAACAATTTTTCCCCATCTTTTCATATTTGTAATTTATAACTTACAATAATTTATAATATATAATTTATGATTTATAATTTATAATATATAATTTATGATTTATAATTTATAATATATAATTTATGATTTATAATTTATAATATATAATTTATGATTTATAATAGAAAATTATCTTCTAAATTTAGATCAAAGTACCATTTTCTTTCCTCACAGAGAAAGGATTTTATTTCTTTATATTCTTCTTTCTTTTAATTGATTGAATGACAATGATCGAAAATTGACGAATTTGGAAAAAATAATAAATTGTAAAGTAATCGAATAAAAAATACAAAATATAATGTAATAAGAATACAAAAGATAATGAATATTGTAATAATTTTACTTCTCCATTTGAAAAAAGAGAAAAATTCAAGAAAACTGTTTTTTTTTAATAAAAAATATAAGAACCTCATGATGGAAAAAATAGATTTCTACCCAATAAAAGAAAACATGTGTGAAGGAAAATTGTCAATTATTGAATTTTTTTTCCACCATAAAGCCTTGAAGAATGAGTTCGACCTTCAATAGAAAAATTCCAAAATCTTCTAATAAAGAAAACATTCACATTTAAAAAAAAAACAATTTCCGTTATTTTGTAAATTTAAATTTCGTTTCGAGTAAAATTTTTCTTTTTTTAAATGAAAATAAAAGCGCTGAACTGAAGTTGTGAACTCATAAAGAAGAAATCGATCGGGAAATATACTTCCGCTTATGAACAAACCGGCTTGAAAGTTAAGAAAGCGTATTAATTACAAAATAAATAAATCAAGACAAATATTTTTACATTACCTTTAAAATAATCAAGATCGATGATTCATTTTTTGGAAAAAAATTCAATTCTTCACTGTATTGGAAAAAAATATGATCTACCAAACACGTCCGACAGTTAAAAAGAGACTAGACGACGTGTTAGGGTGAGAATTCATGTCCACCACTGACCCGTATCGAAATAATCGATATATGGATAAGTTGTACACAATACCATACAAATACCACGGTGAATCCATTATACATTTGTAATAATCATCTTTCAACCCTTATTTACACCTGAAAAAAAGGGAAGAGAAATAATTTCGTCTGATAAATTAAAATAATGACTCACTTTTGCCTTCGATCGTTTGTTTCTCTTCATTTTGCTACCGTCTCTTCTTTCTTGTTACCTAAAAAAGAGAAATTACTCCATTAATTCAAAAAATGACAAATTGGAAAAAAATATTCTTTACGAAAAAGGAAGAAAATTAATAACATTACCAGTTCGAATAGCTAATTTCATTAATGATATACGTCGTGGCTTACGAATTCAATCGATAGGCTCAATTTTCGAATCATCACGAAACTGTTGGTTCCTTTTTTTCTGGAGAAAATTTATTATAATATACACAGGAAAGAGAAATTGTCGAATAAATTCCCCTGATGACTGAAACTAAACTTTTTTTCGTTATCTCCTTTTTGAATATTAATATCAATTTATTAATATTATACTAAAGTTAAGTAATTAATTAATATTAAGTACTTAATTATTATCACTTAATTAATTAATAGTAAGTGCTTAATTATTATCAATGAATTAATTATCACTAAGTACTTAATTAGTATCAAGTAATTAATTATTATTAATATATATTAGATAATAATCTATAAAAATTATCCAATAAAATCGAATAACTCAAAAATATATTAAATTGTTATTAAAAAAAATCTTTGCTCGCACGTCAACAATAATTTCAGTTTCAAATTTCAGGAACGATGATTAAAAACAAAAAAGCAGAACTAGAGTTAAATAATTTTTATTTTACTTTAAAATCACCCAAGTACTTTAGGCATCGAAAATAAATTAATTCACTGTTTTTTTTTCTACGGAGAGAAATGAGATTCAAAAATGAGAAGATTATATTTATCAATAATAGTAGAATTGCGCAATACAGTCCACGAATTAATTCGGCGATTAAACATTTAATTTTTAATTATTCCGCAGGGCTACAATATTTGATATCATTATATCACTTCGAGGGAATTTCACTTTTTCCCTCGTTAGTCATTTTTATTTTATACCCAACAAAAAAAAGGTAAAAAAAAAATTAATTTAAAAATATGGTAATTTATTTACAAGAAGCATTCGTTTAAGACGTTACTAAATCAGTAACTATGGAAGTTTTCTTTGTTTCATAATTTAATAATTATGTATACTTAAAAATTAGAAATTAAAAAAAAATGTATTCTAAAATAAAGAAAAATAAAATTATTTACACCCTTTTTTTGTGATTTGATTAGGTATTTTTTTTTTTTGTTCACTTCAAAGAGAAAAATCTTTAGCAGCCCTGCACTTATAACTATATTTTCCAACCGTTCTTTTTTTTCTTCATTCTAAAGAGTAGAATTTCCTTTCTTTTTCTCCTGAATTATCGTAAATAAGTTAATACTGAGGTTCCAAAGTTTCTTTTCTTTACTTATTATAATGGAATCTGTATTTAAAATCTAAAAATCATTTTTTTCCCTGCATTATCTCCTTTCTTATTAAACCTGGAAGTTTACTTAATCGTTGAAATGAAGAAAATTTCTCTATTCGGAGCGATCGTTTTTATTTTCTTTTTTCTTCTTGAAACATCAGAAAATGGAAAAATTGATTTAATTAATTAATAAATTAATTAATTAATAATTTAATTGATTTTTACGGAATTTTTAAATCATGCTGATAATTTCTATTGAGTGTTGACTATTTTTTAGTTTTCTCTTTTTTGTTTTGTTGAAAATTCGTGCCGAGAAGGGTATTTGATTTTTATGACGATCAGACTAAATTTTACAACATTTATTTTGTCCTCTGACATATATGAAATTTTTCCATCGAGCTTTGCATATCTTTAAAATTTGATTAAAAACAGATTACTTTTGATTTTCATAGGGGAAATAAAATCTCGTTTGCAATTTTCGTAGTAGTTGAGAATAAAAATAACTAAACAAAAATCAATAAATTAATATAAAAATTAGCTTCAGGGGAGTTTAAAAATTTTTTTCGGTAAACCTTTCTTTTGCAGATAAACAAGCTCTTGAGGAAGAAATTTTTCTTTTTGGATTTTGAGAGAAATAAAAGGGCGAAGGGGGGGATGGGAAGAATTTCGTTTGATACAATTTTGAAACGTTTGGAATGCTTACGTTGTGGTTTTCACGTAGAATAGAAGATAGGGAGTGGCTGAATTTCGTGGATTGTGCGCGAGTTTATCTTGGAGTTCTTGCACTGGAATAACGCGCACTGTTTCATCGTCACATTCCAACCACATACCGGGTCCAAGGGGTTTGCCCTGTCGAATACCACAACATTCTGCACTACGACAACCGGCCTTAATCGATGTCTCCTTACTTTCATTAATGTTCGGTTTACTTCGACTCAAAAATTTCGAAATAAGTGATTGATTCTTCGTATTGCTCGTACTATGTTGAGATTGATTTGGCCGTTTTATATCACGATTACAGCGACAGTATTCCATTGATTCGTCGGGTAGCCTTGAATATGCGACATAATGACCTGCAGTCATCGTTGCACCCTGATGCATTATCACTGAATAAAGTTGATACAAATGACGCGATTCACTGTGAATTGTGCCACCACTTCTTTGCGATTGTTCGCTATAGCACTCCTCGCAAAAACATTCCAGGTCCAATGGCGTTGGCATGTAATTATTTATCTTCTCCATTGATCTGCATTGAGAAGCATTTAATTATTAAACGATAAACGAAAATAAACGAAAAGAAATATAAAATAACGAAAATAAACGATAGAGAAAATATACCAAAAAAAACGAGTAATTTCAAGAATTAGTTCAAGTAGATTAATATGATTAACATATATTTATATTATTTTATAATATAATTTTATATTTAATAAAATATATAATATAATTTTATATTTAATAAAATATATAATATAATTTTATATTTAATAAAATATAAAATTTTATTTTTATATTTAATAGAATGTTTTATATTTAATAAAATTAATAAATTTTTCTGAATCGAATAAATTGATTGATTACCCGGCCGCTGTGGAAAATCTCTTCAGTTGCAATATTAAAAGTCGAGGTAGGGAAGGAAAGCAAACCGCTCGTCGAGCTTCATTAAGTCGAAGACAATGTTCACACCAATATTTATCTCTCTCGCAAAGTAATTCACTGGTTACCACCGCTCTTCTATAAACCTCACTGCTACTCATTTTATCCTTCTTCTTATCGTCGTCTAAAAAATCATTTCCCTTTATTTCACAAGTCAATCAGAAAAAGAAAAAAAAATAACAGGCCTCGAATTCAAGAGCAAGATTGCCACCGCTTTTCTTTTCAAATTTCCTGACTTTTCCAGGTTTTCCAGGTTAAAAAACGGAATTTTTCCTGTTTTTTAAAACTACGTTTATTATTAATAAGAAAATTATCGAAAACCTCAAGAATTCGATTATTTTCAAAAGTAACACAATTCTTAAAAAAAAATCCAATTATGTTTCAAAATTGTCGAAAAATCCCGTCAAAATTTAAATAATCTTTATAAATAATAAAAATTTCCTTCAAAATACAATTATTTTCAAAGTTTTAATAAAATTCTTATCAGAATTTCAATCGTTTTTAATATACAAAATTTTTATCAAATTTCTGGAAAAATGCAAGTACTTAAAAAATTTTTATTAAAATGTTTCAGAAAAATTTAATTACACTAAAAAAAAATTTATTTCATTCAAATAATCGATTATTTAACTATTATCAAATAAATATTTACTAGAATCAAATAATTTATTATTTGAATCAAATAAATTGTATTTGAAGCAAATATTATTTAATTGATTCAAATAAAAATTATTTGATTTAAGTAAATATTTATTTGATAATAGTCAAATAATCGGTTATTTGAATCAAATAAATTTTTTTTCAGTGTATTATTTAAAAATTTGTTAATTCTTCATGAAAATTGAATTTTAAAAAAAGTTCAATTATTTAATAAAAATGTTTATTTTTAGAGTGAAATAAATGAATTCTCGTAGAATGTTCAAATAAATAAATATTTTTTAATATGATATTCAATTATAATCCAAAATTTTTATTGAAATTCATTTTGAAATCAATATTTATTAGAAAATTCTACAAGAAATCAATTATTTAACTATAAAAATAAATAATTTGTTAAATATTTGAATTTTTTTAACATTGAATTTTTATAACAAATTTTATCAGAATTTAAATATTATATTTATTATTATCATTATTTATTGTCAAGAGACAAATTAAAAATACAATTTAACAATAATTTAATTTTTCGATAAATTCGATGGAAATTTTGTATATAAAAAATAATTGAAATTCTGACAAGAAAATTATTAATATTTGAAAAAATAATTTAATTTCGGAGAAAAATGTTTCAAAGACATATTAAGATCCATAAAGACAATTTAAAGTTTAAGAAGAATTTTTATAAATTTTCAAACAATTGAATTTTTGCGAAGAATTATATTAAGTTTGAAATTAATTGAATTCTTCAGACTAATTTTATTAAAATTTCGGTTTAAATAATTGAATTATTTCGTAAAATTGTATTCAAATAGCAAATATTGAAAATAATTGAATTTAAAAAATTTTTTGAAATCAATTAAATTTCTACGAAGGGTTTTATTGAAATTATTTTGAATAAAATTAAATTGTCACAAAAGAAATTCATTGAAATTTTTACGAATATTTTAATTCTGAAGAATAAATAATAAAAGAAAAGAAATAATTGATTTTCTGAGAGGAATTTTACTTTTTCTAGAAATAATTGAATTTCTCCAATAATATATATTTGCTTCAAAAAATTCAATTTTGTTTTAGTGTTTTAGCTAAAATTTTTCTATAAATACGTTATTTTTAAATAATCAATTAAACAATTTTAATAATTTTAGAAGAACTTTAGTTATTTAGATTTTTTAAAACTCCAGCTTTTTAAAGTTTTTAATGAAATTCATTTAAGGTTGAAGTTTTACAAAATTTCAAATGAAAATATTTACAAGTACATTTACTTATAAAAATTGTAATTGCAACTCTCTTAAATTTGAATTTTGAAATATTTAACTAAAATTAGATTTCAAAAAAAATTTTCCAGGATTTCGATAAAAATTACGACTTTTCTAGGTTTTTTCAATTTTTATAAAATTCCCTGACATTTCCTGGTTTTTCAGGTTTCCAGTTTGCGTGGCGACCCTGAAAAGTACAAAGTTAAAAAAGGTATTGTAACCCTTTTCCTGAATTCAATAATTTTCTCCAATTTTCAACTCTTTCGTCTCGAGATTATTTTAAATTCTTCGAGAATTAAATTATTAAAAAGTCACCTTCTTTTTTCTCAAAAATAATCGAAAATAGTTCGAGACCTGCTATAGTAAAGACTAAAAAAACTTTTTAGAAGAAAAATTAATTAATTAATTAATAAGAAGTTGGAAAAGAATTCTCACCGTCATTCGGTTGATCGATATCAATTGGTACACAAATATCGCAGAAAATTTCCTTTCTCTCGGTGACTTGCTCGCACTCGAGGCACGTTGTTCGCAATAAACTCACACCCTCAAAGTCCTCTGAAATGAAACACTTTCTGCTCTCGTGTCTATGTTGCTGGGAATTAACATCGCCATTAGTTTCCGTAAATTCGGAATAACCATTCTCAGCTGGCTTCGATGACGACTGAATACCATTTGAATTTTGTACTACACCAATTGTACTGCCCTTTTGTAAGACCTTCTTCCATTTCGTGCGTCGCTTACTCGATGTTATATTGCTACCATCGGATTGTGAATCAATTGCACGCTCCACTGAGAAATCAGAAATTCCACCATTCGTCTGTCCAAATTGACTTTCACGATGTCTCACCAACAATTGAAATGTCTCCCTTATATTGTCCAGTAAGCACACCAAAAGCTCGTGAGCGTCCTGCTGTTGATTGCCCTCGAAAATATTATTCACTTCCCTGTAAGAGACGGTAATGTGTTTATAAACAATTTATTTTTTTGTTCACTCCCTTAACACTAATTTATTTTTTCTTTCTCTTTTTTCATTTACTTCTCTTAATTTTTTTAATGTTTAAAAAAAGAAGGAAGACGTTAATTTATTTGAAATAAACGAACCTCAATGCTTGCAGGAAAGCACCGGGTTGAAAGGGTTCACTATTTTCCTTCACTTCCGATTCTCTCAGGGCGATGAAGAGTTCGTGTAATTTTTCCGTAGCTACTTGAATTCTCGGTTTATTGTATTCTGTAGGGCCTGCTAGCGCTAATAAATCTTTGCTACTCATGCTGCGATTTCCACTCGCTGACAAGGAAACGCCAGTTCGTCCTAAAGACGATGACTTCATCTGAAAATTTCGCAAAGTGAAAAAAGGAAATCACAAAAAGCAAATTCGAAAATTTTTAAATATATTTAGAAATATTTAAAAATATATTTAGAAATATCTTCAGAAATATTTAAAAAATATCTTTAGAAATATTTAAAAACTATCTTTAGAAATATTTAAAAATATATTTAGAAATATTTAAAAATATATTTAGAAATATTTAAAAGTATCTTTAGAAATATTAAAAAATATCTTTACCTTAGTTTGCAGGTGTTTGTCATTGAGACTCGACAAATCGATCGCAAGATGATGCAAATTATGCAAAAATGATGGAGTAAAGCGCAATGTATACAAAACGCTATTTAAAAAACACGTATTTCCAAGATTGCAAAGAGTTGCTATCCTCAAACCATCGGAACCGGGACCCATGATATCGTAATTTGTCGTTTGATGACTATTCGATTGATTTCTGCAGCCATTCAACATTTTGCTCGTACCTTTTCGAACAGAGTTTCAATTTTATCTATTTCTTTTTTCATTTGCAAGAATTTTCATTTTCACGAATAAGCTCAAAGAATAGAAACCAAAATTAAGAATAGAAACAAAAGTTACCGAAGGAAATGGATTGACGATCCAAGACGCCCCCTCCGACAGTGGGCTCAAAATTAGTTTTTCCTTCTACAGAACGACTTCGTCCTGAAAGGGATAAGCAAAACTTTTTCCTCGGTGGTGCCGATCGTTCATCTGTGTCGTCTTCAGCTTCTAATACTGTCATTTTCTGATAACCTAAAATAGAGCAAGAATTCATTTTTCTCTCTCGATATGTAATAAACAATTTTTCGTGCTCGAGCACTATATCATTGATTTCGAGCGCGAAATTTCTGAAAAATTGATAAAAAGAAAGAAACTGGAAATTCGCAGGACAAAAATGAACAATCGATATTAAAGTATTGAGGGCTAATTAATTTCTCCACCAAGTTTTTGTGGAATAAGACATGTTTTTAGGAAAACAAACTATTTATCAAAATACTTACGTCTTATAGGGTGAAGAAGTCATGGAATAAAAATAATTTGGGATTAACTATGAATGCAACTTATCCGAAAAAAAGAGTTGAATGAAACGTTGAAACTGATTTTACTAAACACAGGCTACATTTTCATCTTGTTGAACGTAAAGTAGATTTTTAATAAATTTTTATTAGTCTTCTGTGCCGTTTTTTTTGCATGCATCAGTGTGCATCCGAGAGCAGTAATTTTCTGGTGCATTAAATATATAACAAGATTCACTTGGGTCAAACTTAAAACACTTAAATGGTAACTATTCCAAACAATAGGCGTCGCTGTAGGTCAAGGTTCACAATTTTGTCCAAAGTCCACTACATTTTGATTGGTAGTTTTTCGAGGCAACAATAATTTTAAGTGTATACAAAATCGAACAATTCTTTCGACTTTTGTTTATAATAACAAACAATAAACAAAGAATTTTTTATTAGGCTGTTTTATTTATTTCGTCTGAGTCGATTTCAGGGATTTCAGGTGAGACGGCAAAAACAAATTTTGAGGTTAGGTGCTTATTTTCCCTCCCAACGATATTTGAATTAAATTTTTGAAATGTAGACAATCTTTTACAATAATAAGAAATTAATTAATGCAACGTATAAATCATTTATTTATCTCACAATAAAAAAATGTCCTTTTTTCTTCATCTTAAATAAAAAAAATGAGTGAAGTCTATTATTCACTAAAAATTAATAATATAAAACTGATTTAACTTTTTGATAATTAAATTTTTTTAAATGTAGACAATGAGCTTTTGCAATAACAAGAAATTAATTACTGCAAAGTATGAATCATATTTATTTGTTAATCTCACAATTAAAAAAATATGTCTTTTTTCTTCATCTTAAATCAAAAAAAAAAAAAAATTAGTGAACTCTATTTTTCACTAGGAATTAATAATATAAAACTGATAATGTTTAACATGATTACAATGTAGGAAATAGATATTAATCTATTATTTAAAAAATTAACTTTTCTGAAGGGTTTCAAAGATTTTTGCGAACCATTCCAAGTCCTGAGGACTATTTGGTGATTCAATTGTTAACGAAGCGTCACCACCACCATCAATTTTTGAACTCTCCGTTCTTTCTTCGATAAGAGCGTCTTTTAATAAATCCCCTTGATTATTGACAGAAGTACTTTCCCCAATACGTTTCGACTTGAAAATTGAATTTCTTTCTTCTTTTTCTTTCACGTGGGAATTATTTTTGTTTGATGAAGACAAATTTTCGGTTGTTTCGAAAGTATCCAAAAGACCGGATACTTTATCAAGAATACCTAGAAAAAAAGTAGAAAAAAAGTAGAAAAAAAGTAGAAAAAAGTAGAAAAAAGTATATAATCGAGAGAAATATAAATTATTTAATTATAATAAATGGAGAGACTTTTTTTTAAAAAAAAGTTTTTATTATTATCCTACCTGTGAGATCGAGACTTTCATCAAATTCGGATGTTTCGCTTTTGAAACTATCTCTAGTGAATAAATGTTGTCTGACACTGGACAAATTTCTCGAGGATAGTTGATTCTTAAGTTCAAGCCTTTTGGGCGTTTTGTACATAATCGATTGTTCTGATCGCATATTTCGTCCTCGTTTTATGTAAGGAATTAGAGAATTTAAATCCGGGGAGACCTTTTCAATGTTATTTTTGGATTGAAGTGGTTTTTTGAAACTGCTGACAGTGTAAGGCGTTCGAATGTAAACTTGTGACTTGTGATCGAAAGGTAAACTGAAAACATTCGAAGGAAAACGTAGAGAAGCGCCTGAAAAATAATTGGAAATAATTAATCGATCAATAATTTAATAATAATAATAAATAATTAATAGTTAAATATTAATTAATAGTTAAATAATTAAAAGTTAAATATTAATTAATAGTTAAAGTAATTAAAAGTTAAATATTAATTAATAGTTAAAGTAATTAAATAATTAATCTCGCTAATTTTTTTTTTGGTTTCGAAATTAATTCAAAAAAACGTACCGCTTGAATGGAGAGTGTCACCTTGTCCCATACAAGGATTCTCGCTTGTATTCATTAATATCGAATTGTTTATTATCGTTTGTAAAATAGGCTGCAGTGTTTTGACGACATTCAATACCATTTCACAGCGTTTGATGACTCGCAATTGTTGCGGTTCGGTTGCATTCTCAGTGAGCAGGGTTTTCGCCGCAATTCCAGCTTCGTAGATCGCTGAAATAATTTTATTCCGTCAATTTTATTCTTTCAAATTTAATTCAATTTAATATTCAAATTTTTATTCAAATTTATATTCAAATTTTTATTCAAATTTTTATTCAAATTCAATTATTTGAATTAACTAAAAAATTGATATTCAATAAAATAAATTACAAGCTTTTAGCTCTCGTATCTTCATTATCGTATGTCTGTCAAAATGATCATTTCCAAGATCGTCCACTGTGATTGAAAGTTGATTCACGAGAGTCAGGGATCTTTGAACTATTCCCTGGACCTGCAACTGAGTTACTTTTTCTCTATTGTCGAGACAGTCGGACATTATTCTCACACGGTCTTGGACATCGTCTAAAATCACCTGTGAAAAGAAAATAATTATCCATCGACCATCACGAATCGGGATTTGAAAAATTGATCCTTACCTGACAGTAGGCAGATGAGTCGATTATCAAAAAAACCGTATTGTGGAACTTTTTAATTTCCGTCTGCCATTCGTCGGTTAGCAGCTTAACGCTGGAATGCTTTTCCTTACTATCAAGATGGAGGTAAAAATCCGTGATTGCGGGAATTAGTTCCATTCCCAGTGATTCTAGGCTCGCTAAAGAATTCCTGATGTTATTCGCACCTGGAATTCACAATTTATTAAGTACAGACTGAAAAAATAATTCAAACGTAACGTAATGATCATTATTAAACTTTTCACTTTTCGTAATTCCGATCATTTAAAACCGAAGAATCTTTTAATTCAAGACTTACGGTTCACGTCTCGACAACAAGCAATTGCGAATGAGCCGATTTGCAGTGTTTTATCGGTGAGTTGATCGAAGCTCTCAATAGCGTCACTGAGATCGTTTTTCGATTTTTTCTCCACATGAAGACTTGTTCCACAAATGTTTATCAATTTTCTCAATGGATTTAACGGATCGGAGAAAACTTCCATAATCAAAGTGAGAACGGAAATGTTCACTTTTCGCTCCAAACGATAAAGAGCGTCGATGAGAGAATTCAGAAATAAACTTATCATCGGTAGATCTGGAATTTCGTTGTTCAACTGAATTCGAAGATTTTCATACTCCGACATAACTGACTGACAAACGCCACTTATTGCCTTGAAATCCTGCTGCAGACAAACTTGAGCTATTGCCATTGCGTGTGAAAATACGTCTTCGATTCCTGACAATAAATCCGTCAAATCGTCCACTTGCTCCTCCAATGACTTTCCAATCATGCCGCTCACTATGTCCAAGACTAAATCCATTCTGAAAGTGATTTTTATATTTTTATTTTTAATTCAACTTTCAGAATATTAAAAAGCGAAAAATTAAAAAGTTATAAAGAAAAACCTATAAACAAAATGATTTTCCTTCTCTGAAACTTCTTCTTCGGGTAAAGGATTTGGGGAATCCAGAATCTCAATTATCATTTTAAAACAATAGCACAAACGATCGCAAACATATTTTTTGCAACTCTAAAAAAGCACACGAATTACGAGTAAATTTTAATCAAAGAAATTATTGTTCACGGAATGAGGATTTAAATAATAGTTAAAAGACTTACAAATATTGGCGCTTGCAGTTCGTGTTGTTGTTGAATTAAGCGAACCAAAACTTTAAAAGCGGCGCAAAGTTGACTTAAATAAAGCGCCAGTTTCTCTTTTAAAAACTGTGACACCAAATTTTTCTTATAAACCAGCAGAACGTGGAAAAAATCGACAATCGTTGTGCCAAGTTCCTGGAAAGAAATTTATTTTATTAAGATATAAATAATATACTAGACGAAAAAAACCTCTAACTGAAACAGCGATAACTTTCGCTAAAATAGCGAAAGTATTCGTTGAAATAGCGAAAGAATTCGTTGCAATAACTAAAAATTTCGCTAATATAGTGAAATTTTTAGTTGTTCCAGGTGAAGATTTTTTTTCGTGTAATATAATTTAATAAATAATATTTAAAAAAAAACAAACCTTAATATTACGAAAGTCCTCGATCTCATTAATTGTCCCCATATCTCGAACATAATTGCAACAATCCTGAAGATTTTGTTTCAAAGCAGAATATTCCAATTTTTCCAAATTCTCGAGAGAAGAAACAAATTGTTTTAGAATAATATCCGCAATTTCTCTCGCGTTATTTTTCTCCTCAACTTCCATCTAAAAAAAAAGGTGACAATTATTTAACTTTGCCAATTATTGAAAAATTTGACTAGAATAATTTTCTTTTTGCGCAATTTTGTCGAAAAAGAAAAACTTACCTTGAGCTTGTCAACGTTAACTGAAGTAGAAAATTCATCAATTATCGAAATAATTTGTTCCTTCATTTCTTTAAAATCTGCTGCATCTTCTTTACAGAGGAATATAAATTTTTCCGTTAAATTACGAAGCTCCTCAAGTAATACAGATTTTATAGCAGAAATATAAGCGGAACAATCGTCTTCATTCTCTAAAATTTTCTCCAAATTTTTCACCTGAAACAATTTTTTCAAATTGATCTTCGTTGATTAAAATAATTAAATAAAGTATGATTCCTTTTATTTTCGAATTATGTAATTTTTGCCAAGTGATCAATTCTTTTAAATAAATAAATAAATAAATAAAATGAATAAAATAAACAAAATAAATAAAATGAATAAAATAAATAAAATGAATAAAATAAATAAAATGAATAAAATAAATAAAAGAAACAAAATAAATAAAAGAAACAAAATAAATAAAAAAATAAATAAAATGTTAAGAAGGAAAAGGAAAGAAAAAAGGATATTTTTCTGTATTTGTACACTTTTCGAAAAATAATGATTCCCGGAAAAAATGAATATAAAAAAAGGTAGTATTTTGTTTTAATTTTCTAACCTTCGTAAAATAATTTTTTTTTATTATTATTTCATAACTTTACGAAAATAAATTTGAGAGTAATAAACGTTACACAACATGCTTGTACAAGTTTAAATACTATATAAAAATACAATTAAATAATAAAGTATACTTTAGTTCATATTAATAATTATGACATGCATACATTTTTCTTTAGACAATTTTTATGACAATTGTGTGGTAAAAATAAATTTTCTCACCTTCTCCACAGTAGACACAAATATTTTCTGCATACTTTTCGTTTTCAGTCCCATTTTTCCTGCCTTTTTGAATACAAATTATTATGAATTAGAAAATAACAACAACATTTATCAACTCGGACTTGTCAGACTTGTTCTTAAAAACGACCGTTCGTTATCTAGATAAAGATGAAATTGATCCGGACAAGATAATAAGTGGCAAATTCAATGATTAATCTATTAGAAATTATGTATTGTAAAGTAAAATTAAATTGACAAAGAAAAACGGTGGAGAAAGGTATTATTATTATTTGCCACCCTCTTTTTTTATAAAAGATCACTTGGATAAAAATTACTTCTTGATTTCCAGTTTTTATAAATTATCTAAATTATCTACATTTCAGGTATTTAAAGATGGCGCTGCTTAGATAGTGGCTCAATCATCGAGACACTGCATTTGCTTTTTGTGTTTACATACTCAACAAAATTTTGTTAAAAATTATTTATATTATAATATTATTTTTGGTAAGTTCCAGAATGCTTGGTTTAAATGTTTCTAGTAACGTGAGTACTGATAGATATTAATATGAAAGTTAGAAGTTGAATGAACGTTTATATTGCAACAGAGAAATATAACCTACATGACACGAACTATAAATTTTACATTCAAGTTATTTTTATTATATAATTACTATATACTTTGAACCGTAATGTTGATGTAATTATTCCACTTTTATTAATCGAAAATTCATTATTTTTTTTAAATATGACAATTAGTTGAAATTTCGTGGCACATGCGGTCGAATTACATAAGGTCTAAACATATACAACTGTTTTGTCTCTAAATCATTTTGACAGTCTTTTTTCAATAAAGAAAAATTGAAAAGTGTAAATGTCTAGTGACTGTTATACTTTTATGTTAACAGTGGATTTTTGATTAAAAATAGCAAACATTTTACAAGACAGTTTACCTACCTTTACCTTCAATTACTTACATTATTTAGACTTAAACTTAAAATAAGTTGATTCGATTGAACTCGAGGTGAAGGTAATTCGGTCATTTTTAGCTTCTTTTTCCTACACGATTATAATATTTAAACAACTTTTTTTACAAAAATCTGACTCCTAATGATCAGATTTGTATTCGTTGTAAATTTTTACTGCCTTTCAGGAAAAAGTATTAAAGAAGGAGCAAATTTTATCTATGGCTCAATTGCTTGGAAGTACTTTATAGAACTTCTCCTATAAAATAAAAAAAACGACTAGAATAATGGTAAAATATTTCGAAAATAATGTTATTTTTCAATTCAATTGGAATCAAGTGGTTCAAGGATTTTGGAGAAGGTATCCAAATCCAAACAGGTATGTATTTTGTAGAAAGAAAATTTTTTTTGTTTAAAAAATGAAATTAATGAAATTAATAAATAAAATTAATTTAATTAAATTTTTGGTTTTTTTTGCAGTAAGCATGTTTTATCGGAGGATACGGTATTCAGGGAAGTGAAGGATGGGAAATTATATTCAAAAAGGCTCTTGACGAAGACAAATAGATTACCAAAGTGGGGAGAAAGATTTATGAGTAAAAATGTCGTGAAAATAATGGAAGAAAGTGTTGTCGATCCCAATTCGAAGACATTGACAACTTATACGAGAAATTTAGGCTTTACGAAAGTTATGGTAAGTTAATTAAATTTATATTGTTATTCAAATTTATTTAATTATTTATTTACTATATTATTTATTCTTCTCGGTAAAGTCGTGGGGAAAATTGTTATTTTGAGAATTTATTACAAAAATCAAAGTGTTATTTTATTTTTCATAGACGGTAGTTGAAAAAGTCGTGTACAGAGTGTCGGAAGACAATCCCGATTGGACAGTGGCGCAAAGATCCGCTTGGATTGACAGTCAAGTTTTCGGCTTCAGTAGAGCAATTCAAGCTTTTGGACTCGATAGGTTTAAGAAAAATTGTAACAAAATGTCCAGTGGATTTAATTACGTTTTAGAACACATGTTTCCTTACACTGCTGCTCACAGCATGAAGCAAAATCTCTCTCACATGAATTTTGTCGACAGGGTAATTGTATTATCGTAAAAATTTTAATTTTAAGGCAAATTAAACGAAAACATTCGGACAATGAATAAAATATTTATTTACTCCAACGTTTCGAAATCTAAATGATTTCCTCTTCAGGGAGTCAAAAAATAATAATTAAAATAGACGAAGACTTAAATTTCTATGCTGTATTAAATTAAATTAAATTCTATATTAAATTTCTATTTTTAATTCTTTTTAATTCTTAATTAATAATTAAGTCGTAAAAATTTTAATTTTAATTATTAATTAATAAATAAATAAATCGTAAAAAAATTAATTTTAACTATTAATTAATAAATAAATCGTACAAATTTTAATTTTAATTATTAATTAGTAATTAAATAGTACAAATATTAATTTTAACTATTAATTAATAATAAAATCGTACAAATTTTAATTTTAATTATTAATTAATAAATAAATCGTGCAAATTTTAATTTTAATTCTTAATAAATAAATCGTAAAAATTTTGATTTTAACTATTAATTAATAAATAAATCGTAAAAAATTTAATTTTAACTATTAATTAATGAATAAATCGTACAAATTTTAATTTTAATTATTAACTAGTAATTAAATCGTACAAATAATAATTTTAACTATTAATTAATAATAAAATCGTACAAATTTCAATTTTAATTATTAATTAATAAATAAATCGTGCAAATTTTTATTTTAACTATTAATTAATAAATAAATCGTAAAAAATTTAATTTTTACTATTAATTAATGAATAAATGGTACAAATTTTAATTTTAATTACTAAGTAATAAATAAATCGTGCAAAATTTAATTTTAACTATTAATTATTAAATAAATCGTACAAATTTTAATTTTTAACTTATAATTAATATTAATAATTATTAATTAATTCCTTCGACAATTAACTTATTAAATTGTCCTTTTAGATTGAGCAACCAGTTATTTCGAAGGTAACTCACGCTGCTGAAGATTTACAAAACTCGCTCCACGACAAAGCGGAGAAAATGAAAGGCGCAGCCAAAAAAGCAACAGACTTAGCAAAACAGAAATCGAATCAGCTTTATCAGTCGTAAACGTAATGATCATATTTTCAACTAATTAGCAAAGAAACGAGAAAGTATCAATTATTTAGCAAAAAAAAATATATTTTCACTGTTATTTCGTTGGAATAACAAACTTTTTTTTTGGAGTACCAGCGTCACAGGAATTTTGAATTCAAGGTCGACAGAAAGTCTGACATTTAAAATGGTGATTATTAGATATATATATATATATTTGACGTCTTATTTTATATTATTATACATATATTGATATTACTGATAGAGAATCATTCCTTTCAAACTGCCATCAATTTTTGTTAGTACTTTTTTTTCTTCTGCAAATTAAAATCCCTTTAAAAGCGTCAATTTTTATTTTATTTTTTTATTATGCAATATAATCGAAAAGATTACTATCATAATATTAAAATTGGAAAAGTGTATATAAACCGGAGTTAAATTTTAGATTGAATTAAATTACACATAAATGATTGCCCAAATAAAGTTACTCTTTTAAAAAAGACAGTTTGAATTAATTGAAGAAAAAAGTGTAGATAGATTATTGTCAATAATAATAATAATAATAATAATAATAATAATAATAATAATAATAATAATATTTAATAAATAATAATACTTAATATTAGTAATTGTTATAAATATTATATACTGTGTATCATAAAGATTTGTTACAAAATATTTCAAAGTAATATTAATTTGCGTATGCAACTTACCACTATGTTCTAAAATATTTTCGTCTTTCAAATTTTCATTTCGTCTTACTTTCAAATTTTTTTTTTCGTCTTTCGAATTTTCTTTCTTAAATATATTTAAAATAAACCTATTTAACAAATTAACACACACGTTGTCAATTTTCCCTAAACTATCGAAAACTAATAAATTAATAAAAGAAATTTTGAGAGTGAGAGAAGAAAAAATTTTAACTTCAATTAAAGTATTTAGCGCAAATATTAACACTTTACAATGAAAAGGCATTTATTATTTCAGAGATGATTTATTTATTCGTCAGTACATAATTGAACGTTATTGATATTAATAGAAAATTTTTTAACAATTTACCTTAAGTTTAATAACATTCATTATAACTAAAAACTACGCTGTTGGCTGACAAGCTGCGTAAAATAATATTTCTATTTCTGTAAAAGAAAAAACGGTTTTTTTTTATATAAAAATCGAGATTATGAAATAAAAATTTGTGAAAATTTTTGGTAAAATCGGTAAAAACAATTGTTCAATTTTCACTAAAGCGCTTTTTAGCAATAATGATTCAGTTGAAAGAAATTACACCTGTCACGCTCCGTAGAAAGGTAACAAAAATTTCGAGGTTATGTTTTTCATTTTTTGTGTAAAAATACAGAAATACAGACAATTATTATTAAAAATTACTGCGATCTTCAAGTCTTTATTGCATTCAAAATATTCCATGAAAATTGGTTTCAAATTCAAATAAGTAAAAATGAACATTTAATCGAGAGAAAACGAACACGAACATAACCTATAATTCGTTTTCTTGCGAGAGCGTAACACAATTGCATTTATTAAAGAGCACTTTTTTTTAACTATAAAAATTTTAAATAATCAACTAATTTGGAAACCGAGTGATAGAATCATCATCATTATTATAAATTAAAATAGTTTAGAAAAAGTTAAAGATTACTGAAATTAGTCAAGTCAGTGGCGGATCTAGACAAGTTTTTTTTAGAGGGGGGATAAAAAATTAAATCCACTGTTATCTCTTTCTATCTCATGGAGGGCAAAAGCACCTGGTGGGCCCCTTCTAAATCCGCCACTGATTCGTTCTAGCAAAACTATTCTAATATCAAAAACTCGAAAGCAATTTAGTAGAAAGCACACTGTAAAAAATGTTAGGTGAAATTTACACCGACGCACGAGGGCAATAAAAGGACCCTCGTCGCACGATGTGAAATCACCCTGAGCCTCGAATGAAATTTACATCGACGCACGATGTACAAAAAAAATATACATCGTGCGTCGATGTAAATTTCATTCGAGGCTCAGGGTGATTTCACATCGTGCGACGAGGGTCCTTTTATTGCCCTCGTGCGTCGGTGTAAATTTCACCTAACATTTTTTACAGTGCATTTAATTTTTCGCAGTGTTTCAATGACAGGTAAACTTTTAAATTACTTACTCGGTCCACATGTATTGGCACAATCGACAGCACTGGGATTATCGTAAGTTGCCATGTCACTCGCGCAAACGGGATTGAATTGGGGTGTTCTTGGACATCCGGGGCAAGTCCTTGGAGTCGGTTGGTCCCTTCGAAAAGGCGTTGTTCTCACAATAGGCGATCGTGTAGTTTGTCTCGAAGGATTTTGATCGCCCCAAATCCAAGGTTCCTCCGTGGTTGTTGTCGTTTGTCTTTGGCATTGAACCAAAGCAACCAAGGCTGTTTATTGGGAACGACAATATTATTCACATGGGAAAGAAAATTCCTTTTACTATAGTAAAGAAAAATATTAATCGACAAGTTGTAAATTTACTCACCGAGGCAAAGTATGAAAATTCGAGCAAGGAACATTTTCTTCTAATTCAATATTATAAACGAAAAAAGTTTTGCGACGTTCAAAGATCGAAGATAACTATTGGATGCTGATAGTACTGGATATGTGTATGAATCTCAATTAAGTGGAAATTCCAGTATGGACTTGCATATATAAGTGTGTATGCGTCTTGCAAATAAAAAAAAATCGCGAATACAGCACGAATCTTTTTGATTATAATTAGGAGGAATAATAAATTAAAGTAAAAGATTGAAGAATTGGTAATCATTAGAAGATGAGTGCCTGAAAGAATGTCTGACAAATATATTGAAAAATATACTGTTTAGACATTTTTAAATATAGAATTTTTTTTATAAATAATCCATAACAAAAAAATTGTTTGAAAAGAAAGGAAATTTTTTTTCCAAATAAATAAAATCGAATTGAACTCTGACGGAAATTCCCACGTCGTACATTTTAACATCTTTTCTTCAACGCGTCACTTTCAGTGGGAATTTCAAGGTCTTCGGCCTAAATTTTTCGTGACGTTTCTTTTTTAGAAAATATTTGAAATTACTCTCACTTATGTGCATAAATTTAGGCGACTATAATATGTACGTTTTTGTACAAAAAAAAGTCCCTTTCGCCGAATCACTTCATTTGTATTTCTAATCAGTTTAAGAGTAGAAAAAAAATACTGTAGTTAAAATGTATCATTTTATTGTGGAAATAATAAGTAAGTTTACAGTGAAATTAATTTTATTAGTATAATTATTATTTTTCATATATTTTTCTATTTTATTCTGTGATGGGAATTAAATAGTCTTTTTAATATAACTTATTTTTAAATTTAGTTTTTGGAATTGTACAATTTATCTCCATATCATCAACTGACGGATTTGGAGTAAGTTTAATTTATTTCCTAAAAATATATAACTAAACTTTTGGAAAAATTTTTCTCTTTAAGTATTTTTGATTTTAAAATTAATCTACAGTAAAAACGATCGAATTGTCGAGGAACGAATTTTATTAAAAAAATTTAATAATAGAATTCCTTTCCGAGAATATTATTATTTTTGAAAAATAATCGAATTCTCACGGATAATTTTTTTAAATTCCAGTTAACTTCTTTGAATCTTTCTTTAAATAATAGTTTCTTTAATAATTTTAATTCGACCTTCGACTTTTAAAGATAATCGTATTTTGTTATAATAACTGAAATTGAACTTTTAATTATTGAATTTCGTTAACATTTTAGAAAATAATTGAATAATAATTATAAAATTAAATAAATTCAATAATTAATTAATAATAATTAATAATTAATATTTCACATTTACTATTTTAGAAAATAATAGAAAAATTCACCCGAATAAATTTCTAACGAATTAAGAAAAAAAATTGAATTCTTTCCTGAAATTTGTTTGAAAACATTTTAATTCTTGCAATGAATTTTGTTATTTATGAATATAATTGAATTGTTTTAAACGAATTTATGAAAACTTCGGAAAACAATAGAAATATTTGTGTAATTGTTTGAAAGGTACAAAACTATACTCAAGCAGACGGTTTTTTCTTCGATGGCCCCGCAGAAAAATCATCGACCAATATTAACGAGAATGTAAATAGATTTGAACTTTCTTCAGTCAGTACTTCTGCTCCTGGAGCACTTTTCGGTAGACGTAAAACAACTCACATAAGCACTTTTCAGCATTGCTTCAAAAATTGCTCGGTAAGAAAAAATAATGCAGTTGTTTGTAAACAAAAGTTGTGTATGTATACAAATATAATTTTTCCAGTCAGTAATAGATCAAGATGAGAGGAAACCAGTTTGCGGAAGTGACGGCTTAACCTATGATAGCGCAAAGCACGTGCATTGTGCGCGAATATGCGGTAAATGTAGGTTGAAAATGTAACTGTAATTACGTAACTTATGTGGAAAATATGATAACGTAATAACGTATAATTGTATACGATACGATACAATTTTCAGATGTTCAAATAAAGCCTTGCAATAATGAAGTGCCAATCATTAACACACCTGTTCAGTCTTCATCGTCGCAATTAGATTCTACGAATTCTGCTAATTGTATAAAGAATTGCTTGGTAAGTGTTAATATAATAAAGTGCCACGATCAAAAAAAAGAGACTTTAGAATCAAAAAATTATAGGTTATGTTTGTTTGTTTTTAAGGTTTTTAAATGAAAATACGAAAAAAAAGATCAAATAATTATACTGTCAATATTATTCATGTTTAAATGTTCCCTAAAACTGAAATATTTAATAAACACTGATTTTAATTTGCAAATAAGTAAAAAGGAAGTGTTCACTGAAAACAGTAACAGTGTAACTAACATAACCTTAAAGTTGATTTGCTTCCAAGGTCTCTTTCTTCGGTTAATATGTTAATATAAACATTAATTCATATAATTATTAATTAAAATTAATGATTATATTACACATATTGAATATAATCGAGTAACAGTAATTAATTTATTTATTACAGAAACCTTCAGATAATTACAATCCAGTTTGTGGCGATGGAGAAACTTACGACAATTCGGAAATTGTATCATGTCTTGAAAATTGTGGAAAAAGTGAGTATTTGTTTTTTTTATATAATATGGATAATAATATAAAAAATACAACCTAATAAAATATTCATTGAGAATCGTTTTTTAGGATTAAAAGATGTTTCTCCGGGAATTTGCACTTTCAGCGTATGATATTTAGTTACAAAAAGAAATAAGGTACAAAAATGTATTTATTCTATATAACATTTATTCTATATATTATATAGTTCGCTTTCTCAGGAAATTTAATTGTCATGACAATCAATGACAATTGAAAAACAAGAACTATTCAAAAAGTAACGTTCTTTATAACTTTATTATGTCATTAATAACTGGACGGTACATTATTTAACAGCGTTCAAAAATAAATTAATCGACGAATTTTTAAATTCTCTTAAAACTAATTGTAAAATAATTTACATACAGTTTTTTAGGGGTTGTTCACAAACTACGTCACACTAGTGAAATAATTTAAGATCAAGGGGTTTAAAAAGATAATCTAAAGGGATTAAAAATTAGTCAAAAAAAAAAGAAACGCGAGACGTAGGTTTGTAAACAACCGCTTGAAAAAAATTCAAAGTAACATATTTTTCGAAATTTTTGGACGTTCAAAAGTTGCGAACAATATATCTGCATAAATAAAATAATAAAAAATTCGTAAACTAAAACAAAATATCTAAACAAAATATGAAAAAACAAGTAGTATTTTCGATTAGACGAGATTAGAATTTCTTCACGTATTAAATTTAAATGTATTAAAAACAGTAGGGAATTTACGACATTAAATAAATGCAAAAAAAAAATCTTTGCGAATATGGTAGAATTTTAATTCTTTTCCACTCAAAAAGATAAATACGATTTTTCTGCATTTTTTTTTTTTTTGGTAATCAGTGCGAACTTGTTTTCGAAAAGCAAATGGAAATTTATGCTTACAGCGTAGAGCATAATTATAATTAGTTTAGCAACAACATTACATTAGTAATATTAGCTACAATTTTCAATTTTTAACTAACTACTGAGCTATCGTGATCTGCCCATCTGACTCTTCGCGAAATTTCAAAATTTCCCCCATGAATTCCATAAAGATGTCTCGCCAAAATTTCGGCCCTGTCTTCTTCGGCCTGTTTCGTGGCTTTTCGATATTTTGAGATAACAATAAAACAGCCAGCAATCAGGAAAACTTGAATAATCAGCCACAAAATGAGGAGACAAAAGGCTAGCACTGAATTCATGCAGATTAAATCTTCCAAGATTCCTAAAAATGAATAAATAAGTAAGTAAATAAATAAATGAATAAATTAATTAATTCATTCATTCATTAATTCATTAACCAAAGAGTTTATACATTTTAGAGAAAAATCCACGATGTTAAATACAGGATGTCTACTAACAGGGAAATCCCTGAAAACCAGTAAATAACCGGGAATTTAATTTGACCGGTAAATAACCGGGAAAACCCGGGAATTTAATTTGACCGGGAAAAACCGGGAATTTTATGCCAAACCGGGAATTTTTTTCACCAAAATTAAAAAAAGTTTTATTACACTGAAGAAAAATTTATTTGATTCAAATAACCGATTATTTGATTATTATCAAATAAATATTTACTTGAATAAAATAATTTTTATTTGAATCAATTAAATAATATTTGCTTCAAATACTGAAATATTTGTTTTAAATACTGAAATATTTGCTTCAAATACTGAAATATTTGCTTCAAATACAATTTATTTGATTCAAATAAAAATTATTTTATTCAAGTAAATATTTACTTGATAATAGTCAAATAATCGATTCTTTGAATCAAATAAATTTTTTTTTCAGTGTACTTTAATTTGTTTTTAAAAAGTCACTTTTAATTTCAATTTCTATAGATATTTATACTGTTCTCTAAATTTGAATTAGTTAAAAATAATTAATTTGATAGTAAAAAATCAGTCACCAATTCAAACGTATTATGTAAATAAATTTTTAAAAATTATGGAGTTAATTATAATGTTAATTAATTGTTGTTAGTTAATTATTATGGAGTTATTTTTAAATTCCACTGAAAATTTGTAATTAAATTTATTAAAGAATTTCCTTAGAAACTTTTTAACAAATAGAATTTTTAAAGTATTTTAATTTAAACACTGATTAGTAATTGAATTTTAAAAAAGTCATATTCTATAAAGTATTCATATTTCTAACAGCGAAGATTAATAATTCAAATTTTTATTAGTTAATTTAAAAAAATATACCTAAAATTGTTTAATAAAATTCAACTTTCGCAAATTTTTTTCTAAATCTAAAAAATAAGTTTGTTGTAACATTTAAATTATATTCTTTCAAGATAATTGAATTTTATAAGGAAATAATTGAAATGTGAAGGAATTGAAATTTCATTACACGTTTTGAAAAATACTGGAATCCTTTTAAATAAATGTAATTAAATTTTTTAAAAATAATATTAGTGACCGTCATTATAATTTTATTTTTTTAATTTAAAGTCCCTCGCACATTTTCAAATGAATTTTTTGTTTATAAAAATTATATTATTCTATTCAATAATTATAATTATTAAACTTCTCTTAAATTTTTATAATTTCAAATTTCTGAATATTTATATAATTTATATTTATTTATTTCTTGAACTAATTAAATGTTTATTACTTATTAAATAAATAATTAATGACTACTGTTTTATTATTTTCAAAAAATTTAATAAAATTCATCACGAGAATTAAATTATTTGAATAAATATAACAGGAATTGTTTGAAGATTAAAGAATTGATTGAAAGAATTACTTTCATAAATAGTAAAATTCTTTTGCAGAAATTCAATTATCTGTATAATTTTAATAGAATTGAAAAATCACGGTTTCAATTCTAATTATAAAGAGACAAGTTTATTTTCAACAAATTGAGAAAATGCTTTGTTGAATTCAATTATTTTCCAAATTATCAATTAAAATTATTTTTAAAAAAATATTTTCAAGAAAAATTTAATGATTTCATTTTCGAAATGAAATATGAATTTTAATTTGATGAGAAAAAAGCGGGGGAAAATTTAGGACATAACCGGAAAAAACCCAGATTGTTTTTTGAAAAAAATAGTAGACACCTTGAAATATCAAATCTACACTGAAAAAAAATTTATTTGATTCAAATAACCGATTATTTGACTATCATCAAATAAATATTTACTTGAATCAAATAATTTTTATTTGAATCAAATAAATAATATTTGCTTCAAATACTGAAATATTTGATTCAAATAAAAATTATTTGTTTCAACTAAATATTATTATTATTATTATTATTATTATTTGATAATAGTCAAATAATCGGTTATTTGAATCAAATAAATTTTTTTTTTCAGCGTACAATATTAGTGAAAATGAAAATACTTACCGCCTTTATTAATTAGAAAAGTGTCGGGTGAATGCAGATCGGATAGAAATTTGTCCGGATGAATATTATCATTTCGAACATAAATCCAAGATTGCAAGGAAAGTTCGTCGGGAGGATCGGATTTCGAATCTCCATCCACTGAATAAACGTTCGCATCAGTCGAATTTGCATTAATTTCACGACGCTTCCTGCCGTAAGAAATCTGTCCACTCTTGCATATAGTCTGAAAAAATATTCAAAACTATTATTTTATTTTTATTAATATAATAAAATTAAATAATTAATTAATTATTTATTATTATATATTTATTATTTTATTTTTTCGTTAATTATTGCTTTATCTCTACTTTTTTTAAGAGTCACTTGCAGTTTTTCAACACATCATCATCTTTTTCTTGTTTTTGTACTTACTGGTTCGCATTTCTGCAGACAGAATTTGACTATAGCATTAAATCCCACTTGTTGACTATTTGGAAAGCGAAAAGCGCTGAATTCGCCGATTAACGATCGATTATCGACTGGATCCTTCGTGAGAGCAGGAAATACACTGGAATCAATTGGACAGCCCGTTTCGTCGAGAAGAAGAATGGACGCATCTTCGAATTTGCTCGTTGCCACTACATGCCCTGCTTTAATATCGTAGGTACCTAAAAACTGTATTAGTTTATTTCTTAAATCAATATTTACTCACACTTGTTTCTTTATAGGTCGTGATTTACCATTCAGGGGCTCGATTTGTATTCTCAGGATCAGTTTTTGACCCAGTTTGGTAACTTTTGCTTCCTTCAGGAATTCGTCGAGGATTTTCATCTGAACTATAGGCGCCTCTGATGATGTGTTTATTACCGTTGATATTATTGGCGGAATTCCGGCACTAAAATTGTTGGGGAAAAAAGAACAAATTGATTTCAAGAACAAAAAGATTTGAACAAGATAAAAACAAGATAAAAACAAGATATAAAACAAGATATAAACAAGATTTCAAGATTTCAAGATTTCAAGATTTCAAGATTGATTTTTCTATTGATTTTGTTAAAAAAGGATTTTGAAACAAACTCTGGATTTGAAAACGTAAAACTCGAGTGAACGGAAATATTCCTTGGCTCTGGTGTTATATTATCGTCCAAGGAGCAGCCGACCCTTACAGCCTGATCGCCTTGTCTTTGTATGATGGGATTGAATTGTACGATAATCGTCGACCAAACCATCGTATGAGTTCTGAGGAAAAAAAAATAGTTCAGTGAAAAACATTCCAAAGTATTCCAATGTATTCAAAAAATTCCAAACTGGAAAAAATTAGGGAAATCGTACTGATTTTCATTGTTGACGGAAAACGCTGGTGTAATGCCACATTTCATAGTGCTCGACATAATCTCATCTATTTTCGGTATTGGCAGATTGAGAACAGTGAAATTGTTTCCATTCCCTTGAATTCCGCAAGTTTCACTGAATCCACTGGCATATATTCTGCCGTGGAAAGGCTCCGACGTTTCCAACTCGACTATTAGTGATGAATTCGTACATCTAACTTTCACTGAATAATAATAATAATAATATTAGAAATTTGATAATGGAAATTTAAATAGTCTGAAATTGAAAATTTAAGTATAATAATTCAGCAGAAATTCAAGACATACAATCGAGGCATGGCTCTCTCTCCTTGTAAATTGCGCCAGCAAGAGGAATTAAGGAACTGGCTCCTGAACTTATTGTGTCTTCGGAGCTTAAAAAACAAATTGGTTGACTACTTGTTGAATTGGGAACGGTGGTGAAACTTCTGCAAAAGAAGCCATCTTTGCTCTCGTCGCATCTTTTTTCACACTGAAAAATTATTAATTACACTTAAGTAATTAAGAACCCCACAGCATCGAAGCATTCCTAAAAATTTATTAAATATTTCATGTAAATAATTGTGACGCGATCTGAAGAAAAGGACCTTAGAAGCAAAAAATTATAGGTTATGTATGCAATTTTTTTAATGAAAATACAAAAAAATTATCAACTGTTAATGTGAATCATTAATATTTAAGTATTTATTCGAACTGAAATATTTATTAAACACTAATTATAATTTTCAAAAAGTAAAAGGAAACTTTTAATCAACGAAAATGTAACACTAACATAACCTTAAAGTGATTTGCTTCTAAGGTCCCTTTCTTCAGATCGCGTCACAATTAATAAACAGGGCTCGGATTGTGCGACTTTTTCGACTTTTTTTTAGACTCTTTTAGACTTTTTAAGACATTTTTAGACTTTTTTGTAAAAAGATGCGACTAATCTACTTTTTCAAGATTTTTTTTAGTAAAATGCTACTGAAATTTTTAAAATTTTCAGAAAATTAAAGTTAAAGGAAAAAGTTTTAGTCAAAAAAATGTTCTGTTAAGTTTATTTACAGATTTCTTTCAAATTTTTTAAAAAAAAACACCAATAACTTCTTTTTTAAATAAATATTTGATTATTATTATTCCATAAGAATTAAAATTCTTCAAAAGATTCAAATTCAAAACATTTTGAAATTAAAGTACTTTATAAAATATTCTTATATAAAAATGAAAATAATTAAATTTCTAGGATGAATTTTTTTATTTATAAAGATAATTAAAATTTTGACAATAATTTTATTAAAATTCTTTGCAAATAATTGAATTTCAGAGAAGAATTTTATTATTTATAAGGATAATTGAAATTGTGAACAGATTTTTTTTCAAAATGTTTAAAAGTAGTTGAATTTTGAAGAAGAATTTTGATATTTTTAAAAATAGTTGAAATTTGTGAGGAGAATTTTAAAAAATTTGAAAATAATTGAATTTCTGCGATGAATTTCCTTATTTTTTAAGATAATTGAATTTTGCAAAGAATTTTTTCAGAACTTTTGTAAATAATTAAATTTCTATGATGAACTTTATTATTTATGAAGATGATGATAATTTTGACGACAAATTTAAAAAAATTTCTGAAAATAATTGAAATTCTGCGGAGAATTTTATTACTTTTGAAAATAATTGAATTTCTAGGATGAATTTTATTATTTATAAAGATAATTAAAATTATGACAGGCATTTTATTAAATTTTTTTTAAATAATTGAATTTTGAAGAAGAATTTTGATATTTTTAAAGATAATTTAATTTTTGAACAGATTTGTTTGAAAAATGTTTAAAAGTAATTGAATTTTGAAGAAAAATTTTCATATTTATAAAGATAATTGAAATTTTGAAAATTTCAAAAAAAGTTTTTAATAATTGAAATTCTGCGGAGAATTTTATTGCTTTTGAAAATAATTGAATTTCTAGGATGAATTTTATTATTTATAAATTTTTGACGAGAAATTAAAAAAAAATTTTTAATGTAATTGAATTTTTGCAAAGAATTTCATTATTTATGAAAATAAATGAATTTTAGAGAAGAATTTTATTATTTATAAAGAAAATTTGAAATTATGACAGGCATTTTATAGAATTTTTTTTAAATAATTGAATTTTGGAAAAGAATTTTATTATTTATAAAAATAATTGGAATTTTGAACAGATTTTTTTAACAAATGTTAAAAATACTGAATTAAAATTTTTCCATGCATTTTATTAAATTTTATTAAATAATATTCCAGATTGTTTAATGTTAAAGTATTTGTTGACGAGAAATGTGGTTTTTTTACAATTTTGACAATTTCGTTTTTCCTTTTTGGCGTTTTTTGTCCTAAAATTTCATTCGACTTTTTCGGTAATTTTATGCGACTTTTCGTGACTTTTTTTGTGAATTTATGCGACTAAAGCGACTTTTTTTTAATTCTTAAAGCCGATCTGAGCCCTGAATAAATTTTCAGGAAAGTTTCGATGCTGCAAAGGTAATTAAAACACTTAAGTATTAACCTATCGTATTAACAACAACAACGACAAATTTTTGGTTTTTGTTCTTCTGTTTGGTCTAATCCTATAATGCTATTAGGCCAAACAGAAGAACCAAAACATCTTTTATTTGTATACTTTTATGACTTTCAAAAATATTGAATTAATAACACCAACAATAATCTTACATCATTCATATTGAGATCTGGTATTTTTAAATCTGACAGTGGTAAGGACATGTTTCGATATTCTGCATATGAACAATATTCGTCCTTTGCTGTAAATAAAAACAATGCAATTGTCGTAAACGAATGCAATTGTCGTTAAGAAAAAAAATAAATAATTAAAAAATGTTAGAGAGGTGATAAATACTTACAAATTCTATGGCACTGGCTTTGGAGGTACTCGTCTCTGTACCAGGCAGCTCGATAAGCTTGAGGTCTAATTCCTCTTTCATATTTCGAAAGAGCGCATTTCCCTACAGTGTCTCCTATCGTAAGGTCACGACTAGTGCGAAACTGTGCTGATTTACATTGTTCTCCTTTAAAAATAAAATTGTTATTATTTGATTTCGAAACTAAATGTTGATCCGTTTTTTAAATTACAATAAAAATATCATTTTAAACTCAATGAAAATATTATTTTAAAGTCATTAAAAGTTTTATTTTAAACTCAATGAAAATATTATTTTAAAGTCATTAAAAGTTTTATTTTAAACTCAATGAAAATATTATTTAAAACTCGTTAAAAATTTTATTTTAAACTCAATGAAAATATTATTTTAAACTCAATAAAAATATTTTAATAATTGTGACGCGCTCCGGAAAGAAAGGTGCCTAAGAAACAAACGTTAGGTTCGTGTCAGATTTCTGCGATTAAAAGTTTATTTTGAATTATTTAAATTCGAAACCAATTTTCGCATGGAATATTTTGGATTTAATGCAGAATTGAAGATCAGTAATTTTTAATTCGTAATTCATTTTCTTTCTGCATTGCCACTCAAAACATTATAAAGACAGAAGACCAAATTTTTTGCATCTTATGCACCTTTCAGGAGAGCGTGACACAATTGAAAAATTATAATAATTAAAATTCCTTAATTCACCCAATTGAAAACATTTTTCGTAGCATTCCCGTCTGGTCACCAACGTTGGCAGCCAATCAGTATTTGTATCAATAAAAATCGCTCCTATCGTTCGATCCACTTGCCATATTGTCGACTGTTTGCAATCTGTTGGAACTGAATTAATTTCGTTCTTTTATACATTCAATTTTACCAAAAGAGAATTAACGTTTTTAACATTTTTAAAAACGAGAATTAACGTTTTTAAAAACGAGAATAATGTTTTTAAAAACGAGAATTAACAGTTTTATAAACGAGAATTATCCTTTTTCTCTCATAATAATATTTTTTAATAGAAGGTCCCTGAATATTTCACTGCAAAACGAAAGGTACTAATTCAGAACCAATTTCGGTATCAAATGGTAATTTTTTTCCATTTTAATACCGAAATCATAATTTAGAACCTTTTTTCTTTACAGTGTTTTGTTGCAAAAATGAAACGATTTTTTTAAAGGTGCTTTTAATTTTTAACTACCGAAGTGAATGGAACAAATAAAGTTTGCCATTTTCATCTCTAAACTACCGCAAAAAATAATTGTCGACGTTCAGGGACTTTGTACAGATTCAAAATTTGATTCCGCAGCGAAAGTTAGGTGAATTTTTCTAAAAGCTAAAATTTAAAATTGTAATTAGAAAATTGAAGATGACAATATACGGGCTATAAGGAACCTCTGCGGCTTCGGTCGAAAGAGTAGCGATTCTTTGTTTTCATGACATCAGTATCCATCACGATCCTAATCTCTATAGTTCTTCCGTTGATTGGTAATTAGCTTCTACTATTGTTGAAAACTTTGCCGGTATAGGAATAATTATGAGAACGTTCAATGCCCAAACGATATTTTCTTTTTTTGATTGTTTACTAAACAAAATAATGGAGAAAAAAGAGGGGAAGAATAAGTAAATAATTGTCATACCTTTGACACAAATTTTGTGATAAAAAGTGACATTGGGTTCGGGAACGAAATCATCACCATCTGGTTGGACAGTGAAGCATCCGCTTCTTGCCACGTCAATGAGAAATGCTTTGCAATTAATTTTTTTACATCTGAAAAATAAAAAGGGTAAAATTAAATCATTTCTTTCATCTTCTTCTTTCTTTCTTTCTTTCTTTCTTTCTTTCTTTCTTTCTTTCTTTCTTTTTTTACTCGGATTTTTAGGATTTTTACGATTATTTTTATGATTGGGGTTTTTAAAAATATTTTTTAGACAGTGTTTTGAATGACCAAACTTTAAGAATCAGGGTTTATATTAATTTGAAAGATCTGTTTAGATTTCCAATTTTTGATTTTGATAATAATCAAACTTTAAGAATCATTGAAAAAAAAAATTTATTTGATTCAAATAACCGATTATTTGACTATTATCAAATAAATATTTACTTGAAACAAATAATTTTTATTTGAATCAAATAAATTGTATTTGAATCAAATGTTTCAGTATTTGAAGCAAATATTTCAGTATTTGAAGCAAATATTATTTAATTGATGCAAATAAAAATTATTTGATTCAAGTAAATATTTACTTGATAATAGTCAAATAATTATTATTAATTAATTATTTATTTGAATCAAATAAATTTTTTTCTCTCAGTGTGATATACTAATTTGAAAGATTTGCTTAGATTTGCAATATTTGATTTTTTTTTTTTTGGTGCAGATGTAGAAAAATAGTACCAGCACCTGTCGAAGCATGTGTTTACAAGACCTTGAGAATTCAGACCAACATATAGCGTTGAACTGGAATTAATTTTTTCTGGTTTCATGTTGATGACTTTTTCCCAACCCGTGTCTAGACAGTCCTGAGAGCATCCTGAAATATTAATCATAGTCGATTAAAAATTTTCATGTTTTCAAAGTTCAATCATTTTTGAAACGATAAATTGTTATTTTCCCATTAAGGGCGTTTTCAATTTTGATGAAATATTTCTTTTTTGGTACTACATTGCATAGTGTTCTTGGTACTATTTTAAATATTTTTGTTGAAAGAAAGAAAAATTGTTGAAGAAATTTGTATTCTTAAATGTAAGTTTGTATTAAAAAATTGTATTTTTAATACGTATGGGAAAAATCTAGCCTCATTAATTAGAGGGCATTTGGAATTATAAATATATAGCTATGACTATAACGGTCTGACTTAAATGGACTTTCATCACTGCGACCACGAGACGAATCTCTTCAACCATTTTTCTTAAAATTCTTCATATTCAACATTTTATTAACATTTAACTGAATATTTAACATTTTTAAATGTTAAATTCAACGATTGCAATTTTCATTTAGCTGTAACTCTTCATTAATAGTAATAATAATTCATAATGATAATAATAATAATAATAATAATAATAATAATAATAATAATAATAATAATAATAATAATAAATAATTGTAGGAAAAAAAACCTTTCACTGGAACAGCGACAACTTTCGCTAAATGAGCAAAAGAATTCGTTAAAATAGCGAAAGTATTCATTGAAATAGCGAAAGTGGATTGCAAGTATTCGTTGCACTGAGTAAAAATTTAATTTCGCTAATTTAGTGAACTTTGTAGTGGCTCCAGGTGAACATTTTTTTTCGTACCGTAATTATAAATTGACGTATTAGAAAATTTCATACACTGAAAAAAAAATTTATTTGATTCAAATAACCGATTATTTGACTATTATCAAATAAATATTTACTTGAAACAAATAATTTTTATTTGATAATAGTCAAATAATCGGTTATTTGAATCAAATAAATTTTTTTTTTCAGTGCAATAATTAAGTATGGCTCTTACCTATCCTGATAATTTTAAAGAAAAATATAATGCCAACGAGTTTGACAACTTTTGCCATTCTTGCGTGATAATTGTAATAAAATTGTGACAATTGTTTTGAAAAACTTTTTTTGGAAAACTTTTTTTGGAAAACTTTCTTTTGAAATTAATTTTTTCCTCTAATGACACGTTCTCGGTTTGAAGTGATTCTAAGGCTGCTCATCCTCCTGGGAATATCTCACTTGTAATTGTCCATTGCTCGACGTCATTCGCAAAACTCGTCTTACATAACAATTCGCCTCACGTGGAGTTTCATATTCGTCTACTATTTGCACTTTTTATAAACACACGTCAAACTATTTTACTGTCGGATAAAATTCGGGCCGAACAATCCAAACACGATTTTCCATTACATAAATAATACTGTAAAATATAAAACTTGTTATATATTATAAATAAAATACAGTAAAATGGCAAATTTTTTCTAATTGTTAACTAAAAAACATTTGTTTCAGTAAATACTATAATAGGATTCTGATTAAACTATAAAACATTTGTTTCTGTAAATACTATAGTGGGATTCTGATCAAACTATAAAACATTTATTTCAGTAAATACTATAGTAGGATTCTGATTAAATTATAAAACATTTATTTCAGTAAATACTATTTCAGTAATACAAACACTTGGATTTTTATTATTTAATGCACAAAACAGAAAGCGAAATATGAAGAATTATTAATTTCCATTTTTTGCTATGGTGGTTTTATCAAAACTGTTTCTTAATAAAATTTAGTGATTTGCATAAAGTGTGCAACGTACGCAGCTCATATGTAATTTTTACAAAGAGGTGAAATCATTTGGAACATTAAACTTATCGAACAGACACACGGCTATGAATGTATGCTTACATGTTTTTCATGTAAAACCGTCTTTATCGAATTTTAAACTAGGTCATTTTTCAAAAACACTTTTAATTTCCATCTGAACATACACAGTAATTATTCATTAAATTCTACACGATATCTGTAAATATTCTTTTCGTAGATAACAAAACAGTTCACGCAGAGCTACGTTTCCAAAAAGAGGAATTAATTGTTAGGAATGTTGATAAAAATAACAAACATTATAAATACTTTGCACGAAAAACTACTACTAAAAAACGGACTTGATTTTTAGAAATAGTGATAAATATTTTTTTTTTATTATAATTTATTGTATTAAGATATTAAATCTATTACAAGAGTCCGTCTGAAACAGCTACTACAATGAATAAATATTGCTAAAAATAACAAACATTATAAATACTTTTCACGAAAAGTTACCACCAAAAGAAGGGCTACTACCAAAAAAGGACTTATAATTTTTAGAAATATTAATAAAAGTAATGAGCATTATAAATACTTTCCACGCAAAGCTATACTACCAAAAAAAGGAATTAATTTTTAGAAATCTTGATAAAAATAACAAACATTATAAATACTTTTCACGAAAAGCTACTACCGAAAAAAGGACTTGATTTTTAGAAATATTAATAAAAATAACACACATTATAAATACTTTTATAAGCTTTATAAGCTTTATAAGCTTTTTCATGTGAGTTTTACTGATTTTAATAAATGTATAGCTTCTTTCAAATGTAAATTTAAAAGCGAAACTTCAACGTGTGCAATAGTTGCATAATAGTAGATAACAGAAAATTTTGCCTTATTTAGAGAAAAGAATCGAAAAAACCGCAAATTGTGCAAATTACCTAAACTTCAAAAAGATCCAAGTAACGATTTCACATTTTTCTTCAATTAAAAACTGCTTCTTATTATTTTACCAATGTTCCGAATTGTCACTATTATTACTTATTTTCATTCATAGTAAAATAATATAATATTATTCAAATCAAAATAAATAACGAAACTACGATAGGAATTTTAAAAAAGAAAAACACTTGTCACAAATGCTACAGAGAAAAAAACAACACAAGAAACTCAACAATGAACGAAAGCGAAAGTGTTTGAGGAAAGCAATGGGCCCAACGATCAGACTCGTACTGACAGTTCTTGGTATGCGAACAGGAGTATATGTATATATGTATGTATTGTTTAGAGTACAGATAACGACCAACATATGACATCTTACCCAATTTCGTCAAATATCCTTCTTCTTTTTATAATACGAACTTTTATTCTTTACAAATGTTTGTTATTCAGATGTAACATACTTTAAATAGTATTTAGTAGCACTTGGAATTATAAACATAACATAACATACAATTATATTTGTACGGTAAAAGATATACCTAGTAGAACACCTATATATGTGGAAGAGGCATTGACAGGTCATTTCACGCGTGACACAATTCCTGTAATCATTGTGGCATAACACATTATGTACCTGAATACAATGAATTTAATATATATTATACGAAATTGGTATGTATAACAATTTCTTTGTGGTTTTTTTGATATTTTATTCGGTTATGAAAATAATCGAAGTGGGTTATTTATACAACATCGAAACATTCCGAAAAAATCGTTAAAGATTTACTTCTAAATTTCGAAGAATTTATGTTAAAGACCCAATTTTACGGATTAATGAATGATCCCCAACCGGATAACCGAAAAAAGGGAAAATAGACGATTTTTCTTTTGTTTAATTTCGGGTATATTTATTTGCATATGTATTTAAATAAGACTGGAACGAAATGCAACTCTTAAAATCAAAATTAATAAACGTTTAGTTCGAAATTTCGAAAGATTTACATAAACATTTTCTTAAAATCATTAGAACGCACATAAAAGAAACGCAAAGACAAAAATTTTTGCCTTGTTATACTAAAATAATTCATTATTTCTTTCTATCGTAAATAAAGCACAATTGAAAATGAAAAAAGTCATGACATTATTATTATTAATAATCATTAATCATTATTTTTATTAATTAAAAAAAATAACTGATAGTTTTTTGTTCTTTAAATGCAAACGCAAAAATCGTTAAGTCTTGTTAATTGCGAATAGAAATTATTTATTGTAATGAATCAATTTATTTTATTCAGTTTGTAGACGTTTCTGCTGTAAAGATTCAAATGGTTCCACTTCAATAAATGTTCATCGTCAAACTTTTCTGGTTTAGCTTGAAACTTTCCTCAAATTTTAAATTCAATTTACGGCTATTATAGGGGACAAGTTTCACGTTAAAAATTTAAATGTGGAACATTTGGATCTTTATGATAATTTTCTCTAAACATGACAAGTGGATAAAAACTTTGAACTTTGTAAGTAAATCTAATAATTTTTTTAGAAAAATTTCTTAAATCTTTATGATAATTTTCTCTAAACATGACAAGTACATAAATACTTCGAAGTTTGTAAGTAGATCTAATAATTTTTTTAGAAAAATTTCTTCAATCTTTATGATAATTTTCTCTAAACATGACAAGTACATAAATACTTCGAAGTTTGTAAGTAAATCTAATAAATTTTTTAGAAAAATATCTTCAATATTTATGATAATTTTCACTAAACATGACAAGTGCATAAATACTTCGAAGTTTGTAAGTAAATCTAATAACTTTTTTAGAAAAATTTCTTCAATCTTTATGATAATTTTCTCTAAACATGACAAGTACATAAATACTTCGAAGTTTGTAAGTAGATCTAATAATTTTTTTTAGAAAAATTTCTTAAATCTTTATAATTTTCTCTAAACATGACAAATTCATAAATACTTCGAACTTTGTAAGTAAATCTAATAACTTTTTTAGAAAAATTTCTTAAATCTTTATGATAATTTTCACTAAACATGACAAGTTAATACTTCGAAGTTTGTAAGCAGATCTAATAACTTTTTGGGAAAAATTTCGGTACTGTGTGGAACTAGATGATGGATTGAATGGTCCATAGTTAATAGTTAAAGTAATTATGAATTATATTAACTTAAAAAATGTTTGTCTTTTTTTCTCCTTAAAATTGTTTGTCTCCTTAAAATTAAAGTGCAATTTATAATCAGGAAGAGGAATACGTAATGAATTGCATTATTTATATTGAAGATGCACCAAGGACGTCAAGGTCATCTGAATATAATCAATTAATTATTATTACTCGTAATATGCAATTCGAGTGAAAAACAAAATCGTAATTTTTATTTTTAGTTTTTTTCTTATTTTATTAATGCATAAACGGATTATATAAGTATATAATTTGCTCACGAAAGAATGACATTATTGTTAAAAGTGTATTTGCATTGCAACTTGTAAAATTAGTGCTTTTCTACTTCGTACACTGTTTAAATATAAATCAGTACTAATCTGTATGGAAATATAAATTAGTACTATTCTGTATTTAAATATTTAAATCAGTACTATTCTGTATTTAAATATAAATTAGTACTATTCTGTATTTAAATATAAATCAGTACTATTCTGTACTTAAATATAAATTAGTACTGAAAATAAATTTTTATGTGTTAGTGCCTAATGAACAGCTCCATTCTTTCGCATTTATAATAATAGAAGAAAAAATTAATTTACCATATCGATATATTCGAAGAGTGGTTGTTAAAAATATACACAATTTGTCAATTTTTAACATTTTACCAATTCTCAATTATACCCATTGCGTTGGTCGTGGTTGGTTTCGCGCATAAATTGCCAATTTCGTAAAGGAGTTTTGTAACGAATTTTTAGAAATTATTTATGTTTATAGTCAGTTAAAATGTTGAAAATTAAAATTACTAACGTCCTTTGCAAATGTACCTATAGTTCGACATTGTTCGCGATAAACACAGTATTGACCCCCATAATTATATTGTAAAATTCGCTATTTTTTCTTATTTGTGTGGCATTTGTAAATTAGATTTAGAATACAAAAATAAATTTATACATATTATATATAGTGTATAGAGAGGTAAAAGATGGCAAGGACAAATCGAGGATGAGTTCAGCCTTGCAAAATCGGTTCATGGTTTGCTAATTCCAATTGCATTATGCTTTTTCCCATTTTATACCTTGACATTCTGGCGCATCATAAGCATATCTGCTGAAAATCAGTGCACAAGGAAATGCAATATTATATATGTTTTGTTTTATACGTGCGTAGAGATTTAGGATATGCGTGCAACCTCTGACAATAATATCCCCAGATTACAGAGTTAGGAAACCGTGTCACGTAAACGACGTATACGTTTTTACAGTATATATAGTAGTATGAGAAAATAATTACCTTTTGAAAAATCAACTTTTTTGTGATTTGCACATACATTTATTTCGAAAGTTGTATTAAGGTAATAATAATCGAATTTTGAGAAGATATAAAAATTATTTATGGGACTTAATTATTTTTCACTTATGTAGTCTCTTTTAGAATCTAAATCAGTGCAATTTTCCCTTGGCTATGGACCTAAATATTTACCGCTATTAAATCTTGATCCTATTGAACTATTGATTCAATGAACTATTGAACTGTTCAATGTTGAAAATAGGGAAAATTTTAATGTCATCGAATTTTGATGTCAGTATTTTAATGTAAAAAAAAGTTTATTTATCTGTTCAAAATTTCAATTATTTTTATAAATAATGAAATTTTTTTCCGAAATTCAATTATTTAAAAAAATTTTATAAAATGCCTGTCATAATATTAATTATCTTTATAAATAATAAAATTCTTCGCTAAAATTCATTTATTTTGAAAAATAATGAAATTCTTTGCAAAAATTTATTTACATTTAAAATTTTTTTTTAATTTCTGGTCAAAATTTTATAAATAATAAAATTCATCCTAGAAATTCAATTATTTTCAAAAGTAATAAAATTCTCCGCAGAATTTCAATTATATTCAAATTTTTTTTAAATTCTCAAAATTCCAATTATCTTTATAAATGTCAAAATTCTTCTTCAAAATTCAATTACTTTTAAACAATTTTTTAAAAAATCTGTTCACAAATTCAATTATTTTTATAAATATCAAAATTCTTCTTCAAAATTCAATTACTTTTAAATATTATTTAAAAAAAAAGTCTGTTCAAAAATTCAATTATCTTTATATAAATACCAAAATTCTTCTTCAAAATTCAATTACTTTTAAACATTTAAAAAAAAATCTGTCCAAAAATTCAATTATCTTTATAAATAATATAATTCTTCGCTAAAATTCATTTATTTTTAAAAATAATGAAATTCTTTGCAAAAATTCAATTACATTCAAAATTTTTTTTTAAATTTCTCGTAAAAAATTTATAAATAATAAAATTCATCCCAGAAATTCAATTATTTTCAAAAGTAATAAAATTCTCCGCAGAATTTCAATTATTAAAAACTTTTTTTAAATTCTCAAAATTTCAATTATCTTTATAAATATCAAAATTCTTCTTCAAAATTCAATTACTTTTAAACATAAAAAAAAATCAGTTCAAAAATTCAATTATCTTTATAAATAATAAAATTCTTCTTCAAAATTCAATAACTTTTAAACATTTTTAAAAAAAGTCTGTTCAAAAATTCAATTATCTTTATATAAATACCAAAATTCTTCTTCAAAATTCAATTACTTTTAAACATTTAAAAAAAAATCTGTCCAAAAATTCAATTATCTTCATAAATATCAAAATTCTTCTTTAAAATTCAATTACTATTAAATATTTTAAAAACAATCTGTTTAAAAATTCAATTATCTTTATAAATATCAAAATTCTTTTTCAACATTCAATTACTTTTAAACTTATTAAAAACAATCTATTCAAAAATTCAATTATCTTTATAAATAATAAAATTCTTCTCTGAAATTCAATTATTTGCAAAGAATTTTAATAAAATTATTGTCAAAATTTTAATTATCTTTGTAAATAAAAAAATTCATCCTAGAAATTTTATTATTTTCAAATTCTGTTTTTTATAAAATCTTATAATACAAAATAATGATTTTATCACTCGGTCACCTTTAATTATTATAAAACATGAAGACAGCGATTGCTCTGAGTCGAACACTCGGAGTGATCGATGTCTTCATGTTTTATAACAATTTTTTATAAGTAGTTTAATTTCAAAATGGTTTGAATTTGAATCTTTTGAAGAATTTTAATTCGTATGGAAAAATAATAATCAAATATTTATTTAAAAAAGAAGTTATTGATGTTTTTTTGAAAAATTTGAAAGAAATCTGTAAATAAACTTAACAAAACATTTTTTTGACTAAAAATTTTTCCTTTAACTTTAATTTTCTGAAAATTTTAAAAATTTCAGTCGCATTTTACTAAAAAAAATTCTCGAAAAAGTCGATTAGTCGCATCTGAATTTGGGATTTTAGATACAAAAGAGGCATAGAAAGTTTAGTGCAACTAGAGTTATTAAAATGAATCCATGTATGCGCATAAGTTTATGCAATTTGTTCTCGTGTCCTCGGATATAGTTGGATTTACGTAAAACATATATGATATTCATATGTAATGTCGAGACAATTGTAAAATATACAGAAAACCTATTTTCCAAAAGATAAATTTAAAATTGTGTCACAAAGAAAACTCTAATACTCTTCTAACTTAATTTGCAGACTTTGCACTTGATAATAAATTTCAAAAAAGTAGGTTTCAAACTAAAAGAAAAGTAGAAAAAAAGTATAGCTATCGAAGATTACTTACAGAAAAATGTAATTTTTAAATATTCATGCGAAAATAATTGAATAGTTTCGAAGAATTTTCTAAACATTGTTTTAAATAGTGAATTTTTTCCAAATCTTCTAAATATTGAGAAACTTTTATTTCAAATAATTTAATTCTATAGGGTAAAATTTTCTACGTGGAAATAATTGGATCTTTCTATTAATTAATTTAAAATTCTATGAGAATTAATTGAATGTCTTCGATGAGTTTTATTATATTTATGAAAACAATTAAATTCGCTCATTAGAATTTTTTCCAAAGTTCTAAAGAATTTTTCTATAACTGTTGTGAGTAGTTCTTTGATTTCTATTAATTAAAGGATTTAAAATAGTGGAGACATTAAAAAAAATATATTTTATTTACTGAAATCTAAAACTATTTTTAACAGTGGAACTTTGGGAAAAAGGCGAAACTTTCTTTTTTCATGGTGTAAAAATTTCAGGGGGTTGCGTGAAAAAAATTAATCGAGGGAAATAAAAAAATCGACTAATATAGATTTACAGCATTTAACAAAATAGATTAATTGAGAATCGTTTTAGGCTCAATTTCCGGCCGGGCCTTTATTATTATGTCTTCATGAGAATGTTTCGTATTACATATTAGCATGTATATACGTATGTGTCTATGTATACACTTCTATAGAGGCCAATGACTTTTGTTGCAAATGATTGCAGATTCAACAACAATGATCACTGGTAAACTCAACTGATTATACAATATAATTCTTCTTTTTGTCATATATCCCGCATTATAGGAACGTGGGACGAAGATCATCCTTTCTATTTTAACTTGGGAACTGACACACGCAGTCATTTTCAAACACTTCTTTTTTCAGCGCATCATATGTGTGTGCGGAATTCTGGCCAATGTTATTGTCAAAGTTAATTGTTGCATATGGTAGAAAAATTTATATCAAATGTGTAGGATGTTAATGATTTTGCGAAATGGTAGTTTTGTGTAAATTTTTATTTACTGCAAGGGACTAAAAGGTACTGCAAGGGACTGTTAGGGACTGTATGGCACTTTAAGGTACTGCAAGGTACTACAAGAAAACAAGGCCCTACAACGAGAAAAATGCGATTTTGCGCTATTGTTACCTAATTTTCAGCTTGTGATGTACAATTAGCCGCTGGATAATTATGCTTGATTCTAGGATTAAACGTACTTTTTTGAAATTAAAACCGAACTGGCTCTCAACTAGCATACGTAATATTACACATAGAGTAATAAAGAGTTAAAATTAGTACTCTTTTTTCTAATTGCAACATCTTCGATTGTAACCCAAATGAAAATGAATCGTACGATGAATCATCATACTATCATCCGCTACTCGAATATTTTAACAAGTAAATATTTTTTACATTTTAAATAAAATTTTAATATTTAACTTACAAATTTACTATTTAATATTTTCAAAGTAGTTTATCGGGTTTAATTTGGCTAAGTTGCAGGAGCGTCAAACAAAAGCGCAGCGTTGTGGAAACAAATTATAACAAGGTGATTGATAAGAACTGCAGTGGAATTTCGTATATACACTTTTCCGCATTGACACATGTTCATTTCTTCTACATACTAGAGCGAGTTTTTTTTTCTATATATTACTAAAATATCATCATAGCCAATCGGACTGATAACGGTTTTAAAAGTCTTCCATAATCATATTGCTAAGACAATATTTTTTTGCTCTTTTTCCCCCGCAGTGTTATTCCATGTTTTATTCATTATGAAGTTTTTATCTGCTCTATGTCTATTATTCATAATTGTTTACGAAGTCCAAACTGGTGGTAAATATCAAAAAAATCTATTTGCTTACTCCAAAGGCGAAACGAAGGCCTTTCTAATTTTAATGAACCGGCTTTTAAGCTTCTGAAGTGACAATAATGTTTTCTGTGAGGGGCAAAGTTTTTTATTTTTAAAGAAGGTGAAATACTATTTGAATAGTATTTAAATAATATTATAATACTATTCAAATACTATTGTACTATTCGAATACTATTATACTATTCGAATACTATTATACTATTCGAATACTATTATACTATTCAATACTATTATACTAAATACTATTCGAATACTATTATACTATTCAAATACTATTGTATTATTCAAATACTATTATACTATTCAAATACTATTGTATTATTCAAACACTATTATACTATTTAAATGCTACTTAACACTGTAAAAAGAAAAGGTACAAATTTATTACCAGTTTTGTGGTTTTGGTACTAAATCGTAATTTGGTTCTACTTTAATACCAAAATCAGCCCTTTTTTACAGTGAAATACTTGTTATACTATTTAAATACTACTCGACCGTTTCATTACTGAAATAATTTTCCCATTGGCCTCAAAGTCCAACAACTTGACATTGTTCATAAATTTATTCCTCATAACATTGTTCATAAAATTATTCCTGCTTTTCAGTTGTTCGACGAGATTTAAGATTTGACGCAACTAACAGCACGAGCAGCGACAATAGTGATGGTAGTAGTGCGAATAATCCTCCGGGAGCGGGAGGACCCCTAACAAGCGCCTTACAAAGTACACTGCAGAATCTTATAGAAATTGTTGGAAAGGTTCCAATTTTGGGAGATACTTTAAGGACATTATTGCAGAGAGTTGTGTTTCTCGTCATGCAGGTGGAACTTATAACAAATGGATCTGTCGCTCAATTATTGGGATCAGCATTGCCTTGTGAAATTAGTCTTGTCAGTGGACTTCTTTGTAGTGGAATTAAACGGAATGGCGGTGCCACGCAGATTTCGATTAATGTCATTAACTCATTGCCAAATTTATTGGTTCCCGTGTTGCTCAAAACGATTTTGAAATTTATTATTAAATTGATGTAGATAATGTTCCTATAGGAGCATAGGGTCAGAAAGGGAATTAAAGCCTTCTTCCCCTCGCAGCAACATTGTGACAACATTGCTACAAGATTCGGAATATTGAAGCAAATGTTGTTACCATTGTGACAACAATTGCTTCAATATTCTGAATCTTGTAGCAAATGTTTGTTTGTAGCAAATGTTGTGACAACATTTGCTTCAATATTCTGAATCTTGTAGCAAATGTTTGTTTGTAGCAAATGTTGTCACAACATTTGCTTCAATATTCTGAATCTTGTAGCAATGTTGTCAATATGTAAAATATTGTGAACCTTGTAAAGCAACATTGACAAAATGGCTCAATTTATTGTGAATCTTGTAGTATCATTGACAACATGGATCAATTTTTTGTCAATCTTGTAGCATCATTGACAACATGCCCCAATTTTGTGAATCTTGCAAGCAATGTTGTTAATGTTGTCTAAAAATTTACACCGTAAAAAAAGGTACTAATTTAGTTCCAACTTTGGCACAAAATCGTTGTTTCGTACCAAAAATCATCTCTAATTTTCGAACCTTCTTTTTATAGTGATAGATCCTGTAAGAGGTTAAAACGAGTAAAAAATACTTTTATGTAACAGTCACAATTTTGAGATGAATAAACATAAACAATTCGTAAAAAATTACTCATTGTTTTGATATTTTACCAAACGAAGATGTTCCTAAAGACCATGTTAAGTAATGACTCTTGAAGGAAAGTTTTTTTTTTTTTTGGTCTTTATTTCCATTTACATTTTGAAGTAATGATACAAATTAAATCTGTAATACGATAAGAATACCTCTTGAATTATTTTTCTGAAACTTAGTGGCAAAAGTATTCAACTGAGAAAAGCCAGTCTCTCTCATGAATTTCCAAACAGGAATCAGTATTGCATCGATTGTAACCCCAGGTGAAAATGAATCGTACGATGAGTTAATATTATCGTGCGCTACTCGAATTTTTCCATAAGTAATTTTCACATTTTTAAATAAAATTTTACGACTATTTAATATTTTTAAAGTGGTTTATCAGGTTTTATTTGGTTGTGGAGCGAAATTATAACAAGGTAATTAATAAGAACTGCAGTGGAATTTCGTATATATATATATATATACTTTTCCGCATTGACACATGTTCATTTCTTCTACATACTGGAGCGAGTTTTTCTTTCTATATTACAAAAATATCATCATAGCCAATCGAATTGATAACAGTTTTAAAAATTCTTCCATATTCATATAGCTGAAACAATATTTTTTGCTCTTTTTCCCCGCAGTGTTATTCCACAATTTGTTCATTATGAAGCTTTTATCTTTACTATGTCTATTGTTCATAGTTGTTTACGAAGTCCAAGCTGATGGTAAATATAAAAAAAAATCTATTTGTTTACTCCGAAGGCAAAACGAAGGTCTTTTTAATTTTTAAGAACCGGCTTTTAACCTATATAATGAAGTGACAATAATGTTTTCTGTGAGGGGCAAAGTTTTTTATTTTTAAAGAAGGTTAATTACTATTTGAATACTGTTATACTATTCGAATAGTATTATTCTATTCGAATACTATTATACTATTCGAATACTGTTATCCTATTCCGGTACTACTTAAATACTATTATACTATTTAAATACTACTCGACCTTTTATTAACTGAAATAATTTTCCCATTGACCTTAAAGTCCAACCACTTGACATTGTTCATAAAGAAATATTCCTGCTTTTCAGTTGTTCGACGAGAATTAAAATATGAAGCAACTGACAGCATCAGCAACAACAATGCTGCTGAAAATGATGATGATGACGATGACGATGATGATGATGATGATGACGATGATGATGATAATAATTATCCCCCAGGAGAAGCAGGATCTCTATCAAGAGCCTTACAAAGTGTATTACAGAATCTTATCGAAAACATTGGAAATGTTCCAGTATATGGAGAAGCTTTAAGTACAATATTGGAGAGAGTTGTGTTTGCTATCATGCAGGCAGAACTTGTATCAAATGGAGCTATCTCTCATTTACTGGAATCAGCTTTGCCTTGCGAAATTAATAGCAATGGACTTCATTGTAGTGGAATCGCTCTCAATGGTGGTATCAAGCAGTTTTTAATTAAGGGCCTTGACTCATTTCCAGATTTATTAATTCCCAAGTCTTTCACAATGTTTCTGAGAAATATTTTAGAATCGTTCTAGATCCTATGGGGTTATAAAGAACATTGAAGCCGTCTTCCCCTCGCAGCAACATTGACAAGATTTGCCTTAATATTCTCAATCTTGCAGCAATGTTGTCAACATGTCTCAATATTGTGAACCTTGGCTCAATTTGTAATGGCTCATTGTGAAATGAATTTTGTGAATCTTGCTAGAACATTGACAGCATGGCTCAATGTTTTTGAATCTTTAAAGCAATCTTGTTAATGTTGCCCTGAAAGTTTATCACTGTAAAAAGAAAGGAACTATAATTTAGTACCAATTTTGGTTCAAAATCGTTTGGCACCAAAAATCAGCTCTAATTTTGGAACCTTTTTGTTTACGGTGATAGGGGGGTTAAAACGAGTCGAAAAAAATACACTTATGTAACAGTGGCAATTTTGAGATGAATAAACAAGCAATTCGCAGAATATTATACTGATTGTTTTGATATTTTACCAAACGAAGATGTTCCTAAAGACGATGTTAAGTAATGACTCTTGAAGGAAAGTTTTTTGTTGGTCTTTATTTCCATTTACATTTTGAAGTAGAAATTTTTATGAAATCTGTATACAGTAAGAATACCTCTTGAATTTTAATAAGTTATGAATCTTGAATCTTACAATTAGTGATCTTACATAGAAGAAAGTAAATTTTAATTCGTTTTTTTACTGATTCCTGACGTAATGAATAAACTATTAGTTGTTGGTTATAAGTTGTTATTACTGTAAGTGGTAATATGAAAGGATAGATTATATATTTGTAGTAATTGCTGTAACACACACTATGATTTAGTTGACATTAAATAAAAGTTGACATTAATTAATAGTTGACATTAAATAAAAGTTGACATTAATTAATAGTCGCCATTAATTAATAGTTGACATTAATAGTTGACATTAATAGTTGACATTAATAGTTGGTATTAATAGTTAACATTAATTAATAACCTAGTCAACATTAATTGATGATTCAGTTAACATATTTCAGCATCTTCATCACGTTATAAATAGCAGTATACTCCGACAACAACGTTCTGAACTGCTCGGGCACACCATTATTGTCCTTCAACTTAGTGGCAAAAGTATTCAACTGAGAAAAGCCAGTGTCCCTCATGAATTTCCAAGTGGCAGTCAGTACCATATGGGTAATTCTCTCAGTACTCATGTCCGTCAAGAGAAGAGTGTATGTCGATTTATCGCCCCCAAAGAAAAAGGAGAAAGGCCAACGTAATATATAGTAAATGATTCTAAACGGCAGAGTGAAAATTCCCTTTATAAGCAGAAATGGAAACTTAATGATCTGACTGACACCACTGCCCAAAGTGCTAACAGCGTCCGTTATAGATCGTTTCGATCTCGATTTTGCCTTTTGATCCGTTAGCAATGAGAACTTTTCCGCACCATTCGCAGCCGGTAGTCCAATGTCGTTGAATAATTTCACCATTCCATTCATGGCCAACTGCATTGCTTCTGAAATGCCCTTAGCCGTAGCTCCCGAGCCATAACTCATCGACTCCAGAGCCAGTCGCATGGCGAGATTTTCTTTCTTCGCAATTTCTCTTCCAATAAACAGTGACACTGGATTAATGATTGGTCTAAAGAAAAATTTCAGTGGTATTGTTATTGCATAATATGTTAGTAGAAAGGGTTCCAACATGATCCTAATTGAAAGTGCTATGGGACTGTAAATTCCATAGATAAAACTGTACTTGATTATTTTATATGCTAACCTAGCTGGTACATCCAACTTCGATGTCGTATTTGTATCACCTGGCGTCTGCAGATCTTTCTCTGAAACCAAAAAATTAGTGGGTGTTAGAAAAAAATTTGTAGGATACTGTAATCGTTTGGAACAGTCTTCAAAAGAGGTACAATAGTTAATTAACTATTGTACCTATTGTAACTATTGTACAATAGTTAATTAACAATTGTACCTATTGTAACTATTGTACAATAGTTAATTAACTATTGTACCTATGGTAACTATTGTACAATAGTTAATTAACTATTGTAACTATTGTACAATCACCTACTTGATGTAGTGTTGTCAGGTTTATCCGATTGATCATCATGTTTGGCGACGACTTGGTTACTATTCGGAGGAGCAGCCGAGATGCTGAGAAAGCAAGTCCAGAGGACTACTACTAAGATCGTTAATTCTTTCAGTATCATCCTATCTCCTGTTCACAAACAAAAGTCTAATGAGCAAGTTGTTAAAATTACATGTCTAACTTCCAACCCCACCACTCTTGGTTTTTAGTGAACGTTTAGATTTATGTTAAGCCATACATACTTTATCGTTCGTTATCTATTTTCAACTCCTATATTTTTGTTTTCAAAATAAAAAAATCCTCTATGTCCTTATTTTTAAACCTAAAATTTGATCAAAATTGAAACAAAAGATAAAGAATCATAAAACAAAAAAATACGAAACCAAGTGTAAAAATAATATCGAGATATTAGGTCTCTGAAAATTTCCAGCAATACATACGGTTCGAATTTTTATATTTACATAATCCTGGTGAATACATAGAAAGAAATAATATTAAGGTTCGAATTAATTTTTAGCATTTAAAGTCAAGTCTACGTTTTGGATTAGAATTTTCACCTGAATTGCGGAAGTTTTCAACTGCGGAATTTCGCACTTAATTGTTCGTTAAATGATATGATGTATCCTGAGGAAGGTAAATTGAAGGAAATGCAAAGTGAGTGTAGTTAAATATACTAGTATTATTGAACATTGCAGTAGGTGACGTCAAGAGGCTAGTTTTATCAGTAGAGCAAGTTCGGTTAGCCGAACCGTATACGTGTTATCTTTCGTTAATTATATTTTTCTTTTTTATATCCTTCGCCGCATTCTCTTCAATCTAATCCCTAAGTAAAATATGATATTGCAACGATGAGTCAATAAGGAAATATATGCAAATAATATTTTTTAATAAATAATGTTGAACGATGAGCCATTGAAGCTTATCCATGATTAGTCATTATTAATAATAATATTAATAATAACATTAATAATAATAATAATAATACTAATAATAATAATATTACTAATAATAATAATAACAACACGGTAAATCGTTAGGTATTAAAATAACACCAAAATGGATTAAAATAACACTAAATTGGATTATTTTAATCCTTTTTGGTGTTATTTTAATACCTAACGATTTACCGTGAATAAATTAGTAATTAATAACAAAGTTGAAAAGCGATTTTTTATTAAAAAATAGTTGCGAGCTTAGAATTATTCTTTTAGCTGCATGATGCTACCAATTTTATTCCTTGGATTGATGAAAGAACACTCCATAGAAATTGAGGGTCCCTATCAAAAAACTGGTTATAACTTTCTTAAGCTCGAAATTCTCGACCTCTAAATAAAAAAGGGATTTAAAATTTCAATTTCTTGAAAACATTTTGCATTTCTATAAAGATTATCAAAATGTTTCTCAAAAAATTGGCATTCTAATTATTAACTTACAGGGCAATGATTTTGAGCATAAAAAAGTTATAACCGATTCTTCTTCCCTCAATTTAGGTTTTTCAGAATATGCCAAATATTTTGTTTAGCTTATAAAAGCGTTAATATTTGTATAAAGTTGACATTTGTAATAATTTTCTTCCCTTTTTTTGTAGTAACCATCCAATTGGAAAATTTTCGTTTCTCTAATTCTTCCAAATGGTTAATTATGTACAACAATCGTTTTAGCTAATTTGAAGATAAAAACTTTTTAAATAATTTATCCCTAATGAGGTAAACGTCAAGAAATTTTTTTTTTAAAAAAGTGCAATTAGCATATTTCAGGTACCCTACGGCAATTAATTTCTGAACATCGACATATGGATGTGACGATAATAAATTTTTAAAAAAATAGCATAATAATAATGATAATGATAGCGTAATAATTTTAAATAAATGGCATAATTGTAGTTTTTAGGGAAAAATAGTAACTTTTGTTATAACATTTTGGTGTAATAAATATAATAATGCGATTTTTAAATGGTAGAAGATGTATTCTTTTTCAATTACAATGCATTATATATGTTTTGTATATTTAATTCTTCTTCAATGGAGTACAATTTATTTTCCATGGCGTGATTGATGTCAGAGTGCAAGGAAAAGTAACGCCGTACATATTTTCCAAATAGGTTCGAGCCAATTGCATGGCAATTTGAATCATGGGCCGTAGTGTTGTCATTAGAGACGTCAGTTCGGTTCCTGCCTCGGCTTGAGCTTTCGCAGCTTCAGCAGCTACACCTTCTATTATGTTAATTTAAACAAACAAAAATTAGCTTTTCTAGGAATCATAGGAAAATGTTTCTTTTGTCTATTTTAGTTTTATTTTTTTGAAAAAAGGAGTAAACATCATTACTCTTATAAACAGAGTTTGTGGATTAGAAAAATCCATAAAAAATTACTCCTATAAACCGAATTTGCAGATTAGTAAATCCATAAACTCTGTTTATAAGAGTAATTTTTTTTATGGATTTCCTAATCCGCGAACTCTCTTTATAAGAGAGATTTACTGATTTACTAATCCACAAACTCTCTTTATAAGAGCAATTTTTTTTTACTGTTTTAGAGCTGTATTTTTTACAGTTCAGAAATATGACAATATTGTTAATTGTCAATATTGTTGACAATATTGTTAATTGTCAATATTGTTGACAATATTGTTAATCTTTGTAAATCAATTAATAAAATATTAGTTACCATTTGAAGTGATTAGAAAAAATGCGAATACGAAGAGTAGAAGGATACTGCAACGACGCATGATGGAGATTTTAGTACCAAGTTTTCGAGGACAAAATTTTTTTCTTCTACAAACTTTATGTTATAAACTTTTAATTGTGTATAAGCCACGTTACTCAAAGTTAGTGACTCTTATACAGTTATTATCACTATAAATAACTTGTTCTTGGACTGAGTTTATTTTTTTATTTTTTTGCAAGAAACATGCAGCGCAAGCGCTTCGACTCTATGAATTTGTTATTATACATGAGCGTAATAAAAAGGAAAGTCTTAAACGCCATTTACTTACAAGTTGATACATTTCTTCCAGAAGCTTCCGAAGAAGATGGAACAATATTCCAAGTTTGAATCAATTAAAAAAATCATTTGATGATTTTTTGCTTCCAAATCAGTTGCTCTTAATTGTAGTAAAATTTAAATAAATCTTTCCCTAATATGATTGCGACTATTTTTTTTTATTTATTTACACGAAAAAAAAGAACTGTTAATATGTAGAGCTAAGAAATTTTGTTTTGTAGTTGTTACAAAATGTTTGTTACCTCAAGAGATTTTAATGCTATTAGAACAAATTTGAATTGTTATTAGAACAAATTTAAATTGTCATTAGAACAAATTTGAATTGTCATTAGAACAAATTTGAATTGTTATCAGAACAATTTTAAATTGTTATTAGAACAAATTTAAATTGTTATTAGAACAAATTTAAATTGTTATTAGAACAAATTTAAATTGTTATTAAAACAAATTTAAATTGTTATTAGAATAAATTTAAATTGTTATTAAAACAAATTTAAATTGTTATTAGAACAAATTTGAATTGTTAGGACAACAAAATAAATTTGTTAGTTCTATATTAAGAATCTTTTTGTCAACGTAACAATTTTTTTTCGTGTATTAAAAAAAAGCCAAATAGTAAAACCAATATTAGGGTTACTATGATAATAACTAGTCTGTAATAAAATCAGTTCTTTAATAATTAAAATGTGACCATAATATCAAACTCCAAAAATAATAAAAATAATAAAAATAATAAAAATAATAATAAAAATAATAATAATAAAAATAATATTAATAAACCTGACTCGGAATGGTCGACAAATTCAGTGTTTAGAAAATAATATTAATATAATAATAATAATAATAATAATAATAATAATAATAATATTAATAAACCTGACTCGGAATGGTCGTTAAATTCAGTGTTTAGTAAATAATATTAATAATAATAATAATAATAATAATAATAATAATAATAATAATAATAATAGTAATAATAATAATAATATTAATAGTTATATTTTTGGCTTTAGCTAAATTTGAAAAACAACTTAAAAATGTAATTTTTTGTAGAAAACGATAAAAAAAATAAGACGATTACAATAAGGCCTAGAACAACAATTTTCAATTGTTAACTTTAAGTAAACTTGGATTCTGATTGGATCTAAATGAAAATTTAACCGACCACATATTTGCCCATAAAAAAATCAAGCGTCAATAATGTGAATTAATCGATTTTTGAAAGAACTGGAAATACTTGTACAAACATTGGGAGCTTTATTTACTATATTTTCTAATGACCTTATTGCAAACACGAAATACAGCTATTTATGATAATATAATCTAGATTTGAAAGTGCACGCTTTTTAAATTTATTTATTTTAAATTATATAGACGCGTGCAAAAGGGACATCGAGATGAATAAATATAGATAGGACCTCGAAAAACGGCGATTAAAGATAAATCAATTCCGGCAAATTAGGAAGCAACTTGTCATTTAGTAAATAACAATATTTTATTTTGAAATCAAGCTTGTCGATTCTTTTTTTTACAAGCCTCGCAACTCATTTTTTATCGATTTTATACGAAAATTATTTTCAATTATTATTGTTTTTGACGATTTCATTTCAAAAATTATATCTTCGAGTATTGTTTTTATCGATTTTATTTAAAAATTAGTTTCAAATATTATTTTTGGCTATTTTATTCAAAAATTATATATTGAACTATTTTTTTATCGATTTAATTCGAAAATTATTTTCAACGATTGTTTTTGTCGATTTTATTACAAAATATATCTTCAACTATTGTTTTTATCCATTTTAATTAAAAATTAGTTTCAAATATTATTTTTGGCTATTTTATTACAAAAATTATATCCTTAACTATTTTTTTTATCGATTTAATTCGAAAATTATTTTCAACGATTGTTTTTGTCGACTTTATTACAAAATTATATCTTCGAGTATTGCTTTTATCGATTTTGTTTAAAAATTAGTTTCAACTATTATTTTTGGCTATTGTATTCAAAAATTATATCTTTAACTATTGTTTTTATCGACTTAATTCGAAAATTATTTTCAACGATTGTTTTTGTCGATTTTATTACAAAAATTATATCTTCAACTATTGTTTTTATCGGTCTTATTTAAAAATTAGTTTCAACTATTGTTTTTGGCTATTTTATTTAAAAAATTATATCTTCAAGTATTGTTTTTACCACATTCATTCAAGAATTATTTTCAATCACTGTTTTTATAGATTTCATCAAAAAATTACTTTCAAAAATAGTAATCCAGATTTCTAGGTCCAAGATAAGGGAGGAAGAGTGCTAAAAATAATTACTCTGAATTTTTAAAGAGATAGAGTAATTTGGTTTTAAATTTCAAAAATCATAATGCAAACCTTATGCAAACTGACTTTAAGTGTATTAATAATTACAATGTCTTCGTCTGCACAACTAATTAGGCCTTTGAGTGTTTATAAGAACATTATCGAAGGAATACATTTGTACTTTAACAATACCTGTATTATTTTGCTACACACCATTCAACATCCAATGGAAACACAAGGTATGTACAAATTGTTACTGAAAGATTTATTTAAAGTTTGTAATGTTTTTAAAATTTTTTAAACTTTTTAAAATCTTTTTCAATTTTTAAAAATTTTAATAGTGCATACAATTATGGAAATGGTTAATAAACATTTTTGCTTTCTTAAAACAGATTTAGGCGAATCTGGCTATCTCAAGGATCTCCAACGTTATCTCAGTCAATTATACATACGTACGGCTACCATGAATCTGCATACTTTAAAAACGGACGTAAGCGAATTTGTATATTAATTATTTATCCATTCAAAAATAATAATAAATAATGATAAATTTTATAATAAAATAATAAATAACAAATTTTATAATAAAATAATAAATAATACATTTTATAATCAAATAATAAAACAAAATTTTATTGTTTCTTGTAATTTTTACTATATTACAGATTGGAATCGGTTACTTCAATCTAAAACGGCCTCTCTTTGTCCTGTTGAATGACTCCGATGAACTCAAGATTGAATTTGCCGATGTAAATATAGAAAATACTTCTGCAATTTAAAAATAACGAACTTTAAGGAAACGGTTTGAGAATAATTACCATAATATAGATCTAACAAAATTTGTTATAGTGACAAATATTTTTTCTACTCCTACTTTTTCTTGTTACAATCATAATTTTCTTTATAATAATTTTTTTAATTTTTCTCATAAATTTTTAAGCCATTTGGATACATTTTTGATTTGATCCACATTTTTTAAAGTATAGCAATTCGTTGCCATTTGAAACGTATACTTTCTAAGAACCTAACGAATTGAAATTGTTTGCGGTAAAATGTTAGTGAAATTTACTTCGAATGTAGCAGAATTTACTACAAAAACCAAAATTACTAAAAGTTACCGAAAAATGTTTTGCTACAAAAGTGATAAAAGTTATCAAAAATGTTTATTGCTACAAAAGTGATAAAAATTACTTTTTATTTTTCTCCAACGTGTATATAAATGTGACACGATCTGAAGAAAGGGACCTTAGAAGCAAATCCCTTTGAGGTTATGTTAGTCTTACTTTTTTGTTGATTAAAAGTTTCTTTTTACTTTTTGCAAATTAAAATCAGTATTTATTGAATATTTTAGTTGCAAGTGAAGACTTAAACGTTAATGAATTCAATTGACACTTAATCTTTTCTTTGTATTTTCATTTAAAAAATTGCAAACATAACCTATAATTTTTTGCTTCTAAGGTCCCTTTCTTCAGATCGCGCCACAAATAATTTCACATAATATTTTCGATTGCGATGGATTTAGAAGCATTTTATTAATGCACAGGAAATTTCCCCTTGGATATCAATGGCCTATCCCACTTGGATAATATTCTTTCGCGAAAATACGACAATTGAGTCGTTTTTTCGAAATATCTATATACCATTTGACTGCATATTTTTGGTTGTCGAGAAAGGCAGCACGGATGATGAAGCAACATTAACAGAAATTTATCAAATCGACAAAGAAAGAGAATTGCGAATATCTGTCTTTGGCTATTGGAACTTGCAGTTTGGAGTCACAACTCCTAAGCTGGGATTGTACCAACGAAGGGGCGATTTGTTTGGTCAAAATTTACGTGTTTCGTCAATAGAGGTTGTAATCATTTGTTACAGTTCTCTATGAAGAATTTATTTATAGTAATTTTTTTGTTTATAAATTGTGTCGATTAAAACTCGTTTACATTAATTTACCTAATGTTAACAGGATCCTCCAGTGTCACTAATTGTGCGCAATCAATTCGGACAAATGGTGGGACTGAATGGATTTTTTGGCAAAGTTGTTTCTCTTCTGGGGCATGGTATGAATTGCACGTAAGGTTTTTTTCATCTTACCTACTATTTGTTGTTAATTAATTAATATAAACTGTTAATTGATAGTATTAATTGTATATTAATTTGCTAATTTTAATTGATAGTATTGTAGATTAATTGATAGTATTGATTGTAGATTAATTGCTGACATTAATTGTTGAATGTACCTTCTGTGTACCATGTTTAATCCTTTATTTCTTCGTTTTGTTCAAACTGGATTTTTTCTTTTCTTCTCCATCTTTTTTCTCTTTTTTCGACTCTTCACTTTTTTCCAAATTCAGCCTTAATTTTTTCAACTGTCTGGCAGTTTCTTTACGAAAGTACTCCTCCTGACTGGCAGCACCCTTTTCCTCGAAGATGTCCGTTTTTGTACCATCTCCTTTTCTTCGTCTTCGTTCATAATACCGTCTAATTTGACAAATTGGCCCTCGACTACTTGTTGCGTTAAATATTCTCAGTACTCTACCCCCAGACATTGTTCAATTTAACTTCCTTTTAAAGATTTTCATGTCTGAAAAATTTCATGTTTGGAGAATCCGTTTTCATTCACACGGTAGCAGTAGGAATTTTGAAATCGAAAATGCCTCATTTTTATCAAAGTGTTTAGTTAAAAATTTCCAAAGTGTGAAAACATGTTGATGAACTGCTAATTTATGACAATTTAACCAATTTGACCGACTTAAGTTTTGTTTATAAGAATAGATGTGAAATTGAACGCGAATGATGAAAGTCAGCTTTTGTTTTCATTCATTTTAAACAATTTTATTTTCATTTTAAACAATGAACGTTTTGAACCTTTAGACATTTAGACCTTTAAAACTTTAGACTTTTATAAGAATATCGATGGAGAAGAAATAAAATTTACAAAACTGTATTTTTACAGATTTACGTTCGAAGAAGCTCGCGAGTGGGGACTACGCATGAGTAATGGATCTTGGATCGGTGCAATTGGAATGTTGACGAGAAATGAAGTGGATTTGATAGCCGCTGAGTTGATGATGGCAACAGACAGACTAGAGGACGTTGAGTACACGACTCCAGTATATACAACAAAGTTTGTTAAAACAGGAATTTTTAGATTTAAGGAAACTTTTTAATTTTTTTCCTTCTCTGCCTATTTTTTACTTTTGTGCCTAATTTCCAGGTGTAGAACTTACATAAAGAGGCCTTCTTTCACTGCTGTTAAGTGGAAGGCCTATACGGCTCCATTTCAATCGGGTATTTGGTACTCACTCGGAATTCTCATTATCGTCTCGAGTGCCTCGATTTCCTTCGTTAAAGTCGTCACTGAAACTAGAATTCTCAAACAAGTCAAGAATCGAATGACATTTTCCGAGACTACATTCCTTGTCTTTGGAGCTTTTTGTAATCAAGGTCAAAATTAATCGTTCCAGTATAATGCAAAATTGAGGCTTCCTATCAAAGAACCGGTTATAACTTTTTGAAGCTCAAAATTCTCGACCTCTAAATAAAAAAACTTAAAAATTAAAAACTTAAACTTAACTTAAAAATTTCAATTTCTTGAAAATATTTTGCATTTCTATAAAGATTAGCAAAATGTTTTTTTTAAAAATTTGAAAGCATTCTAATTGAGGGTCCCAATCAAAGAACCGGTTATAAGATTTTAAGACACTGAAAATTCTCGACTTCTAAATAAAAAATGGATTTAAAATTTTAATTTTTTTCAAAATGATTCGTATTTGTATAAAGATGACCAAAGTGTTCCTCAAAAAATTGGTATTAAAAACAGTTTTATTTTTGACTTACATCAGGATAATGATTTTGAGCTTAAAGAAATTATAACTTGTTCTTTAATTGGGACCCTCAATTATTAACTTACAGGACAATGATTTTTAACTTACAGGACAATGATTTTTAACTTACAGGACAATGATTTTAAGCTTAAAAAATAGTTATAACCGGTTCTTCGATAGGGACGCTTAATTTTACTCTTCCTTTCGAAAGTTAGAGTCAAAATATAAATCTAAACGAACTTTATCGTATTTATATTGACGGTGGTAGAAATAATATTTTTCCCTCCACTCTCGACTTGTAGGGATGGATCCCAGTGATTTGGATACTGTAATGATTATACAATTGGTTATCCATGTGACGGCCGTTGTCATACTTGCTGCCTATTCTGCAGCATTGATCAGCTTCTTAGCGGTCAAGGTTTTTATAATGCCATTCACAACAATGGAAGGATTATTAAAAGACGGAACATACAGATTTGGCGTTATTTCCAATTCGGCCGATTTTAGCTTCTTTCAAGTAAGACGCGGCACGAATTTACAAAAAGAAATTCAATTTTCAAAAATTTATCTCTTTGCCTGAAGCTGCTTTCAATTTTTCCAACGTATAGAACACTTCAGACAAGATTCTCCAAGTGATGTTCGATGAAATACTCGATCGTGATGATTTGCCACCAAACTATTTTGAGGGTTTGAAAAAAGTCTGCGAGGAAGAGAATTATGCCTTTATGGCAATGGACAATATGGTTGCTGTTTTACAGCCAAGAGTGAATTGTATTCTTGAACCTCTGGATGTCATGATGCAGACCACTATTGGAATGGCTGTTCGAAAATGGAGCCCGTACAAAGGAATAATCAACAGCAAGTGAGTTTAAATTGAGAAAAATTATTTATAATGTTTATATGCTTTTTTGTTTATTCTTATTTATAACGTTTATTCTTATTTATAACGTTTATGCTTATTTATAACGTTTATACTTATTTACAAAATGTTTTCTCAGCCTTCTCATGATGAGAGACAGTGGAATTCTCCAGCGATTATTTAGCATCGAGTGGGCTGTACAACCGACAAAAGTAAATTTAATTTACGTTTCATAAAAAGAAATTCGATCAATAGGAAGGTATAAAACATAAAAAGACTTATGTCACACAATGAAAAAAAATATAATGAAAAAATAAAAAATATGTGGTTTATCCTCTTCGGGCTGAATATACAATTCAGATTGCATTGCAACTAGTCAAAATTAAAATAAATATATAAACGGAAAACTAAATAAATAACACGTAAATGTAAACGAAAAGGACAAGCACTCGACGAATGCTGTCATTTCGATACAACGATCAAGTCAAAATATTTGCGTAAATATTACATATTTACTTTCCATTGCTATTTCTATTTTATAACTGAAAAATATTAATTTCAGAACAAAGATGGCTGGACCTCAGTGGAAATTATTGATATTCTGCCTTTAATTCTATTAATAGGCGGTGGAATATTTTTGGCAGGGATTTTATTGTCAGTTGAAAAGACTGTCAGTCTTAATTTAATTCCGTTTGAAACGGTTAAAACGGTTAAAAAAGCTCACAAGAAGAAAATCAATAAATCAAATTAAAAAATTCCACACACTTCTCTGTGGGAAGAGCTGAATTGAAATTAATTAAAATGTTTACAAATATCGATCAATTCTTAACCTTTTCGTAATTCAAACATAAAGTAATTTTTGATCTTTTAATCTTTTTTTCAAGTTTTAATTCCTTTTAAGAGAATTTATCTGTGTCAACATTTACATCCGTTTTAATTCTTTGCCAAAAGGGCCAAAAGTGGACAAATTTTAGGTTAGTTTCAGTTGAAATCAATTTAATTCCGTTTTGTCATTATAGGGTTGGGACTGTTGGGACCAATTGAATTCCTTGTTCTTGTTACGATTGCGAAATCTTTTTTCTTTAATAAAAAATGGACCACAATAATCAACTTTATAGTAAATATTGTCAACAGTTTAATTCTTTCTAATATAATGATTTAAAGCGTATTGAAACGACTTGATTTGAATTGAAAATTTATAATAATTTTAATCCGAAAGAATGTTTTTTTAATTTTGTGGAATCATTTTAATTCCTTTTAATTAACCTCTTCTCGCCGAGATAACGAGATTGTTCTCTTGAAAAACACGCGGTTTAAATGGTGTTTAAAAGCTACACAAGCGCCACTATTCCACGAACGTCAAAATCTATCAACGTGCACCGACAGCTGTGTCACTTTATTTGTTTACAAAGAAATCGATATTTAGCAAGCATTAGGTAATTGTTGCACTATTTAACTATTTTCAAAGAATGAATTGAAACTAATCCTCAATTATTGTTGTTGTAAGTTTTTCCAAGTACATAATAAACGTATTTTTAGTATTCAATGACATTTTCTTGTCAATAATCACAGTCAAAGAATTGGTCAAAGACGGGTCAAAAATAGTTTTTGGTAAAATTTATTCCGAAATGAAAAAGTGTAAAATATTTCGATTTAAAACACTGCGTGTTGATGCATCAACTAAAATCGATATTATTAAATAAATATTCTTTTTTTTTCACGTTAATAAAAATTTGAGTCAATCTTCTCATTAACTATATATGTAAATTCAGTCTCGTCAATGGTGTTTTGTAGATTAACTTATTTAAGTTATGGCCGATGAGGAAAGTAATTCAGCGAGTGAAGATCTTTCGAAAAACAATCCAGTCATAGCAGACACGACAAATTTGGACGAACCACAAGACACCGCTTGCGTGGAAACGAATTTTTCCGGAAATGGAAATCCACAAATTTCTGCCAAGGATAAAGCAAAAAGTAATTTCAATTCCATACAAGACTTGACAGAATGAAATTGAAATTAAAATATTTTACAATTTTTTTAGTCGACATTTTATTGAAAGCCGCCGGAGATGCGCCTATCATGAAAAAGAAAAAGTGGGCAGTGAATCCTGATAAGCACATTGGCTCTGTCGGGGAATTTATTAAAAAATATATCAAATTAGAACCGAATGAAAGACTAGTAAGTTCAAACTTGAAATTTGACACTTAAAATATTCTTTTTGACACTTAATTTATTATTTTTGACACTTAATTTATTATTTTTGACACTTAATTTATTATTTTTGACACTTAAATTATATTGAAATTTTACTGACGATGTTGATGATGATTTAAAACAGAATATTGTACAATTCAAGTGAATTAACCTATTTTGCAGTTTCTCTACATAAATCAAACATTTGCACCAGCTCCAGATCAAACGGTTCAAAATCTCTTCGATTGTTATGGAACTGACGGGAAACTAATTATTCACTATTGCAAAAGTCAAGCTTGGGGTTGAATTTATTTTCGAGCACAAAGGGAAGAAAAATGACACTAATTTTAGAAAATATTTGCAATTTTACAGTGCTGACAGATTGATCCGATTTAAAGAATGTATAAATGTATATATATATGCGTATAAAGAAAGAAAACCACCATATCCTTTCTCATGATTGACATGGAGTTTAAATAGATCTATCATTTCATAAAACAACGATCTCATTATTCAATATCTTCACAAAATAGTGAAAATTGTCAACTTATGTTTATTATTCTATTTTACGTTTCTTATTTCTATTATTGTCTATTTTACGTTTGAGTAGTTAAATTGTATATTTATTTTTACTTATTAAAATTAATTTCAGTAATAATGTGTTGTTTTTTAGACAAAAAAGTTTATTTTTCTCTGTGTTTTCCTTAATGTTTAAACTCTCTCTCTCTCTCTCTCTCTCTCTTGTCGGTTGTCGTTTTTCTAGACCCTTAAGGTGCGGTCACAACTCGACTGTTCGCGCAGACAGCAATAAAATAAGGGTGACAAAAACATTTTCTTTTTCTTTCACTCCAAATGCTACTTGTGCAACAACCAACGTGTGACACCTCTCCATTAGGCTGCTTCTACAACAACTTTTTTTTCATGGACATGAAGGCTAACGCAGAATAGAATCTTTAACCGGAACCGCAATCGTAAGCGTAACCGTAAGAATGAGTTAAAGAAGGATAGGTATATTGTTTATCCTTCTTTAACTCATTCTTACGGTTACGGTTACGATTGCGGTTCCGGTTAAAGATTCTATTCTGCGTTGGCCTTGAACAAAATCCATGCGAAATAGTTGCGCGCGCAACGTTTTCTCGTTCATGTCGATGAAAAAAAGTTATTGTAGAAGCAACTTTAAGGTGCAGTAGCGTGAGAAGAAAAACGTCTAGCCAATAAAGGTTCGTTCACACTTTTCGAAAAACCATTCTTGTCTTTCTCCTATGGCAGTTTGTCTCACTCTGAATTTTCCTCCTTTTTTTCAAAGGGATCAAAAACGAAAAATGCGTTTCTGATTGTAGAGTGAGACAAAAGCCTCTGTTTTACAGGAGAGAGAAAGACCAGAAAACAAACGAAAAGGATGGGAAACTTGATGTTTTCTCTGCAACGTGGAATTGTAACCGTACCGTAAGACTTACGCCTTGGACGCTTAAGGCTGCGTCCACACCATTAGAACACAACAGTAGGTGTGGTGGACAGTGAGCAGTCTCACATGGTCTCACCTTCACATAGTCACTGTCACATATTATTATATTAATCACATGATTTAGTCACCTGAATGAAAAGAAAGATTTTCAGTTTGTAAATATATAGATTGATTTGTCAAAAAAAATAGTTTATTATTTATTCAACAATGTTACTTAATTTGGTATTGATCTCTTTTATTCTTGCAGCAGGTAATGATTTTATTTTTTTGCTTTTCAATTTGACACAAAATTAAGAAACATGACATTCATATACAAAAAGAGTAAAATTCTGATAAAAAAATATTTCAAAACGGAAAAAAAGCACTTGTAGTGTTAAATATGTAATTCTAGTAATTTATATGTAATATTTTATATGTATTTAATGTGTATTTAATATGTAATTAAATATTTTACCTTCTATGTCACTACAAATCTTTTTGACTAAATGCAATTTAATTTATATTTCTAACCGAATAACATATTTTTCAGTAAATGCCGAGGGAAATTTTATAATTTTACATAATCCAAATAGTGTGCAATTTAATGGCAATGAAGAAGTCGATCAAAGTTTTTTGAAAGAAGTTTTTTCGGCAGCCCTTGGACTTACTGTGAAACAAGTAGGCGATTGTTTTTTCAAAATATAGATTTCTTTTTAAATACTTTGCAGTTACTGTTTATTTGTTTTTGTTAAAAGAGGGGAAATTGGAAGGGCATGACAATCCTTGATTCGTTTAATCTACCCGAAGCTGTCGTTGTAATTGCCGTTGAAGGAAAGGATTCACTGAATTCAACAAGAGGTATACTTTTTCCCCTCAATGCTGATGAAAATGAAGAAACTACATGGCAAGCTCTAACTGGACGTTTAGGGAAGAAAGACGATAATAACACTCTAGTGAGAATTTACCTCGGCGATGGTCTCGACGCTGTAAGAAAACTTTACCTCTAAATCGAAATATTAAAGTCGAAACATTCAATTCAAAGCTAATTTCACTTAAAATCAATCGATGGTAAAAAAAACTTTACCTCAAAATCGAAATATTAAAGTCTAAACATTCAATTCAAAACTAACACTTGAAATAAATCGATGGTAAGAAGAATTTTATTTACAGCTTGGTCAATCTTCCCTCGGCGAATTGAAACCAATGCCCATTGATCCATCGTCTCTGCAATTTTTGAGTCTAAAATATGATGAAGATAAAAAGTTCCTCGAGGAAGTTCAACTTTTGCGAGAGATTGCTAATAAAATAACGTCAACTAAAACTACCAAGGACTTGAATCCGGATGTCTATTGGTTTGTAGTGTCCGGCTTGAGTCGTGTCATTGAATTACATGGGAAAGGTTCGCCCTCTTCGAACGAAGCACTTGCTCTCTTGAACGATGCTCTCAATGATGTCAGCGAGTCATTCGTTAATGTGTACAATGGAAAAGTAAGTTTAGAAAAAAAGTAAAGTAAGTTTTTCAGAACGAAAACTATTTTTTTTCTTATATTCTATATTTTTAGGTACTAACTGCTGCGTTCACCAACGATCAGAGTCAAGTTCGTCGTACTAGATCTGTAAATTTAAATAGAGTCTACCGAGAAACGAGTGACAATGATGCTCCAAAAGTGGTATGTTTATTAATTAATTATTAAGAAAATATAAATAATAATTAAAATTATTATATGATATTATCACTCGTTTGTTTTAAATAATTTATTTAAAACATTTTAGTATTATAAATAATAATTAATGCAGGTTTGCCACGCAACTTGGAAACCTAGAAAACCTAGAAAACCTGGAAATAGCAGAAAATTTTATAAAAATTAAAAAAAAACCTAGAAAAGTCGGAATTTCTATCGAAATCCTGGAAAACTTATTTTTGACATCTAATTTTACTTAAATATTTCAAAATTAATTCAATTTCAAAGAGTTGCAATTACAATTTTTATAAATAGATGAACTTGAAAATATTTTCAATTAAAATTTTGTAAAACTTCAATTTTAAATGAATTTCATTAAAAAATTTAAAAACCTAGATTTTTAAAAAACCTTAATAACTAAAATTCTTCTAAAATTATTTAAAAAATTTAATATATATTTAATTGATTATTTAAAAATAACGGATTTATAGAAGAATTTTAGTTAAAACACTAAAACAAAATTGAATTTTGAAGCAAATACATATTATTGGAGAAATTCAATTATTTTTGGAAAAAGTAAAATTCTTCTCAGAAATTCAATTATTTTTTTTATCTTTTATTATTTATTCTTAAAAAAATTAAATTATTTGTAAAAATTTCAATGAATTTCTTTTGTGACAATTTAATTTTTTTCAAAATAAATTTTAATTAAACTAATCGTAGAAATTTAATTGATTAAAATTTTTTTTTAAATTTAATTATTTTCAATGTTTGCTATTTGATTAAAATTTTACGAAATAATTCAATTATTTAAACTGTTTTAATAAAATTAGTCTGAAGAATTCAATTATTTTCAAACGTAATATAATTCTTCGCAAAAATCCAATTATGTTTGAAAATTTACAAAAATTCTTGTCAAACTTTAAATTGTCTTTATAAATAATAACATTTTTCTCCGAAATTCAATTATTTTCTCAAATATTAATAATATTCTTGTCAGAATTTCAATTATTTTTAATATACAAAATTTTCATCAAATTTCTCGAAAAATGAAATTATTGTTAAATTTTTTTTTTAATTTGTCTCTTGACAATAAATAATAATAATAAACATAATAATTAAATTCTGATAAAATTTGTTATAAAAATTCAATGTTAAAAAACATTCAATTATTTAATAAATTATTTATTTTTATAGTTAAATAATTGATTTCTTGCAGAATTTTTTAAATAAATATTGATTTAAAAATAAATTTCAGCAAAAATTTTGGATTCTAATTAAATATCATATTAAAAAATATTTATTTATTTGAAAATTCTACGAGAATTCATTTATTTTACTCTAAAAATAAACATTTTTATTAAATAATTAAACCTTTTTCTTAAAATTCAATTTTCATGAAGAATCAACAAATTTGTAAATAATAATTGAATTCTTCTAAAACATTTTAATAAAATTTTTTTAAGTAATTGCATTTTTCGTGAAATTTGATAAAAATTTTGTATATTAAAAACTATTGAAAATTTGATAAGAATTTTATTAAAAGTTTTGAAAATAATTGAATTTTGAAGAAAATTTTCACTATTTATAAAGATTATTTAAATTTTGACGGGAACTCTTGACAATTTTATAACATAATTGGATTTTTGTGAAGAATTGTGTTACATAATTTTGAAAATAATCAAATTTTGAACAAAAATTTTATAATTTATAAAGATTATTTAAATTTTGACGGGAATTTCGGACAATTTTGAAACACAATTGGATTTTTCTGAAGAATTGTGTTACTTTTGAAAATAATCGAATTCTCGAGGTTTCCAATAATTTTCTTATTAATAATAAACGTAGTTTTAAAAACCTGGAAAAAGTTCCGTTTTTCAACCTGGAAAAGTCAGGGAATTTGAAAAGGGAAAAGCGTGGCAACCCTGTAATATTAATTAATCGAAAAAATATCAATTGTTTCAGACTGTGAATAAGAATCTGGCAAAGAAATACAGTAAAGACTATCCTGTTATTTTCAACATAATTTTATGGTTTGGCGTTATATTCTTCTTCTCGCTCCTCGCCATTTGCAGTAAGTACTTAAAATGAAAGAAAATTATTCTCAGTATACAGAATTCTAAATACTTTTTTTCTTTTTTAGTCGCTATTGCCAGCATGGATCCTGGACGTGATTCCATAATATACAGAATGACGTCAATTCGAATGAAAAAGGAGAATTAAATCCTAAGTTCATGAACAAAATATGCTCGTGTTGTGTGAAAAATTCACAGTGAGTAGAATCAATTGTTGAACTTTGTTTTTGTGTAAAACTGTAAAATGGTCAAAAATACAAAAATTTCCCCGAATTTTTAGCAATTTAATCTTAAGAAGGTGTGTAAAATGCAAAGAAAGGCATTTTTGGCGATTATTAAAAGCAGAACTTGACATCTGCGTAACAGTTTTAGTCTTCTTCTCGTCTTTATGTAAAATAGAGGCAAAATTTTACAGCTGCTTGCGTGATGAAAGATTAATAAACAACTTTAATTTCCTCTAATTGTCACAGTCCTGTGATCGCCAAAATAAATCCGATTGAAAACGAGGTGCACAATTTGAAAACCATTTTACCTTAGAAGACAGTGCGAAAGGCTGAAATAATCTCTTGTAAATATCCATCAAAGATTTGCTAATCCCACAAGAATTTATATAAAGTTGTAATTTCCGTAATTTTTGTATTTTTACAAACTGTACAAAATTATAAATCGTGGATATTTAAGAGTTTTTATTTTTTAAATGTAGAAATATTTTAATTTCGTAAAAAATCTTCTAAATATTCACGATTTGATTCTGTATCAATTTTTTGTAAAATTACAAATTGAACAAATACTTTTAAAGCTGTTAATAATTTCTTGGTAAAGTTAACTGTTTTTCTTGGTTAACAAAAAGCTTTCCTATGTACAACAATCACACAGGATGCATTTTTAAATTTCACAAATTACAAATTTGCTTTAAAATCATTCTAAGCAAAAATTTGCAAATTATTCTGAATTTATACTATTCTTCTTCGTGCATTCCAAGAAAAAAAAGAACATGTATACCAAAATAGTAAAAAGTATATATTGTAATGTATTTAATTATTCTTTAGCTCTAATTATAGATTCAAGTCAAAGGAATGAAATGTTTGAGAAATGTTATGTAAAAAAAAAAATAATAAAAGTGTAGCTACGTTATAAAAATTATGATTTCCAAAAACTGCAGCATTGCAACCATTTTACTGCAGTAAATTGTATCAAATCTGTTTTGTCTAAATCTAATTACGCAATTAAATAAAAAGTAATAGAAATTAACGCAGTATTTAAAAATTTAAAGGAATTTACTTGAATTATGCATGCATTTTTTATAACAATACTTCCCCATGCTAAATAGGAAAAGAATATTTTTATTGCCAAATTTCAAAGAAAAAAAGTTTTGGAAAATATTCATATTACCTGGTAAGAAGACTCATGACGATGTAAATTCAAAACTAAAGTTAAATATCATTAATTGAACTAAATGAAAAAAAGAATAAATAGCAGTTGAATTAGAAAATTGTGTGTATATCGAAAATGGAATATTATAACAATTATTTTTTTTTTGGTCACAACTATTTATTTAAATATAAATTAACCCTAATACTATCAACTGCTTATTACAGTGTTTTTAAAATTTTTCTTTATTTCATAATTTTTAAACAGAGCGGTAAAATAAAAAAAAATTTATAACCATTAATGCATTGCAAAATGATTAATAATAGAACGAGACAATTTCTGATTGACTTTCACGAAAGTCTTCTTATCAGGTACAACTGGATAAGAAGATTCAATAAACGTTAAAAATTATTTAACAAGTGTGTACTCAACATTTCTTTTACTATGTTAAGTGTGAAAATGCTTTTTGTGTTATTTCTCATTTTCGAATAATGTGCTCAATAAAACGTTACTTTAAATGGAAATTTTAAAGCAATATTCGCGTTTTATAAACTAATTTTTGAAAATTATATTTTTAATGCAAAGATTAATTTTTAATTAAATAATGATTGTTCTTTTTTGAAAAAAAATGTCAATAATAACTGATATTAATATTAATAATAATAATATCTGATATTAATAATAATAATAATAATATTAATAATATAATAATAATAATAATTATAATAATAATTATAATAATAATAATAATAAACAATTCATGTATCTAAATACAATGTAGCATATAAAGAAAATTTATGAAGTGACAACATTTGAAATAGCACTTAGCGAGTTTTTAAATAGCAGTCTTCAATTGTACATAGTGATTTCTTTTATATTCTCATCACACTTTTATTCAAAATTAAATATTTTGTTTGCAATTAACTTTACTAGACTGTAAAATATAGCACAAAATGCTGGCAAATATTTTAACACTAATTGTAAGATGCCAGCTTACGCCGTATTCTTACGTCTGTGATGTTTCGGTCCCTGAAACACAAAATCAATTAATAAACATGTACGCGTACAATTTCAAAAAGGTTTATTATCCAAAAAAATAAATATTATTCAAAAAATAGACAGCTTTTAAGTAAAAAGAAAACAAAAAAAGAAAAACAAATTTACACCTTCAACCAAGGCATTAATTTGACAAAAAAAATGCAATTTTTCGAAAATTAAGAAAGTAGAAAGATTATTTTTAATGTTCAGTTAAATTGTAAATTTTTTTTAACTGTTTTTTTTACTATTTAACTATTTGAATTTAAAATTAGTTACTAACTATTTAACTATTTGAATTTAAAATTAGTTATTAACTATTTAACTATTTGAATTTAAAATTAGTTATTAACTATTTAACTATTTGAATTTAAAATTAGTTATTAACTACTTAACTATTTGAATTTAAAATTAGTTATTAAGTAGAAGTGTAAATATATTTTTTAAATCTCAATTATTTACGAACTTTTTGATAAATTTAAATTCGATCACGATTCATCTTGAATCAGATTAAAGTAAATTTACATTTACATTTTAATTTACATTTTCCAACAGTATAAAATATAATTTTTGGTATTTTTAGAAAATATTTATTTTTTACTTCCACGTTGGTCTTTCGCATTCACACAATAAATTTTTGTTCAGAACTCATTAAATAAGAAGTAAAAAATGAACTTTTTATAATAATAATTTATTTGTTTTAATACAAGGAATACGATTTTTTTTTTAAATGATGAACAAAATAAAATTTGGGGCATAAAATAATTTTGTAGAGTTACGTAGATAGGTTTTTTTTCCTCAATTGTTTTTTGAAAAAGTGATTAGAAATTGAGTTGTTTTTGGAAATCGCTGTGCCCAATTTTGTCGATATTGATTTTTTTAAATTCACTTTTTCAATATTTTTAGACAATATATATTCATCTCGGTTGAAGGAAGGAATTTTTTTTAAAACAAAGAGAGAGATCTAGAATCTAGAAATTACCTTGTGAATTGAGAACTGAATTCTGATTTAAAAGATAGGGAGTGTGATGAGGTGCTTGTCCTGATGATAATCCACCGGACGAATGACTTACGAATGGCAACATTTTATTACCAGTAGACATCAGTAAATCTGAAAATTTGAAATTTGAATTTTTGAAATTCTTGTGTATTTGGAAAAATTAAATTGGTAAATTATCTGTAGAATTTTGAGTTACAAACCGGAAAATGTATTATTTGAAGGTGCTGGGCGGGGTATTCCAAGGCCAAATGAATTCATGTGATTTGGTGATGAACCGGGGAAGCCCGGAGGCGGTAAGCGACTTCGTTGACCTAATTGAGCCACTGTAATTGTCCCTTGACCAGAATTTTGTTGAATAAAATCTTGAGGTAATCGCGATAATAAGGAATGCGATTGTTGCAAAGCGTGTAAGCTCTGCAATTGTTGTGCTTGCTGCTGAAGATGTGCTAGGTGTGCAACCTGAAGAAAAAATAACAGATTGTGATCACTTCGTCTAAATTGACGAACGAATTTTTTTTTATTTAATTATTAAAAATTTGTACATATAAAGAACAATTAAAATTAAATATTTTTCTAGTTAAGAATTAATATTTTTAATAAATATTAATTTTTTTTTAAATTAAATAAATAAACTTTGTCATTTGTTTAAACGTTCAAAAATTTAGGGACACTGCAGGGAGAGAAAATTTGGATCAAATGTCAGACTTCGCACTCGATAATTAATTTTATAAAAGCAGCAAACAGTTGCTGCAGAAAAATTACAAACCACGACCAAAAACCAATGTTTTAGAAATATAAAACTGACGAAAATTCCATTCTATATTTTCAATACCATTTTCCTGACTTTTTCTTAATTTAAAAAAAAAATATTTACTTCCTTCTTATCCTAATGCTAATAAATTGAAATTCTGCACACGAATTTTATTATTCATGAAAGAATTTCCATATTTATAAAAATCATTTAATTCTTGCGAAGTATGGACAAAATTTTTTTAAATAATTCATTCCTTTCGACTAATTTCATGCAAATTCTTATTTAAATAATTAAATTCCTGAGAATGTGTTATTGTTCATGAAAAAAATTGAATTCATACGATGATTTTTACAAGAAAATTTTTAAATAATTCAATTCTGTTTGCAAATTTTTTTTAAATGTTTGAAAATCGTTGAATTTAAAAAAGTTTTTAAAAATAACTCGCAATTTTACAAAGAATTCTATTAAAATATTTCACAATAATTGAATATCTGTGTGGTATTTTATTAAAATTGAATTTAAAAAAATTCAATTCCTAAAAAGCTTTTTATTATTTACAAAAATAATTAAATTCTTGTGAAAGTTTTTATTGGAATTTTTCAAAATAATTAAATTAACAAGAAGAAATTCAATACTTTTAAAAAGAATTTAATTCTTGTGATGAATATATTGTTATTTGTGAAAATAATTGAATTTTGCAAAAAATTTTACTAAAGTGACTCAAAATAATTGAATTTACGAATGTAATTTTGCTATTCATGTTTAATAATTGAATTCTTTCAAAGAATTATTTATTCATAAATAATTGGATTCTTGAGAAAAAAAATCAAAAGGAATAATTTAATTATTTCATAAAAATTCAATTGAAATTGTGTTTCAAAATAAGTGATTTCTTTTGAACAATTTTATTAAAATATTCAAAAATGGAATTCTGAAAATAAGTAAATTTTAAATTAAATATAAAAATTCTATTTTAAATCATTCAATTCCTGTGAAATTTTTTTTTTCGGGAAAATAATTAAATGTTCGTGTAGAATAATATCAAAAAAAAAAAAATTTTTTGTAATAATTGAATTCTGTTGGAAAATTTTATTAAAATAGTAGAATATTAAAAATCATTGAATTAATAATTTTTTTAGTAAAATTGAAACTTTACGACGAATTTTATTGATATTTTCAAAAATAGTTGAACTCCTGAGAAGAATTTTAGTATTTATGAAAATAATTGAATTAGTATGAAAAATTTTGATCAAATATTTCAAAAAAATGAATTCCTATGAAAATTTATTGTTATTTTTGAAAATAATTGAATTTTTCATAAAAATTTTATAAACATTGTTTTAAAGAATTAATTATTTTGGTGATATAATAAATATTATGAAAATTTTATTTTAAATCATTGATTTTCTTGAAATTTTTTTGAAAATACTATTCTATTTAAAATTTTGTTCAAATATTTCAAAAAAATGAATTTCTGTTAAAATTTATTGTTATTTTTGAAAATAATTGAATTTTTCATAAGAATTTTATAAACATTGTTTTAAAGAATTATTTTTTTTTGGTAATATAATAAATATTATGAAAATTTTATTTTAAATCATTGATTTTCTTGAAAATACTATTCTAAATTAATTAAATTCTTGTGAAATTTTTATTATTTATAAAAATAACTGAATTTTAGATTAATTTTATCAATTTTTTTTTAAATAATTGAATTTTGAAGGCAAAATTTGATGAAAAGAATTGAATAATGAATATTGAATATTTTTTGAAAATAATTGAATGGTTTCAAAGAATTTGATTATAATTTTTAAGAATAGTTTTTTTTTCTAGTATTTGCGAATTTAAAGTAGTGAAAATACTAAAAAAATACAGAAATAGTAGCTTTTAGTGGCCGAAATCTAAAAATAGTAGCGTAACTTAAAAAAAATAGTAAATAGTTGGTTTTAGTAGATAAGTGCGAAGACTGAAATGAAAAAAATTAAATACCTGAGAAAAATGTTGAGAACCCAGAGTACACTGAAGTTGCACTCGATTATCTTCCCTCTCTTTCAATTGCTGTTGTTGCTGTTGGAAAAGTCTCTGCTGTTGGATTTGAATTTCATTTTCCATGAGCTCAGCCAACGCTTTTTGTGTTTCGTGGAATGGATCAAAACCAAGTTCATCATCTGCTTTCACACTGGGTCCCACATCGTGAAGTGTTTGAACCTTATTTAAGGAAGTGTAGCCATTTTGTTTCAAATACTCACTATTCTCATAGTTTTGTTGAGCCTAAAATAAACGCGTTTTCATTTCAAGTTAAAAATAGCCAAGAATAAATAATAAATAATAAATAAATAATAAATAATCAATAATAAATAATAAATTAAAAAATTTACTATATATTTACTATAATTTACTATACATGAATTTTCTATTTACCTGCATAACGAGTCTTTGTTGCAACGAATTTTGTTGAAAATCAGCCATAAATTTCGTGGCCGATGAATTAACGAGTATATTCGATACAATAGTTGATGAATTCGAGGGATATTGAGAATTCGTGTACGCATCATCGACTATAAAATCTTCAGAGTGGAATGGTACTCTCGGTGTGTTGATTCTATTGGGTTTATTAATAAATCGATTGGGTTGTGGCGATTCATTTTGAAAACCAAAAGCCGCTTGCCAGTCTTCGCTTGAATACACAGTTGGTAAAGAGTCCGGTATTGAAATATGCCCTAGATTCATCCAATCAACACTTGAATTTGCTGTCGAAAGACAAGGAAAACATTAAAATTCAAACTTATTTATTTTTTACTCTAATTAAACAAATTTGCGCTACATACCCGCTTGAGCTGTGGATGGTGTTGGCACGGAAGTAGAAACTTTATGGAAATTATTTGAGCTAAAGAAACTATTATTATCTGTTTGAAAAATAGTTCGATGATTTAATTGAGACTGAAAACTATTAGTATTGTCTGTAGATAATCCTGAAGAAGAAGAAGAAGACTGCTGACCTATATTCTGTGATGAATTGCATCTAATTGGAGATGAACCTGTAAGAAAAGATAATAAAATACAATTTTAGTAAAATACAAGTTAATAATAATAAATACTCTATTAATAAAAATAACTACGAACCTAAAAGTGTCGAACGATCGTTATCTTCTTTTAATTTACTTAAAAGTTCTATTTGGTGAATTGCATTCGAATCATCGGAACTGGAAATTGTACTAGTTGGTGTACATCGTTCGCCTTGTAATTCGCCATCTCTGTCTAAATGATTATAATCTACACTTTGTACAATCCCATTTATTTTAAGGTCGTTAAATTGTTGTTTGAGTTTTAATTCTGGCTCCTGCATACGATGTGATTGTGCATTATCTACATTTTGTTGATTAGCAGATATTTGCTCTGCTTCTATTAATGATTCGGCTGAACAATTTCTCACTTCTTTTTGACCATTAACCAGAGGTTGGGTTTTATTTTGCGTGCCCAATTCGGCACTTGCATTATTTAAATCTGACGATTGTGTTGTGCCACCGCGCACATTGTGCTTTTCTTTATTCTGACAATTTTTATGCTTATTACGAGCAGCTTGCACTTTGCTTTCACTATTACTTTTGCCACGTCGAAATCCAATTCCACTTTCCCCCTTATTATTGTTATTATTGCTTTGCTTTTTCGTTGGCACTGTTGGTGATGAAAGAGTTTGCTGTATATTCGTAGTGTTCTCATTAATAACGTTATTTTGACTTGCAATTTCGACAGGAAGAGATGGATCCTTAAAGTTTATCTGTGAACCTAAAATGAAAAGAAATGAAATGAAATGAAATGAAATGAAATAAAATTAAATAAAATAAAATGAAATTGAATTAAATTGAATTAAATTGAATTGAATTGAATTGAATTAAATTAATAAAATTGTTTCTCGAGGGAAATTGGTGAATTTGGTTTAAACTTACAATTTGTCTGACCTGACTGTAACGAGGGCCATGCTTCTTTGGTTTGGGAATTTGACATTCCGGTATTTTGAACAACATTGCCTGACGCCGGTGGAGAAGGTGTGGGTTTTCTAAAAAAAAACATTTTTTTTTTACAAAAATTAGAACAATTGGAGAATTTTGGATCTAATCGAGTGATTCGTTGGTGACTGACCTTTGAATGGATGTGTTGGCATGTAGAGATTGCACTAATTTCTTTTCGTATTCTTGGTGCTTTCCTTGATGCATTTCTTCTTTCGTGAATGACGCTTCTTGATCACCAAGGTCGTGTAGATACATGCAATCAGGCTTCGGACAACTTTGATTGCGCATGAAATGTGAGCAATATTTTGTTGTACCCAGCGACGTTTTTATTGTCCTTCCATCCACAACGATATTATTTACAGCTTCTATAGCGCGCAATGCATCTTCCTGACGCTGAAATGAAAATTACGGGAAAAATTTAGTTGTTTGAAAGATCGCGGAGAGATTTTTTCAACTCAGGATCATTCGACTAACCTGATAAGTTACGTATGCCGAAGCACTCGGACCTTGTGATCCAGCGTATGAAGTACTTTGATTTATTACGACTTTGTGAATTTTTCCGAATTTTCCAAAATATTCATGTTTTTTTAAAACCTAAGGCAGAAAATAGAAATTATTTTACATTTTACATTTATATTTTACATTAAATGTAAGTTAAACGATAAATTTTAAAAAACTTACATCTGGATCTGCCAGCCGCATTGGTAATCCAACTACGAAAACCAGATTCTTTTGAACTACTCGGACATTCGCTAAATGCTTGCGATTCTCAGTCACCCGTTGTTTCCGCTGTTGATCCTTCAATCTCTTCTCTGCCTTTAATCTAGAAATCATTTTGTTTTATTTCTCCTTTTCACTTTATAAATTAATAAAAAATAAAATACGACTATAAAAATTCATCTTTCTTACTTTGCTATTTCTTCTTTGCTTAGGGGTTTAAAGTCAGCAGGATTCTCAGAGTAGGCCTTGCGACAAGCGGGACACAAACCATTCTCATCAGTTCTAATTCTATGCCAACAAAAGCGGCAAATTTGATAGCCGCAAGTACAGGGAAAGAAATTCAAATCATCGACTTCCAATGGTTCCATGCATAGCGGACATTCCACTGCATCCTCACTGCCTTGATTCAAAACTGACATAGCTGAACAGTGATTCAGTTTCTTTTACAATTTACAGCAAAGTATCCTGCTAGAAAACCTTTTACAAACAAAAAAGAAGAATTTACTTTAGTTCAATTGAGTTAAATACTGAATACACTTCAAAAATTATTTGAAATTTAAATATATACAAGGGAAAAATGATAATAAAATCAAATAAATTTTCACTAATCAGTAATCACGTACCTATGGAGAAAATTTTTTTTCCCGATCTTCGCCCGAAAAAATTTAAACTACAATTCTTCTTATAGCCACCTGAAATTGTACGCATATTTAAAAACTAACATTCACAATTTTTTAACATAGAAAATAAATCAAATAATAATAATTTATTAATAAATTAAAAAATAGAAACAAGACGAAAATTAATTGAATTATTCGTACCATTTAACCTAACCTTAAAAAATCGTTAGAATAAAAAAAGTTTGATTGTGAAAAAAAATATATTAAAATTAAATACAAATATTTTAATGTCTTATGTCACACTTTTCACAAAATAACAATTTTGTCTCATACATTTTACCCTACATTAGAGTATCGAACCTAATAACACTATTTTCCACTATTAATACAAAATTCCAACTAACTCAAGCATAAATTAAATAAACACAAAGAAATATTTTTCATTGTAAAAGATTTCTCATTGACGAATTGTGAGAAATAATATGGAGCGCATTGATTTTAAAAAAAAATGTATGTTTTACGAACGAGAACTTAATTTGAGATATCAATGCATTTTCTCATTAAAACTAAAGAGTTAGTGGAGATAATTTAATGAATAATTTTAACTAGTGAGCGGATAGGTAAACAAATTAGAGAAGAGAGCGGTTATATCTGACAGGAGGAAGATGATCTGACATATTAAATAAAAGAACAAAGAACTGTTGGTTTTTTTTCCCAAAATACGAACCTTATTTAATCTGTAACTTGTATATTTCTTAAAGTATATTTATTATTATCTCGGGTTTAGTGGGGAAGTTTCTATCCTTATAAATTCTTTAATTAAAAGTATATATGGGTGAATAAAACGACAGGGAGTTATTGCGACATGAACTGTCAGAACACTTGTAACAGCTGTTGTATAGCCACAACGGTTCGTCGCGCCGTCAGTGCCCTGCTATACAATATGTGTACAGTATAAGAGATAAAGATGAATTTTCAACTTGACGTGCAACTGTTGGTAAAATGGTAATTCATTTTTGCGCGAATTTTCAAATCGTCTTCGAAATTAACACAAAAATCTATTATTTTGTTCATTTAATTTACGAAAATGGGGGAAAATAATATTTGACAAATATTCGAAATTAATTTCCATCAATTTTCACTTTTTGTAACACTAATTACTGAGGAAAAAATAAAAAATTAATTTTCAAGTCTTTGATGCTCTTGTTTTACTTAGGGGAGTTAATTACTTTTCTAAAGCTGTGGAATAGTTTTTCAATTGAAGGACCAATCAGAATAATTTAAAAACTTAATACATTCAGATTTTTCTCTTTGAATAAATTATTAAATTATCCAAAAAATGTTCAAAGGGTTCAAAGCTACGGTTTTCAATCAAGAGCGGACTGTCACTTTTAATTTAATTTTCACATTCGCACGCTTTATTTCCAAAGATAGCACAATTTTTATCATTGAAAATTATTTCATTGCAAATTTTTTTCTTCGTCATTATTACAATATTAATGTCAAAGTCACGAATATTATTATTTTATGGAATATCACTTACATTTGACAGAAAGTTTTATAAAAGTCACTGTATCATTTAATATGCAGTAAAAAATGTAACAAATTTCTTCTCGTCACATGATAAAAAATAATAATGAATCAAAATAAAATAATTACATTATAGCAAACAATAGATATTAATAAGCTAAGAAAACGAAATCACTGCGGTACTTGAAAAAAATTCCAAAAATGTCATAATATACAAATAATTTTTCGTGTAAGTAAATAAAAAAAAGTCTATATATAACATTAATTTTTACTATATATACATATAAATATATATATATATATATAGTTAGAATACCGTGTAAAAATCTGCACCAATTAATTGAGGTTAATGTATCTTTCAGTTCAGTGAAGTATTATTTGTACACACATTCCTAAAAATATTTCCAATCTAAAGATTTTATTCCATGGAAGAAAAAAATTGGAATAAAATAAGTATAAAACGATTATACAGAATAAATATATATATGTATATACCAGTTCAATAATTAAATATTGTTATGTTTTTGAAGACTCGTTTCTTCTGTCAAGGTTATTTCGCAATACGAAAATCGTATAACATTATAAAACAGAATTCACAAAAAAGAAAAAGAAATCTATGTGCGATGTCAAAAACAACACAGAGTCAACAAATGGTTCATGAAAAGAATTATATACACGGATTATTGTTTGGTTCCACAATTAATTTTTCCCAGATATTTCGTCAAAAACGATTGTTTTTTCTGAATTGCACTAAAAATCAAAATAAACGTATGCATATACCTGCTTCTAAGATTGTAAATTTGATGTTTCTTTTTTATCAAATAATCTTTGCTTGATTAACTTTTCACACCAAAAATATTCGTACAATTCAATTCTTCGACACACCACTACTACTTGTACACTACTGCAAAGCCAGGGATCGGAACAAATTACCATATACGTCAGCATAGATTTTTTTCTGGGCGGATGAGAATCGTAGGCTGAAGTTAGGGTTCTTTTTACAATAAAGTGCCAAGTGGAGACGTGGATCAGGGTAATTTAAAGGTGCGTTCAAGCTGTACTTTAGTAATCAAAAAAGTATAGAGAAGGACAGGTTTTTTTCGTTATCAATTTCTTCGTCAAAATATTGTAATAAACGCTTAAAAGAGACAAATATGTTTTCCTCTTCCGCACTGTCTAAAGTGGCAGAGTTCTGAAGACACCTTTACGTCACACTGTATATTCATTGTCCAAGTGCCTTAATCATAACGGTCAGGTCAGACCTCCACATGCAAAACTTTTGCATGCAGGTTGCCATGGTAGCGTTCAAGAGTGAGAGAGACAGGAAATTATTCTATTTCTCTCACTCTTGAACGCTACCATGGCAACCTGCACTTCACTTCACTTGATTTTTCCTTGTGCTCAATGCACAAGGTTTACATTGGCACTGTACTGACCATAAAGGTGCGTACATAATGGCAACCTGCATGCATAGGTTTTGCATGCGGAGGTCTGAACGCTACCAAAGTTTTCTATCGACGCGTTCCGATCCCTGGATGCGTCACTTCCCATTACTTTGCTGTTGCTGGTTCGTTAACTGCTTTTGGTTCCTTTTTGCACATGTTGAGTGAAAAGTAAATTTAAAAACAAGAAGATTTGTTGTTTCTTGTAATTATTCATATTGAATAATCAATAATGGGTGGTGATGATATTATCGGTGTTACAACTGGACAGCCTAATTTATTGAAACAAGATTTATCAAAGCTCGTATGTATAGCGTTTTCTACAATTTTTTCATTCCCTAATTTTAATCACGTTTTCATAACTTCTGATTTTTCTGTATCGGCTTTTTTTTAAAAAAGAAATAATAATCCCTTTTCGAGTAAAATCGCTTATTTTATTATTGACATTGTTATTGTTATTGGGACTGAGGCTAATCTCAGTGATAAAAAAAATGTAATTTGTCCTTTTAATATTTTGGCGCGACATATGCTTTTGTATATTCTCTACTTGTGGAATGTGATAAGCTTTAAGTTTGATTTGCTAATTTTTTTAAAGCGTTGTTTCTCTCATTACTTGTTGGAGAAAAAATGTACGATTTAGAAAATATTTTTAAATCGTGAGAGTAAATACCTATGGAAATGAATTGTTTTTTTAATTTTTAAAGAAATTTTTAAAATGTTTTTGTTAAAAATATTGAAGAAAAAGAGTTAATTGAAGTGGATTATTCTTATAGTGCTAATTTTTTTATAGGATGTGCATCAACTTTCTCCTTTATCGCCGGAAGTCATTAGCCGTCAAGCAACAATCAATATCGGTATTTTTATATTTACTTTCTTAGTTTATTGTTGCTGTTGAAATTATTCTGGTAATTAAAATAAACGCCTGTCTTTAGGTACAATCGGTCATGTAGCACATGGTAAATCAACAATTGTCAAAGCTATTTCTGGTGTGCAAACTGTTCGTTTTAAAAATGAACTCGAACGAAACATTACCATCAAATTAGGTGAGTAAATTTATTTCCGACTATTATTTTTTTATAATTATGATGATTGTACAGCAATGTTAAAAATATTATTTATATCTACTGTCTTTGATTCAATTTGAATTTGGGATTACTGCGAGTGTTAGGATTGCAAGTTTTTAATATTGTTTTTCTTTTTTAGTAAAAAGTGCATTAATACTGAATTAGTTTAGTTTTTTTTAAAAAAGATCATGTTCTTAATTATAACATAATCCTCTAGTGTCGATATTGTTTTTTATTCCTGTGCTATTTTTAAACTCTAGTCAATTCTTGTCTAGGCGAATAATTGTCGGGTTTAATCCAAACTTTTTATTCTATCCTCTGGAAAATTATTATTTAGTTTTGAAATGTTATTCATTTAGTTTGCTTAAGTTTATCAAACAGTAGTAAGAGAAATTAAATAGAATTTAGAAATCCCATTCGGAATTTAGTTTCCATTCGGAATGACATTTTTATAACCAAATTCAATATTGTTTGCTAGATTTTTTTTTTGAAGTAATCTTCGCGAAAAATTGTGTACACATGTTTCACTTTCTTTTTTACTATAAATCTATATTTTCTCGCACTATTTTTAAAAACACAGTGAGAAGAAAGAGATTTTCCAATTTGCATTCCATAATTTTCGAAAAAGTGATTAAAAGCAAGCCTAATTTGTTTATTTATTTCGTCGCTCGTATTAATGATTATTGACTCGTAAAAAAACTCGTAAAAAATACTCGTAAAAAAAAACTCGTTGCAAAGTAAAAATTGTTGTAGCATGTATTTTATTTTAGACTAGAATCAGTTTCCTGATCAAAAATCATTCTATTTTTGTCTTCATTTAGCACAATATTTGTTTGCAGTAAGTTTATACGTCAAGTTTGCAGCAAGTCAACCACAAAGTTTACGATTTTAAGGAATCGAAGAAAAAATATTTTTCAAGGCATTTTTTAGTTTATATTGTTTTCTAAATTGTTCATTGCGAAATTTTCCGACAATTTTTAGATCAAAAATAGATGTAAGAATTTTCAATAGATACTAAAAATGCTGCAAATTTTCCGTGCAAACTTATGATTCCCAAGTTTTGAAGGTTCAAATGAACGAAATATTTTTTATTGAAGATATTTTAAAAAATTACTAATCAAAAAAAAGATTTACAAACCAAAATTTAACGTTTACAAACTCGGTAATTAATTTTTTGGACAGTGAAGCAAAATAATTACAATAAAAATTTAATTTTTAGAAAAATTAAATAAATTTCGTTCATTTGAGCGTTCAGAAATTTAAGATCCTGCAAACTTTCTGAAAAATATTGCAAGGGTATTTGAAAGTTAAGCTTAAATGTTAAAATTAATTAACAGTTTAAGTTTCAAGCTTTAAACAATAATATAGTTTACTAGGTGAATAATGTGAAATGATTGTAAAAATCAATTTTTATTAGTACTACATTATGTAAAATAGAATATTTCGCAAGTGGTATTTTTATTATCTAATTTTTTAGAGAATTAAAAATTAATTAATTTAATTAATTAACTATTTAATTAATTAATTATTTATTTAATTTAATTATTTATTTATTTAACTTAATTAATTATTTAATTTAACTAGTTAATTATTTAATTTAACTAGTTAATTATTTAATTTAACTAGTTAATTTGTATGAATTTCGTATCTTTATGTTTTGTCATCGTGCAAACAATTGACGTCTCTTTGTACATTAATGTTAAGTGGTTAATACGTAACTTAAGTTGACAAAGTTGAATGAATTTCCCTTGTTTTTTAATGATATTATTAGTTGTTTCAAAATAAATAAATAAATGATTTAGGATGACGCAATATTTCTCTTGATCGCTTAACAAAACGATATAACAATGTTTAGGTACGCTTAAAATAATATTTATGTACAACACATTTTATGACCATTTATATATTTAAATAAAAATAAATTTAAGTAAAATTCTAAAGTATAAATCTAATTATAAATTATCTAAACTTGAATTAGTTAATTTTACCAATAAATAGTGGTTTCTATTAATTTATCAGTAAAGTTTTTACTAATTCAAAAGCGAGAAGTGAGTCACTGATTCCAATTAGTATAAACACTTTTTTACTTTCTAAAACTGAAGAAGTAAATTTTAACTGAGAATCAGTGACTATTCAATTCTCGATTCGAATCACTGAAAATTTGAATTTGATTCACTGAAAATTTGAATTCGATTCAATGAAAATTAGTTAAAAATTACTGAACACTCAGTCATTTGTCACTGATTGGCCAATTAGAAAATAACTGAACATATTAAATACGCGTGATTGCCGCTTTCGTCCCGCGCATCTTTTTTCTCGTCTTAATTAACGCGACAAACTGCGAACGAAAGAAAAAAAAACAGGATCTGAAGAAGTCAGAATTTGGATATAAAGCATTAAATTTAGATATATTGAAGCAACAAGCAATAATAAGCATATTATAAAGGATTATAATAGTGAAATCGCTCAGTGAACAGTAAAATATTAAAACATCTGCAGAAAGATAAGTACGAATCAACAATATTAAGAAAGAAACTTCAAGTAGGAAGACTTAAAAAAATGTATACATATAGAATGGAAAACGAAAGCAGAAATTTTGCTAAATATTTACCACTCTTATGCAGCTTCAACCGTATTGCTCGACTGATTTATGAAACAAATGCAAATTCTATACAAAATTGGACTGTATAGAACAAATTACTAAATTCCAGTATCTAGAGATGAATAATCTGATATTGCTTGTGAAAAAGAGTGCAATTTTAATTTTTCGGAATAAAAGGGACGCGATTTGAAGGAAAGGGACCTAAGAAGGAAATGAATATAATCATGACCCATTTGATTAAAAGTTTCTTTTAGTTTTTGTAAAATCAATCTACGATGTAATGAAAAACACCCAAAACAGGCTTGCATTAAATTTCTATTTTTTAATTCAATCTTTAAAAACATGATCCAAACATTTGGCTTCTTAGCTCCCTTTCTTCATATCGTGTCATTTTTTTACGTATACAAAGTTTTATAATATTTTTCTCGGCCTATAATTACAATTTCAAATGTAAAACATTAATTTCTTTTCTATATTAAGCACAATTTTATTTGTATCAAAGAAGGGTTGTTAGAGGAATGAAAAGTCGTAGCTATTTTGCAAAATTTAAAGTTATGTGAAATTTACTAATTTATTGTAACGAAAAAATCTATTTTCTTCGCTTGAGGGGAACTTTTTTTTCTAAATTTCCGTACAATTGGGAATTACGAATATTAATGTAATACTGTTTTCTTCTCTTTTTAAAAGGAAATTTGTAGGAGATATTTTTTGCACAAGTTCGATATTATGATAAGATATTCCGATGCGTTCAGTTAATTATAGTTATGAAAATGTAAGAATAAAACTTGTGAATTAGTGGATTACACTAGGTTTCAATTAGTGATGCATCTCTAATTTTATGTTATGTTTATCAAGTTTGGAGTACAAGTACAGAAAGAGAGACTATTACAAATTGTATTCATGTTCAAGTCAAGTACAACGAAAACTGATTTTCAATTTAGAGAATGAAAAAGAAATTTTTAATCATGATAAATCTGTCAGAAACAAACTATAATTTGTAAGAAGTAAAAATGATTCGAGCCACGACTATTTTTTCCCAACTGTGTCCAGATTAAACCATTGCATGCAATCATAAAAAAAGGTTCGAAATCAGAGTTGATTTCGGTTTTAAAATTGAAACAAATTACGTATAAAGATATTTGTAGTTTGTCTTACAAATTAAGGTAAGGATTTTTTTGCATAATCTCTTTTATGCAGAACGTCGCGATAAGAATTCAGTGTCCTGTCGGCGGGACGAAACAGTTTTTATGGCGACGTTCTGGTAAAAAGACGTCCTTCGTCGAGAGATAATAAGTATTTAGGAACATTTAATAATTTCTTAGAAATCTTTTATTGCTTCAAAAAGTCTGACGTTATTATACGAAAAATTGAGAGTTAAATGAAGAAAAAAACTCATTATGCTTCCCTTTTAATCACTCACTTTAATCCTAAAGGTCACAAGAACACACTACATATTTTATTTATAAACATTAAAATATAAGGAAAATTTGCATTAAAAACTTAAAAATGAAAAACTACAAGAAAGGTATCCTCAATGGATGTATTACTTAAAAGAAATTTCTAAGCAAACAGTATTTGAAGAAATATGGTATTGGTAACTTAGCTGTTCGGTTAAGCACTAAGAATGATTTATCAAACAAGAGAAAGTGAAGAATATCCTTTATATTTTTATTTTACAATCAATTCCTTAATTTTTTTTCGCTCTTAGTTGAAAGACTTCTTACTGCTTGGCTGAATAAGTAAAAATTATTCCTCTCAAGCGTCGAAAAAGTTTGCGGTCTAGACTCGTGGCCATGAATCCTATTGTCTCGCCTGTCATAAAACCACACAAAATGTAATGTTGATAATTTAAAATTTAACAATTTCAAACAACTTTACAAGCTTGCGTATAATATGATGAAGAGTTTGAAGAAATTAATAGACTTTAAGAAGGGGTTTTTTTTTTTTTTTTTTTGAAGGGGAAACAAAAATTTAAGCTAGAAAAGTGTTTTGCAAATAATTTTTGAATGAAAGGCTTCTTCTGAATAAAGAAAATGACGACGTTTAAATGTTTGGCATTGCAGAGGCTCGTGCTTGTGCAGCAGATACTAGCAGTGGAGAAAAGGCTGGACTACCAGACGAAGCGGGCACAACAACGATCAACGGCTGTCAAAAACGGCCGATAACTCTTGGATGCTTTCAACCGACAGCGAAGCAGCCAAAAATTGATGATCCATTGTGTGATTCACAAACATTGACGTACTTAGAAGAGAAACAAAACACAGACATTGTAGATGATAGTAATAATTGTTTGACAAAAGAATGCGAAACAATTGAAAATTACGAGAAATTAACACCGAGCGATACTTCAGATAAGTATTTTCTTCCAATCACAAACATGCTGAAACATGAACAATTGAAAGAAGTCAGAATTGTTTTAGAGGATATCAGTAAAACAATGATGAATTACAAAAATAATAATAACAATAACAGCAACAAAAAGAAACCAAAATCTGGAAATATATACGAAGTTGAAAGGATATTAGACAAGAGAATTACGAATGGCGTAATTTTTTATTTAGTAAAATGGAAGAGTTGGAATATGGACAATACAACATGGGAACCAATAAAACATTTAAATGATTGTCCCGAGGCTCTATGTGACTTTGAGAAAAGTCGAACTAAATCACTAGAGGAGTTTCAAACGAAAATTCAATTTTATCCAAAAAGACGTGACGTGGAAAGATTCATGAAGAAATTAGTCAACGATGGCGAAGAATTTGATGAAACTGAATTGGAAGCTGAGGATTATTTATTCAAGAAGATTAAGCAATATTCAAGAACAACTCAATTGAAACGTGACAGTGTTATTGAGAAAGTAAAGGAAGGCATTTTACGAGTGATGCTCGTGAAGGAGAGAAAGAGGCAGAATAACTCGTTGAAAGATTGGGAAAATGAAATCAACAGTATAACTCAAGGCAAACCGATGATACGCGTTGAAAATATGGTCGACCTGGAATGTGCACCGCAAGATTTCCTCTATATTGAAGACTATTTGCCAGGTTCGAATGTGACAATTCCCGAGGATCCGCCAATTGGCTGTGAGTGTGCGACATGCGATTCAAAAACAAGATGCTGCTTCGCTCAATGCGAGAGTTCATTTCCCTACACGTCAACTGGTAAAATTCGTCTACCACCCGGTACACCGATTTACGAGTGTAATAAACGTTGCCACTGCCCACCGGACTGTCAGAACAGAATCGTTCAGCGTGGCTCGCAAGTGAAACTTTGCGTCTTTCGAACCTTGAACGGCAGAGGTTGGGGCGTGAAGACATTGAGGAAAATCAAGAAAGGAACATTCGTCACGCAATACGTTGGCGAAGTCATCACCAATGAGGAGGCTGAGAAGCGCGGCAAAGAATACGACGCTGCTGGACGAACTTATTTATTCGATTTAGATTATAACGATACGGAAGGCCAGTGTCCCTACACTGTTGACGCGGCCGTCTACGGAAATGTTTCCCACTTCATTAATCACTCTTGTGATCCCAATTTGTCAGTGTACGGCGTTTGGATTGATTGTTTAGATCCGAATCTTCCGAAATTGGCACTTTTCGCCACAAAGAACATTGAACAGAATGAAGAGCTGACATTCGATTATATGTGTCAGTCAATTAGAATGCATGCGAAAAATAAAACTTGTACACCGCAAAGTCCGAATGGATCGTTGAATGTTCCATCGGAATCGCGAAAAAGATTGGAACTACCATTAACCATGTCTAATGATGTAACTTTTGAAAATCGGACTCGATGTCGTTGCGGATCAAAGGTCTGTAGGCAGTATTTATTTTAGTTTTTCGAATCTTTTTCAATAATTCATGCTTTAGTGGAAATTTTGGACAAAAAAGAAAAGGAAGCAAAATTTTTGCCATACATTTATTATTATTATGCTCTGTAGTTCATCATAAATTAATCTTTTTACTGATCATGTGCAAACAGAAAAGTCAAACGCGTTAGTCACAATTATTGACATACAAAGCAGAATAATCACGCATATATATTTATATATACTTTCAAAAAAAAAGCAATCTATACATGTAGTTTTTGATACAACATATTTCACATTCTTGTTTATTGTTAACAATTATTATTATTATTATTCAATTTTTACTTTTTTTATATTCAAGTAATATTTAAATCAACTTTTATAAACTTATTGACGTCAATAAAAATCCAATATATTTTTATCAAAGAGAGAAGGACTTTTTTATGTACCTCTTTTTTTTAAGAAAAGTAGATCAAATGTTTGCACGTTAACACCCTAGAATAATTAAAATAATTACAGAATTTAAGGGTCTTGAACATCTCTTGATTTTTATAATCATTTCCGCGTAGAATAAATAATTATATTTAGACTATATTTAATACTTCAAAAATATGTAACTATGTTATAAATTGTTTTTTTAAATAAATTGTGATATTGTACTCTACTTTCTAAAGAAAACACAAAAAGCAATAATGCTTAAATTTCGAGATGAAAATTTGTTCCTTGATTTGTAAATTTTATGACAATTTTGGATTTCAAGCAAATGTGAATACAGCGTTGTTGAATTTGAAATCAGTATTTGAAATTGGAATATCTTTTTCGGAATATTTATTTATGGACATATTGTCGGCAGTGGTCACTTATAGTGACTGCATTAATTTCAATTTTATAATCAAGTAAATGTAATTGTATATTTGTCAGGAGAAAATTATTTCTTTTAGTGCGAACAATATTTCTTGGCAACAATATTTATTGGCACTTTTAATTTCGAATTATATTAAGTAGTTGAGATTTTGAAGTATTAATCGCTTCCAACGTGAGGAATATACACAGACTTGGTGCTCTAAGGTTTTAGGATACATTAAATATTGTATATTTTTAAGATAATTATTGAGAAGAGCAAATAGAAAACACTTCCAATGGAAAAATTTTGTAGACTTATATTCTTAACTGTTTTTTTTTTATTATTCGAAGCGAATATTAAATGTGAAAGAAAAGACGCGATGGAGAAGAAAGCGACCTTGACGCAAAAAATTCAGGGTTCTTTGCAATTTTTGACATTAAAATACAAAAGTTTTTTTTTAAATTAAATAAAAATGGTAAATTATTTCCTTCTTCGATGTTTGCTATATTATTTAAACGCAATAATCGGGGCATAAGATCGAAAGCATAATCAGCTCGCATACGGCACTATTTTTCAAATTTATTTTCACAAGTAAGTAAGTTTCAAACTTTAATCACTTTTAGGAAATTTATTTTCTTTTTAAACCAAAGGCAAAGAAAAAATTTTGTAGGTTTTGACGTTATGTGTTATCAACGTAGTTCAGTGTATATTTATAAGACCTTGTGTGAATGTTAATCTGAAGATTCGATTCAAGTTATTAGTTTTTAAGTTCTTTATTTCTTTATAATTGGAATAAAATATTTAATAAATATTTTTCCCGAAGTCAACTATGTTTCTTCTGATTTTTGAATAAAATTGCAAAACTATTTTCAGGATATGCTAATGCAAAAATATATAAGTGCGATAATGAAAAATGTCCTAGACCTGGATGTTATATTTCGGGAGGTTCGAGTAAAGACGACTCATTTCCATGCCTTCGCTCCGCTTGTCCTGGACGATTTCAATTAATTCGTCATGTATCGTTTGTGGATTGTCCCGGTCACGATATTCTCATGGCAACTATGCTTAACGGAGCGGCTGTTATGGACGCAGCATTATTGCTAATTGGTAAGAAAATTTAAAGCTCTAATACTTTATTACAAATTCAATCAGTTAACTTAATTCGTAATTTAATCAGTTAACCTGGTTCATAATTTCATTAATTAATATTAAATAATAATAATAATAGTAATAATAAATAATAATAGTAATAATAAATAATAATAGTAATAATAAATAATAATAGTAATAATAAATAATAATAGTAATAATAATAATAATAGTAGTAGTAATAAAAATAATAATAAGTTAAGTAATTAATTAATTGCAATTGTAAAATTGCTTTCAGCTGGAAATGAGTCCTGTCCCCAGCCCCAGACGTCGGAGCATTTGGCAGCTATTGAAATCATGAAGTTGAAGCATATTGTCATTTTGCAGAATAAAATCGATTTAGTGAAGGAGGGACAAGCGAAGGAGCAATATGATCAGATACAGAAGTTCGTTCAAGGTAAAAGAGTGTTCTGAGATTAATTTTATGTTAGACAATCTGTTAGACAATCACTAAGTGGCATTCTGTTTAATAGGAACTGTAGCTGAAGCAGCACCGGTAATTCCGATTTCGGCCCAGCTGAAGTACAATATCGAAGTATTGTGCGAATATATAACGAAAAAAATTCCTGTACCACTGCGAGATTTCACTTCAGAACCAAGATTAATTGTTATTCGATCATTTGACGTAAATAAGCCAGGTTGCGAAGTCGACGATCTTAAAGGTGGAGTTGCTGGTGGCAGTATTTTAAAAGGAGTATTAAAGGTGATTTTTAAAAAAAACTTCTTTCTAAATACGAAATACTTGCGAAATACGAAATACTTTCTAAATACGAAATACTTGCTAAATACGAAATACTTGCTAAATACGAAACACTTTCTAAAAATACTAAATACTTTCTACTGCATGAGTCACGAAAATTATCGGTTGACACATTTTATTCGTAGGTTGGAATGGAAATTGAAGTGAGACCTGGTTTAGTATCGAAAGACAGTGAAGGAAAATTAACTTGTCGACCAATTTTTTCCCGGATTGTTTCTCTTTTTGCTGAACAAAATGAGTTGCAGTTCGCTGTTCCTGGCGGACTAATTGGTAATGCATTAAAATAAATATAATTAATGTATTTAAAGTATTTAAATTTTAACTAAAACTTATGCAGTTGTAATGCAAAAATGATTTAAAGAGGCAATTTTATGGAAAAATACTCATTTACAGGTGTTGGAACGAAAATCGAGCCTACGCTTTGCCGTGCGGATCGTTTGGTCGGACAAATACTGGGAGCAGTCGGAGCTTTGCCTAAAATTTTCATCGAGCTGGAAATTTCCTACTATCTCTTGAAACGATTGTTGGGTGTGAGAACTGAAGGTGACAAGAAAGGAGCTAAGGTATTATTTTAATTTTGTCTTTTCAAAAACCCACTTTTTATTTCAATTTTTTTATAGATATTTATACTCTTCTCCATCTTTGAATTAGTTAAAAATAATTAATTTTATATTAAAAAGTCAGGCCCCAATTCAAACATTATTGTGTAGTGAAATTTTAAAAAATTCTGGAGTTAATAGAAATATTTTTAAATTCCAGTAAAAATATGTAATTAAATTTGTTAAAGAATTTCATTAGAAACTTTTTAAGAAATAGAATTTTTAAAGTATTTTAATTTAATCACTGATTAATAATTGAATTTTATAAAAATTCACATTTTAATGTATTCACACTCAGAAAAAGGATTTCATTGAAACAAAGAAATTGTTTTTTCAAACTTTCTCTTTGAATCAAAGATAAAATTTGTTTGAGTAAAAAAAAAAGTTTTCTTTACTTTCACAAAAAACAATTTTTAAGGTTTTTTAAATCAAAGAAATTTTTTTTATTGAATTATATTTTTGATCGAAAGAAAAATTTCTTTAAGACAAATAAAAAGCTGGGAACATTCAAAGAAATTATTTCTTTGAATTATTTCTTTCTTTGACTTAGAAAAAGATTTATTAAATCCAAAGAAATATTTGTTTGAGTCAACAAAAAACAGTTTCAGAAATTAAACAGAAATTAAAAAAAAACAGTTAAAGAAACTTTTTTTTGACCCTATAACAATGCACAAATTTCTTTGATTTAAAGAAACATTCTTTGAAACAAAGAAGCTTTTTTCTGGGTGCATATTTCTAACGGCGAAGATTAATAATTAAAATTCTTATTAGTTAATTTAAAAAAATATACATAAAATTGTTTAATAGAATTGAACTTTCGAAAATTTGTTTTTAAATCTGAAAAATAAGTCTGTTGTAATTTTTCAATTATATTGTTTCAAGATAATTAAATTTTACTAAGGAAATAATTGAAAAGTGAAGGAATTGAAATTTCATTACATTTTTTGAAAAATACTGGAATTCTTATAAAGAATTTAATTTAAATTTTTTGAATACAATGTTAGTGACCGTAATTATAATTTTATTTTTTAAATTTAAAGCCCCTTTTAAAGTTTTAAATGAATTGCTTATAAAAATTATATTCAATTCTTATAATACATAACTATTCAATAATTATAATTGTTAAAATTCCCTTAAATTTTTATAATTTCAAATTTTTGAATGTTTATATAATTTATATTTACTTATTTCTTGAACTAATTAAATGTTTATTACTTATTAAATGAATAATTAATTATTACTGTTTTATTATTTTCGAAAATTTTAATAAAATTCATCACGAGAATTAAATTATTTTAATAAATAACAGAAATTGTTTGGAAGAATTGAATTACTTTTATAAACAGTAAAATTCTGCGCAGAAATTCAATTATCAATTTAATTTTAATAAAATTGAAAAATAAAATTTTCAATCATAAAGAGATAAGTTTATTTTCAACAAATGGAGAAAATGCTTTGTTTAATTCAATTATTTTCCAAATTATCAATTAAAATTATTAAAAAAGAACATTTTCAAGAAAAATTTAAAGATTTCATTTTCGAAATGAAATATAAATTTATATGAGAAAAAAAACCGGGAAAAATTTAGAACATAACCGGAAAAAAACAGGGAATTTTGTTGAACAAAAATAGTAGATGCCCTGGAAAATTCACCTGCTTCCTGCAAGTGAGATAAACGAAAGCTTAAATTCATTTTCAGGTACCAAAATTGTCAAAGAACGAAGTACTTTTGGTAAATATTGGATCATTAAGTACGGGCGGACGAGTCCTGGCGACTAGGGCCGATCTTGCAAAAATAAGTTTGACTAATCCAGTATGCACTGAAGTTGATGAGAAAATAGCACTCTCCAGACGTGTCGAGAAGCATTGGCGTCTAATTGGATGGGGACAAATTCGTGGAGGCGAAACCATTGAACCTGTGCTAGATCATAAATAGTTATTCAGTATCATTAAATACGAAAAAAAAAATTATTTGTACGCATTTGTATAGAATGCATAAAACATTTCATACTATACTTTACACAATCATAATTTACAATAGTAAATATTATTGACAAAATAAATTTTTTAAATGATACGTTTTTAAAATTAAGGACCGGTCACAAGCTCTGTATGCGAAATGCAAGAAACTTGGGCAGTAGAGTTGTGAGCGTACCCTTAAGTTTGATAAATAACGATAAAGTCTTACGCACAATAGATTCGCGAACGTGACGCATGAGATAAGGAAAGGACACAAAGCAAAGGATAGGTATGTATATTTTTCTTTTTTTAATTTAATATTTATTTATTATTAGTTTCTTACACAATTATTTAATCAATTACTTTTTTCGACTTTTTATTTTCTTTATTTAACTTATTTTTACATTTAAAACGTTATTTTGCTTTGGGTTTGACATTTTCGGCGTTGCGTTTGGCTCATTCTGAAACGAGCCTAAGGTACCTTTATGTTTCTAAAAATCGATTTTTCAGATCGAAAATATCGATACTTGGAAGTTGCAACTTGCACCGCTTGCCAAAATTTAAGGTTAAGTCCTCCACAATTGTATATACATATATATTCTTTTCCTGTAATAATAAACAGGAAAAGTGCAAATTATAGTTAGAAATTTTGTCAAGGTAAATGAAAGATTTCATTAATTAATTCAAATTGCATTTCTATTTTTTAAATGAAAGAAGTTTATAATTAGAAGCATGCATTTTTAGCATATTTAGATTTTTTTTATTATTTTCTATATTGTTTCCGCATTCTATACAAATATTTACAAACTTTTCACGTTATTCAGAAAGTAATTGTCTTTAGTTATCTATATAAAATTTTAATGTAAATCTTAATCGAATTCTTCAATAGCATCATATAATATTAAATTCTTAATTATTAAGTCAATTTCTCGACTTTCTAAAAATGGGGATTAAAAACAGTCTTATTGTTTACATATACAGGGCAATAATTTTTAGCTTAAAATTATAACCATTTCTACGATTAGGATCCTTAATTATAGTGATAAAATTTCCTGAACATAAACAATTATTGTAAATTTAGACAGTGTGCGAAACAAAGAAAAATTAATGATGTGAAGTTAATTGTCAATAGTCCTTGAAAAAAATCAGCCAAATGTCTTAATTAAATATTTCTATAAAAATGCCGTTTTGCGCGAAAGATTACCACTGGTTTTGGTATCTTACAAAATTTTTTATTACTTTTGGCGGAATAATCTTTCTTTACAGTGGATTTCTTAACGAAAAGTGAGAAAAGAAAAAAAATTTTTTAAATAAAGAATCTGTTAATAGATCCATTGAAATTCAGTTTTGAAAATAGAAAAAAATTGGTTACGAAAAACTAAGCAAAGAGAGGACGGAAATTTCAAATTTTTTTTTCTGTGTGTAATATTTTGTATATAATATAAAAGTAATTGTTTTTCAGAGAAGTCACCTGTACATGTGGTTCAAAAGGGAGAAAACGTAGTCAAGATAATGGCGAAATGTAAGTATTTTCTTAATTTTTTGTTAAAATATAAAAGAGAAAATGGAAACATTAAATTTGCGCAGCCGGATAAATAATTTGAAAATTAGATTTTTATTCAGTTTTAAATTTACTTATTGTGGCTTATTACTAAAATTGACAATAAATTTTGTTTGTTTATAACGTTAGACAGTGAATTTAGTGTTTCTTGCTTCACGATGATACTTTTTTCAATTTATAGTCTGACATCTGTCAAATATTTTCGATTTATAAAGTAAAAAAAATTCTTTCCGCGCTCCCAAGAAGCAAACGAATTGTAGGTTAGGTTCATTTTAGATTTATTTTGATTAAAAGTTTATTTTTAATTTTTTAAATTTAAAACCAATTGTCATTGAATATTTTGAATACAAATAGACTTGAGGAATAATTTTTCACTAATAATTGATACTCTTTCTGTATTTTTACTAAAAAAAAATTAAAAACATAACCTCAACATTTTTGCTTCTTCGTGACTCATTTTAATTCCCTCCTGCTGGAAAATTCAGTTGAAGTTTATTAGAGCTTAACAGTTTATTATTTAAATCCTGTAATTTTAATCCTTTAATGATTAATTATCAACAAAATTTTGCGCTTTGCTCGAAAATAGTTGTATCTACAGATAAGATACGGATTTTTAAAAGAGTGATTAAAATATTTCTTTTTATGTTGTAAAATAACAGTATTTTCAAAAAGAAGAGCTATAGACATTCTTCCAGTAGATTCTTTAAAGTAATTATCGCAATGCATTATTATTTGGCAAAAAACACCGCAGTGTCCGACTACCGGTTCTGTCCGACTCTGCATTTACCCTATGACTACTTTTTTCTCGTTTTTCGCTCTGTAAATTCGTTTTCTTAATATTTTGTAGACGTAAAGAAAATTTATTTTCTAAAAACGTGGACAAAAATTAGAAGAATTTAATGTTTCACGGGATACTTTTGAATATGTAAATTTTCACATTTATTCAGATTCAGAGAGAGGGGGGAGGGGGAAGTCTTGTATTCGCTCTACAAGCAAGTATATTTTCAATGTGAAAGTTTTAGAGAACGTAAAATTTTATGAATTATTTTTTTTTCTTTGTATATTTATAATTTTTGGAAAAAATTCATCTTTGTAAAGATTGAAATTCTATGTATAACATATAGTAGGAAGAAATAATGAATAAGAAAGACAAGATGCAGTGACTATATATCTCTGTTCCGTTCACTTTTCACTGCTTTACTTGTCTGGTGTATAAGATGTGTCCGAGCGTATATATAGAGTCATTAAGTGAGTCGTAAGGCGCCATTCTGAACCTCAACGTATTAAATTTAACACGTTATTGTTGTTCTTGTTTCTAAAGCAGTTTCCACAAAAGGTGCAAAAGTCGATGACATTTGTTTTTCTTTATGCAGTTGGTAACATTTCGCACCTAATGCAAAATAACTTGAAGATAGTTATTTAAAAGATGGGGATAAATAAATAAATAAAATTATTATTTATTAATAAATAAAATTATTATTTACTATTAAATAAAATAAATAAAAATTTATTTTAATACTAAAAGGTATAATTTGATTTAACTCTATTGTAGTAGTTTTTTTTTTGTTTTTTGTGGCAGTAAAAGAATTGAGGGACTATAGAATAAAGGGACGAGTGGGGTTTGGAAGAAATACAACCAGTCAGGTGGCAGTGAGAGGCTCAAGGCTTTGGCACTGCTACTCGACTGGTAATATTTTTTCCAAACCTCGTTGATCGCTCAGCATCCACTTCGTATATGTGACGTTCCACGGTGAAAGGAGCGCTTAAAATTTTAGGTTATGTTTAGAGTAGTTTTAGTCGTTTTAGTTTCATTGAAAATTTATTCAATATCACATATACATTCTATGTTTACTTATAGATTTCTAAATTTTTTGCGCAATTGTATTCAATATTTCACAATATAATATTTATTTAGAATTTTTTTAGAGAAAAAACATTTTTTTAAAATTATAATCATAACTATATAATTATTATAGTTGATAATTATTAACTGTTGTATTTTCAAAACAGGAATAATAATCCAAAGAGCCCTGCAAGAGGAGATTGTTGCTGTTCCACATTAAATTAAACTTTGTCAGAAACATTCTTTCCAATCGGCTTTTATTTCATTTCATTTTATTTGTTTTATGAGAAAAAAATATCCCAAATGTAAAATTTTTAGTGATGAAATATAATTATTCTTTAATCAAAAGGTAAAATAGTTTGCATGTAGTTCAAAATTTTTTAATACTAAAAAAAAGTTTTTTTCAGCATTCTTTGTTGGAAAAATAGTTTCAATACGAAAGATTTTCTTTTCATCGAAATATTCTATAGAAAAAAATAATTTTCTCAAATGAATATTCATAGGAAAAAAAATACGTAAAAGTAATTTTTCAGCGTGATTTTCTTATTTTTGACATTTTTCGCTGCCAACGCACAGAAATATATTTGAAAAAGCGAGAAAAGTATTTTTAAATACATCCGAGATTTAAGAATAATAGTGATTCGAGGAAAATTTTGTCTCTTGTAAAACTAAAATAGGAATGTAAAAGTAAAGTTGAGAACCATGGGACCCCTCGAGTGAAGGGGGACTCATCTGGAGGATGGTCAAAGAAAGAAGGTAGTATCTCAATCAGGCATGGACTGAGCACAGGTTGGGGTGTTCTGGACCCCTGGATGGCGGTTAGTGTTTGTAGCTCTCTATACAAGCTAAACTTGTGACTGCAGTGGTAGACCATTACATATACACATTTTTATCAAAAAAAAAAAAAATCCCGCTTCTATTTATATTTTTCCTTCAAAATTATTTTTTTCTAGTAATACTTTTTTTCTAAACTCACATTAATAACGTAAAACTTAATTTTTTTTACATAAATTTATGCATACAGAAAGTTTTTCTTAAAAGTAGATTTTGTGCATTTGTGTGCGCTATTGTGCGTGAAAAAAATATATTTCACACCACATGACATAGGATTTTTGCTACTGAACAATATGACAAAAAAGGATATTAAAAAATAAATTAAGGTATGTGCTGATTATTTGTTTATTTAATTTTTGTTTACAAACGTATATGTATGATAAACAATATAGAATATAGGGGAAAAAAATTTTTTTTTCGGTATATTTCTTTGAATTTTGTAAATTTACTGTTGAATTGGATTTAACATTTTGTTATTTTTTTATCATATTTTGTTTTTCTTTTTAAAAATACATGACAACTTTTAGTGTATGCTATAAGACTTAACAAGAAAGTATCAAGGTCGTGCCTATTTGTGGAGACAACTTAATTTGTAGAATGGTTCTCTAAACGTATAAAATGTGTCCCGTTAAAATGCTACGTTATAAGTTATACAAAACATGAAAAAAAAGTGGGGTGAGGGAAATAATTGGCGGAATTTTTACAACTTTATTGTTGAGCTGCCTTTATCCTAGAAATAATTTGAAACATTGTTCAAAAATGGTAAATTTCTTTTAAGGAAATATAAAATTCGTTTCAATATTCATTGCGATTATTATTATTATTATTATTATTATTATTTTTTTTTATTATTATTGTTATTATTATTATTATTATTTTTTTATTATTATTATTATTATTATTATTTTATTATTATTATTTTATTATTATTATTTCATCACCGTTTTTTGTGTAACAATATATGTTTATTATTTTATGGTCAACATTTTTTTTTTTGTAATTTAAATTGTATAATAATTTTTCTGCAATGAGAATCAAATGCGCTGAAAAATGAACATTGCGTCTCATATATTTCACTCTACTAGATTATTTCCTGGAATAGTAATTATTTGCATATAAAAATGAATTGACAGAAATAGACAAAATATATTCTGCTCGAGCGATGAAGTATCGTTAAATTTGTGCTAAATCCAACCCAATATTACACTTTTCCAGGATAATGACTTTGAATATTGCGTGGCTGGACATTGTCCTAATGACACTTGTTATCTCGATGTCTACTTTAACAGAATGTTCAAATTCGTTAGCAACAAATAGTTCATTGAGGTGTGAAGATGCGAGAATGCGATGCGCCTACAGAACAGGATGTGGAATGGCTTTACAGCAGTATCTTACACGTTGCACATCGGTACTCCATGGAGATATCAACAAATGTCCCGAGTCCTGTCAACATGCTCTTATTGCCCTCACAAGTACGGACGAAGGAAAAGAACTGATGAGGGTAAAGAAAAAACAAATATCACGTATAAGCGATTTTTTTGGATATTAAAATTATTCAAGTTTAAAGAAACAAAATTTGGTACCTAAAATTTTGAGGGGGGAAATAATTTATGATCGAAAATCGAAATGTAGTTGTATATATTTGTAGTGTGATTGCACTGAGGAAGATCATCTTTGTTTGCAATCAAAACAAAAAATAGAAGTCTGTCGATCGTCAGTAATAGCGGCAATGAACAGAACAAGAGTTTCCTGCAGAATAGCAACGTGGATTTGCAATGCCGACGCTATATGTTACACAGCATTGGCGTATTATAACGGATATTGTAAAAGCATGTTTCACGGTAAAAAGTGCACTCACCGGTAAGAAACATTGTCTTCTGTTTTTCTTTTCTTTTAACTATAACGCAGATGAAAAATATTGCTATACGAATCTTGAAAGCAAATCACTTTAAGGTTATGTTATTTTTGACAGTTGTATTTTCATTTTTAAAGGGAATTTTTAAAATCCCAAACATAACCTACAAATTTTTTTAACACAATTTCGGAATTAATTAGTTTATTATTTAGAATTATTAATTAGTTTATTTACATTTAGATGCCGAAATTCGATAAATATTCTGAGACGGCAAGAAAAAGCTGACAAGTTAAATACATGTTTCTGTGATGGCGCCGAAGATTATGACTGCAAATCCATTCATCGCAACATGAATTCATTGTGTTATAAAAAAAGCCATCACATTTATCAGGATGAGAAAAAATCCAACGAGGACACTAGTACGAATGTTAATAAAAGTTCAAATGCCGTTAGTATTAAAGACGCATTTGTGATCAATAGGATAACACTACTCACATCCATGATTCTACTTTTTTTCAAAAATATAAGGTAACTTATTTCGTAAACAAAAAAAAACTAACATAAAAATTAAAAAATACATTATTTCTCTTTAAATTGACATTTGAATAAAAATATTTCGCTTATTTCCAGACTGACTTGCTAATAAATATGGAAATCATAAAAAGAAAAGAGGAACAGTATTCCGCGAGTGAACGACCAAAGAATCAAAATATCTACAAATAATCACACTCAAAAGCAGTAAAATAATAAAAAATATTCCTAGTTAATCGAAAATGTTTCAAATGCCAGAAAATTAGGCAAGTTTTCTTTTTTTTAAACTTGCGAAAAAGAAAAATATTTTTCTACTTCAGCTCTTTGTTATTAAGAACAAAAAAAAATTTACATTCATGTCACGTTATTCAGTTCCAAATAGATCACTGAATAACATGACAGAAAGGTTCTTCGGTAAATTGATTTTCCATACAATTTTGTTTTTCAAACAATTCAAAAATAATATACAAAAAATGTTCCTTTTTGTATACGTGTATAGTTGAGAAAAAAAAACACAGTACCTTTGCGATGCTAAGACTTGAAATATTCAGCGTCAACAATTTTTATAATATTTAACGTATAGTAATATTTCTGGAAAATAACACGATATTTATTTTTCAAAAACCGGGATATTGTAAAAAAAAAGAATAAACGATGTAATTATTGAAAAAACAAGTATTCGACGTGATCATAAGTTCACTTATGAGAGGAAATATCTTCGGCCGGAACTGAGATCCACTGAAGCCGGATATTCACACTTTTAAATATTGATTGTAAACTTTACTGGTAGAGGGTTTTTACCTCCTGGTAGGTGGTAAAAACTGGTAAACACTATCAAACAGAGGACAAGGGAAATGAAACAAAAATAGTTTTTAATAATTGTGCCTAAATAAGAATAGTTTCTTAGAAATAATTTTAAAACTGTCTTCATTATAGCTGCAGAAAGTCTAGAATGTTGGTTTTTTATAAAAAGGTTTTTTTTTATAAAAATTATTCATTAAAATTTATAAGTAAACTGATTTAAAAAGAATAAAAATTGTTACTTTCTATAATTACATATATTTCTATTTCGACTTGACCCGATCAATTTTTTTCTCTTTGAAGAAAATTTTCTAAACGGAATCAAATTGAGAAAATATTCAACTTTTTGTTTTTTTTAAATAGAAATAATAGAAATATTTCCAAAATAAGTGATAATTATTTTATTATTACATTCGTTGAGAGAAGCGTATTTTCAAATTGCTTTGCATCAACTTTGGCCACTGGATTATCTCGAATATCCAATTCTGATAATTTGTTTCGTTTTAATAAGGAAAAAACATCTTCTACACTCGATATTTCGTTACTCTTCAATGTTAATGTTTCAAGTTTAGGCAATGTGGGAAAATGTTCTGTTGAACTTACGCCATTATTTGATAGAGATAATTTTCTACACTCTATTAACGAAGACAATCGTTGTAAACAATTTCCCAAATTATTAGAATCTAAATTGATTTCTTGAAGAAAGGCAAAGTAGTTCTCTTTGTATAAAATTGTCAATTCCAGGCCAGAAAGATTTGCTTTAAAGTTTTCATTTTCATCTTGTGAAGAAGTGGATAAATAATAGTCCACCAAGCACTTACTCCCTGCAAGAAGAATTTTAAAAAAATATACATAGAAAATTAAAAAGATGTAAATTTATACTCACTTAAATCTTTGTAGTAGTTACATCGCATTTTATCCACTTTCATTAATACATCTATATCACAGAGAATACTCGAACGAAATTCCACAACATCAATACTTTGCATGAGAAATATTCCCGTCAATAATGCCCATTTATTTTCAGGTTCCATTTCCGTTAACTGTTTATAATTAGTTAATTGTTCTCGAAGTTGGCTTTCACTAGTTTTGCTATTCGAGGGCAATTCTGTTTTACAAATCCATGAAGTTTGGAAAAATTCAAATGGATATGTATCAGTTCCATAATTTAGAACAATTTCACTATTGTCTGTAATATTCAACGGTTGATCGAATTTACTGGTCCATTGTTTGGAAAACTTTTCATTATTCACTGATTTCCAGTGGCAATGTAAAATATTGCCATCTAGGGATAAAGTGATGTTTGCCGATTTCATTGAAACGTTCTCGTGAAAGACAACAACAGCTTCGGTTGTTGTCAGTTTTGCTCTCCAAAGTTTCTTGGTTGAAGAATTACAACTTTCGAGTAACCATCTTTGGTAGAACCAAGCACTGGTATCGTTCGGGTCAGTGAATGTTGCTTGCATTACTAAATCCAATTCTAGACAAATAGAAATTGGAGAATTTTGATAATTTTGAATAATTTTGATGATTTTTATAATTTTAATAATTTTGAATAATTTTGAATAATTTTGAATAATATTTTTGAAATATGTGAGAGATAGAAATTCTTACCTTCTTTGTGCTTATTAATTTCGATCGGTAACGTGTGCGTGGTGTCGGGAAACATTTTCGATAATATTTTACTTCTATAATGCCATGAGGAATAATTGGAAAAATTGTTCAATATTTTCGACGTGGAAAATTCGAATTCTTCGTTGTCAGCTACTTCTGCCTTTTGAACAATAAAGTTTCTGTAGTCCCAACAGTGAACTGAAATTTACACAAGTTACAGTAATTATTTAAATAAAAATGTAGAAAAAAAAATATTTATAAAGATAAAGAATAGTTTTTACATCAGGAAGAAAAATTTACAAAGAACAGAAAAACAAAAAGGTACTCACAATTTCTCTCATCAATATTCAGGCACTTTGTACATAAAAGTAATTCTTTTTTATAATTTGGCTCTATTATGTGTTCAATAACCCAACATCGATGATGCCAAACACTATAAGACTTGGGATTTTCTCGCAAACAGTTTTCAGTTAGCGTTAACTCTTTCTCCAATTGTTCTTCATTTTCTTCCTTAGACCTGAATTTTATTTGACATAAATCTTGAATTTAGTTTAAAACGAATGAATAAATAAATAAATGAATGAATTAATGAATTAATTAAGCTTTCTGATGACCACTCACCAGCTATTATTTATAAGCACTTCTCTTCGAATATTCCAAAGAGTGTAAATATCTGCATTACGAAAAAGTACTTTTTCAGTTGCTCCCAATAGTTCATGATTCCAAGATTTTTCTTTTCTCTATAAGATTTTAAAGATACTTAAAAATATATAGTGTAATTTATTTTAATAAGAATGAAAATTAATAAGAATTTTTATTTAATTTATTTTTTTTTATTTAATTTTATTTAATTTAATTAATAAGAATTTTAATAAGAAAAAAAAACGAAAAGAATACAAGTGAGGAATAAGTTTTCAAAACCTGATAAATACAAATTTTGTCATTTCGAGTAATTTAAACAAATGACAATTCTCTCATAACCATTAAAATTATCTTTAATGTAGAAAAAATGTAATAAATTATTCATTTTTTAATATTTTTTCTATTTAAAATACTGTGTTTGTAATTAAATTCTATTGTAATAGGGAATTTAAAGGATTTAATAATTTTTTCTAATAAAAAGATAGAAATTAAAAATCATCAAGGTTAGGCCAAAATATTTTTTAAACTGAAAATTCTTTAGTAATAATTTTTTTTTCTTAAATTGAACAGTGATAAATAGATTTCTAAAGATTTTAATATTTTAAATATCTGTTTATCTCAATTTTTTTAAAAAATGGATTTATCAACTTTTGAAAAATTGCTCCTCAAGTGTTTTTTTCAAACAAATCATTAAATTCGATTTATCTTCTGAAGAACACAGATACTTACCTTTTGGAAAATAAAGTTAATTGCACTTCTGTACTCTATAACTTTCTTTGCTTGTTCTTTTTTCTTTATTTCTGCTTGTTCCGCAGATGTATAAACTTTTATTCGTCCATGCTGAAATCGAAAATTATTCACGTTAGCTAAAAGTAGGAAACCTAAATTAATACCTAAAGGTTTCTCTAAACAGTTATTTTATGACAACTTTCAAGTAAGTAAGAACTTGTTTTATTTCAATTCTGTAGCTGAATAGTAATTAAAATAAAAACATTTTTTTAACTATTTGATTATCCGCAAAAGTTTCGCTATTCGGAATTTTTTTTATTACTTTGGGTCTTGTGTTTAAAAACATTAAGTACGAAAAATTAGCCAATACGACTAATTTAATTGTTGTCAAGAGACTATTTAGACAAACGAACAATTTTCTATCTGACAGTTGCCATTATTAGAAATATCACATTTTTCAGAACATTATTTTTTCTGCTCTAGTCACGACAATAATTTCTACGAATGAAATGAGAGATTTAATTTTTTACCATTTTAATTGACACTTTATATATAAAAACTAAATTTTACACTACTTGAAACACTTTAAACACTTAAAAATAACAGCGTAAAAAAAGATTTGCTTTCTGCACAGTTTGATAGTTGTCAATTTAAATAGCCGTAAAGGTGCTTGCACAGCTGAGTATTTTTTAAAACTTAAGCCATGTTTACACGACTGCATTTCAGAATAATGAAAACGGGACTGGAATAGGACGCAAGCTTTATATCTGTTCTTTTCCAACTCATTGCGATTTTATTCACGTCATATGACGTTTACGACGCTCTGCTATGGTTTACAGTCTCAAAACTGTTTAGCCTAAAAGTTATGCTTTTTTTTAGTTATAAATATTTGTGTTTTTAAAGGTAATATTAAAATTAATTGTATTTAACGAAAAGAGAAATATTAACAATTTTTATCGTGACAGACCTTTTTCTCAAGTACCTCTCAATAGATAATGTATGACATTTCTACAAAATATATTATATATTATTATTAATTACATATTTAAGTAAAATATACGGAGTATAATGTAATATGTAACATTTTTATTAATTAATGAACCCTGTCAGTAAGATGAAACAACGGTAAGAAAACTATAAAACGAATTCAAAATATTTATCTTAGAAAAATAGACATTTCGTTAATATATTCATATTATAGGTAAGCTGTCAATATTATAATTATGAACGGCTTTTTAAGAAAAAGAGAGTAATTTCAAAATTTATTTGATTTATTTTAATTGAATCATTTTAGTAATAGTTATTTTTTTGCTGTCTAGGTGATTTTAGTGTAGAAAACAGATTATGCAAATGATGCAAACATTTTGTTGACATTTAGATGTAAATACTGGTAAATACGGGTCTAAATTGTTTAGAGTTTAAAGAATTACAAAATAAATTGTTTAGAGATCTTATTTTGTTATTTTTTGAAAAATCCATTCATATAATTTGATACATTATTAATTAGCTTTCGCCCGTCGACGACAGGCATCCTCAGATATAATTTTAAACTGAAATTACATACAATTATTAGTGAAAGAAATATATCGAAAAATATTCGGAAGATATTTGAATTTCTGATAAATGAGTCTCATTTCAGATGTCTCAACAATTACCAGTGACACAAGCAAGTTCTGACTCTGCCTCAGCCCATGGAAATTTACAGTCCATTGGTTCGAATAATCAGAATCCTCTTGCCGTAACAACCACAGCATCGGTAATACAAAACCAAATTCTATCTCAACCATCTCAATATTCTAGCCAATCAGTAAAAACTTCACAAATGCAATCTTCCGTTTCTGGGACATGCAATGAATTCCCACAGGTTATATATTGTTTTCATTATTTGCATGTGCACTGAAAACATTATATTTATTTAGCTAGATATGAATTTTTATTTAAATTATAATTGATTGGTGTCTTTTTTCATTACATTAGATTTTAATTCATTTTTAATTTTTTTAGGTTTTACATGTCCTATTTTTTATTTTTTAAAGACAGAAGTACAAGCATCCAAAAAAAATATTGTTTATTCTATTGTAAGTAATTTTTTTCAGTTTTTGACGAAAACGCGACTTCAAGATTTAGTGAGAGAAGTAGATCCATCTGAGCAACTAGACGAAGATGTTGAAGAAATGCTCCTGCAATTAGCGGACGATTTTGTCGAAACCACAGTTAATGCAGCGTGTTTACTGGCAAAACATAGGCACGCGAACACTGTTGAAGTAAAAGATGTTCAACTACATCTAGGTATAGATTTACTAAATCTTTTTATATTCTCCACACTTGATGATTTTTAAAAACAAACTCTTTAAATGAACAATTTAATAAATAAGTCAAATAAATGAAAACGAAAACATTCGGACAAAGTGACAAATTTTATTTACTCCAACGTTTCGAAATCAAATTGATTTCCTCTTCAGGGAGTCTATTCAAAAAATATATACAAAATTAAAAATAATAAACACCATTTTAACAATAAATAAAATACATATTCAAAAAATTATCTTACCAAAAAAATAATAATTAAATAAACGAAGGCTTAAAATTCAAACCATGACGATGGAGTAGAGTCTGGAGTCAGAAAATTAGAAAATTTGGATTAGAAAAAAATAGAAATAAATACAAAATTAGAAAAATTAGAAATAAAAATAAGTAAATAATAAATAAAACTCAATGAAGAAACAATATAGAAATAAATAAATTTTTGAAAAATCAATAAAAATTTCTTATATAAAGAATAAGTGAAAAGAAATAAAAAATAAAATAAATACAATTAACATACCATAAATAAATAAATAATCCGTCTTAGAAAACACATAAATAATAATAAATAAATAATAATAATTCACAATACAAAAATCACAAAATAAAATAAATGTATTGCAAAATGCAAAGTCAAATTTAAAACTGAGCTCCAAATTTTAACGACACTTTACAATAAACGTTAATTGAAGAGAGACAAATAAAAACAATAAAATGAATAAGAACAGAGAATGAAACACAATGAGTATTATTATACGTTAATTACTGGAAATAAAATTTATAATCATTTCGTAAGATTTATCAAAATTATCTAAATCGGTCATTTTATTGAAACTATTTTCTCCTTCTTTTTTTTATGAAAAACATTTCTGACAATAATCGTTTGTTAAGATTTGGTTCAATATCCAAAATATCAAAATCATCTCATTTTATAACATGTGGAGAAGTGTGACTATTAGAATTTGTCAAATGATTAGTAATGATTACTTTGTCCGAATGTTTTCATTTTCATTTATCGACTTATTTATGAAATATCTCGGACGTTAAATATTATTTAATTAACAATTTCATTTAATTTTAACAAAATATTTTCAGAAAGAAACTGGAATATGTGGATTCCTGGTTTTGGCACTGACGAAGTGCGACCCTATAAACGAGCAACAGTGACTGAAGCACACAAACAGCGATTGGCCCTTATTCGTAAATCAATAAAAAAATATTAACTCTTAATGAATATTGGAAAAATTATTGTAAATTTTTAACTTCAACCATTGTAAATTAAATATTTCTAATCCTTCGAATTTCACATTCTACAAATTTTTCCTCCCTTAGTTAAATTTAAACCTTTTTGCATAAAACTTTATCAAGTTTTATTACTTAATTTAAATAAAAGAACTTTAAAAATGTCTAATGTATATAATAAACACATTTTTTCAAATGAAAATAAATAAAAGAAATCCAAACACGATTATTTGTTTTTATTTTTGTCTTATTTCATGAATTTGCATTACACAATCTCTTTTTTTTTGTATGAATAGAGAAAAAATTATATCGCAGTATGCGATACTTTTTGCTTAGTATTATTTTCATTAATATAATATACTTTTATTGTGTATCTTAAAAATTAAGAAAATCCACATATTTAAACATGTATAATTATAAAAATGGTTTTTTTTCAAGACATCTGTAAAACAAGTGTTTTGTGTACAGATTCTTTTATACAAATACTTTGTAGAAAAAAAAGGAAAGAAAGATACAGATACATTTTAGAATTAATGACACATGTAGTAACACTTTTCGAACTACTGTTCTGTAAAACACTTTAGACGGTTAATATATCTTGTCGGACCATCTATTTCTGAGCGAAAAGAATACATTCACCTATATTACATCTGCCACAATGTTATTTTGACCTATAACAAATGTTTGTTTAAAAAATAATATTAAGATCGGAATCAAATAATTAGAATAGTATTGACATTTGCTTTTTGTTTTGAAGAACAAGAAGAAGAAGAAAAAGGTAATTTTAAAGAGGAGAATATTAAGTACATAATTTTGTTTTTTAGATGCATTTTCTGTATTAACCTTTACAAAATATCGCTTAATTTATGAAACTGTATTTTTAGATTATAGTAATGGTGTGTTTAGTAGTAATCACTACTGTTGAGTATGTTAAAAGCAATTCTTATTTTATTGTATTTATCCTTGGTTTAATATACTGATTTTCACAGAGCTCTGCCATCCTAGACTTTAACGCAATCAGTTCTTTTTTATGAAAGTAAAAACAAAATTTAGTCTTTCAATGAATTAATTAATTACCTTGGCATCAGACGGCAGAATCGTCTAAAATGGTCAGTAGGGCATATAATATCCACGTCTGTAACTTCTGCAATAAAGAAATTAATTACTTAACAATTCTATTCCTTTATTTGAAAATTATTCAGGCAAAAAGATTTACGAAAAGAATTTTATCAACAAAAAAACAATTCATTTACCTAGGTCGTCTTGTGGGCCTGTATCCTACAAAATACGCACTTCCACGGCTAAGCGCACGAGTTATTCCTCGATAACCACGCACTCCTCTGGGACCCCTTTGAAAAAGGGAAAAAATAATGTAATTTCGTGTTACACTGGCTTTTTAAAAATTATAAAAATCTGAATATCTGAATCCTATAAGTTAGATTAATTGTACATTAACATGCAACTTTTTTGGGTCATAAGTAAGGAGAATGAGGCTATAAACTTTCAGTTGAATGTTAAAATTAGCCTTTGTTACTGTTTATTATTATAAAAATTGAAACGAAGGGAGGAAGTTAAAAAAAAAATCCTCTAATTAAATATTAAACACACACCTATTAGTCATTGACATGCCAGGCCTATTTGTTCGTTTGGGCATTACTTTTATTTGACGTCCTCTAAACATGGAGTCATCCATTGCCATTGCTGTTTGTACAGAGTCTCGATCAGCGAATTCAATATAGGCAAAACCTTTAGGATGACCATCGAATTTATTACACAAAATCGTTACTCTATTAACACTGCCGCATCCATGAAAGTGTTGTTCTAGCTCTTCAGCAGTTGCTCCATAGTCCACCTTTTTTTACAGTGGTAACTTTGTTAGTTTACAGTATATAAAAAAGTCAATAGAAATTTATTCTATTTTCTAAATTAATTTTCTAAATTAATTTTCTAAATTAATTTTCTAAATTAATTTTCTAAATAAATTTTCAAATCTAAATAAATTTAAACAAATTATCAAATTTCAATAATCAGGGTTGCGACGTTTTTACCCCTTTTCGAATTTCCTGACTTTTCCAGGTTAAAAAACGAAACTTTTTCCAGGTTTTTAAAACTACGCTTATTATTAATAAGAAAATTATTGGAAACCTCGAGAATTTGATTATTTTCAAAAGTAACACAATTCTTCACAAACATTCAATTATGTTTCAAAATTGTCAAAAATTCGGGTCAAAATTTAAATAATTTTTGTAAATAATAAAATGTTTCTTCGAAATTCAATTATTTTCTATTAAATGCGCGAAAAATGTTAATAAAATTCTTATCAGATGTTCAATAGTTTTTAATGTACAAAATGTTTATCGAATTTCTCGAAAAATGCAATTGCTTAAAAAAATTTTATTAAACTGTTTCAGAAGAATTCAATTATTATTTAAAAATTTGTTGATTCTTCATGAAAATTGAATTTAAAAAAAAAGTTTAATTATTTAATAAAAATGTTTATTTTTAGAGTGAAATAAATGAATTCTCGTAGAATTTTCAAATAAATAGATATTTTTAATATGATATTCAATTAAAATTGAAATTTTTGTACTGAAATTTATTTTTAAATGAATATTTATAAGAAAATTCTACAAGAAATCAATTATTTAACTATAAAAATAAATAACTTATTAAATAATTGAATATTATGTAGTTAACTTTTTTCTTCCGTTGTTGAAGTTTATTTAATCCTTTTTAAATCGATTATCGGAAGAGTGATAAATGAAACAATGTTACATTAGTTGAATTGAATATTTTTTAACATTGAATTTTTATAACAAATTTATATTTTTCAATTTAAAATTTAATTTAAATTTTTTAAATTTACAACAAATTTTATCAGAATTTAATTATGTTTATTATTATTATTATTATTATTATTATTATTTATTGTCAAGAGACGAATTAAAAAAAAGTTTAACAATAATTTCATTTTTCGAGAGTTTCGATGAAAATTTTTTATATTAAAAATAATTTAAATTCCGCCAAGAAAGTTATTAATATTTGAGAAAATAATTGAATTTCGGAGAAAAATGTTATTATTTATAAAGACAATTTAAAGTTTGACTAGAATTTTATTAAATTTTCTAACATAATTGGATTTTTGCGAAGAATTATGTTACGTTTGAAAATAATTGAATTCTTCACACTAACTTTATTAAAATTTAGATTTGAATAATTGAATAGTTTCGTGAAATTTTATTCGAATTGCAAACATTGAAAATAATTGAATTTAAAAAAATTTTTAAGATCCATTAAATTTCTCCAAAGAGTTTTCTTAAAATTATTTTGAAAAAAATTGTCACAAAAGAATTTCATTGGAATTTTTACAAATAATTAAATTCTTTAAAGAATAAATAATAAAAGCTAAAAAAAATAATTGAATTTCTGAGAAGAATTTTACTTTTTCTAAAAATAATTGAACTTCTCCAATAATATCTATTTGCTTCAAAATTAAATATTATTTTGGTGTTTTTTATCTAAAATTCTTCTATAAATCCGTTATTTTTAAAAAATCAATTAAATATATATTAAAAAATTTTAATAATTTTAGAACAATTTTAGTTATTAAGGTCTTTTAAAAATCTATGTTTTTAAATTCTTAAATGAAATTCATTTAAAACTGAAGTTTTACAAAATTTTAAATGAAAATATTTTCAAGTTCATCTACTTATAGAAATTGTAATTGCAACTCTTTTAAAATTGAATTAATTTTGAAATATTTAAGTAAAATTAGATTTCAAAAATAAATTTTCCAGGATTTCGATCAAAATTCCCTGACTTTTCCAGGTTTTTCACAGGTTTACCGGTTGCGTGGCAACCCTGATAAAGTTAAACAAATTTAAATCAATTATCAAATTTCCAAAGTCCTAAATATTGAAAGGTAATTTTAAGACGGATACAATTTTGTAAAAATCAACTATTAAGAGAATGTACTCACATTTCCTACGTAGATAGATCTGTTATCTACTTCCATTTTGTCCTCTACTGACATATTTAGTGGACTTGCTAAAATAATTACAATATTTATTGAATTTACAGCCCATTGGAATTTTAACAATTTACAGATACAATTTGCAGAAAAATTATACTTACTTATTCCAGGAGGGCTACCCATGTTCATTTGTTTATCAACTTCCGATTGTAGTTGTTTTAATTTTTCAGCCTCTTCTTCCATTTCTCTTACTCTTGCTTTGATGGCTTCTAATTCCTAATTAGGAAAGAAATTAATTTATTACAATTTTTCTACAATTCTTTTTAACAATTGTTTTTTAAATAAATAGAAAATTTGCAAAAAAAATATCATCGGCTCTTATTAAGCGGAAAGTTAAATGTTTGTTAATTAAAAAAAATTTTCGAACTTCATCAAAAATCAAGTCGGGTGTAATTCAATTTGTAAAATATTATATTGTTTTTAACGAAAAAAAAAATTGTTACTGCTTACTGGATCATCAATATTGGCTTCAGTGAAGTCACGTCTTATGTTATCATTATGCATCAAAGCATCCCCATCTTGTCCATTCTCAAGACCATCAAGGCCATCAATTTGTTCATGAGATAGTAAATCAGATTCAGACATTTCTGAAACAAAAAAATTAATTTATTTCCACAAATGAAAAATATCCAATATAAATAGTTCACAAGAAAGAGAATTGATGTAAATTTCTTGAACGTTTAAGATATAATCATTAAACAAAAATGATTAGAACTAAATGCTAAAATATTTATAATACATAAATTAATCAAATTTCCTACATAAATAAATTCCAACAAAAATAGTAAAAAATTTAATTGAATCTAAAACTATTTCAACTAATCAGTAAGAACATGAATTAACTTAATTTTAAACTTCCATCGAAAATATATTTTTTTAAAAAATTATTTAATGCAAATATAAAATAAGTAACAAATCGTTTTAAAAAATTGACGCGCACATTTATTTACGACTGAAATGTTTTCATTGCTTCATATCTTATTAATTTTGATATTTATGTTTTAAAAATTGTGCTTCAAAAGCTTGAACACAGAGCGTCTATAGTAGTTGAATAACCTATAGGCATTATATTGTAGGTACGTGAAATTTTCTCAATCCTAAATACGTATCTCAGTAAATAAAAGCAAAAAACCAAAATCTACGGAATTAAAATTAATAACAATTATATCCAAATTCAAAAATTAAACACATTCCAATTACAATTACTATATTGAACTTAATTAATAATTAATATCTTATTGAATTTAAAGTACGGGCCAGTGTTTGATTACTCATAGGAAGCTTTATCGAAATGCAAATTATTCTTCAAATGGTAAATTTTAATGCCCTCAAAAACTTTAAGTTTGAATAATTCATCTCATTTACACTGAAATGCAATAATTATTAGTTAAAAAAATGATATAAACAGTCGTTAGCTTTATCTGACCGGTATTCACATTCCGGTATGTTTTTGTACACAATTAAAGTTTTTTTTCACAAACCTGAGAAAAAAAGAGGTTTGTAATTGAAGCAAACTTAAAACGAGATAAAAATATAATTATCAAATCCTCTTTCTAAATGGTATTATAAACTTTTCAGTAAGAATTATGTGTATCCACTTTTCACTACCTGAAGGAATTGATAACGATGCAGAAACACAGAGGATGAAGCGAAAAATTTTCGAGGTTAGTGCATTACAAATGCTAAAGGTATACTTTCATAGTATGCAATTCTAATGTCGTGTACATTGGGTGGAGGTCTCTTTACGCAATGCTCAAAGAGCGTAGGACGTAAATCGGAAAAGTTTACATTAGACAGACGAGGACGAGAGATATGACTATTCTTTTCTCTCTTGTGGAAATTTCAAGTTTTTCGTGTGTATTAGTTTATAATCGATGACGTGGAATGCCGAATGTGTTTAATGCCGTCTCTACATGTATTAGGGTGCTTTCACACCTTTGGTATTTTGGTCAAACGGATTGCGCACCTTTACCACGACGCTATGCCTAAGGTTGAGTCCACATTAGCACTCTTAACAAAACGTAAACGTAACGAAACAATACTAGCATTGTTTCATTACGTTTACGTTCCGTTAAGAGTGTAATTGTGGACTCAAGCTAAAGGCCTATGCACAACTGCTTCGCGAATGTCGTTCGCGAACGCAATGCATGGATTAGAAAAGGACAGACATATAGTGGTGTCCTTTTCTAACTCATGCTCTGCGTTCTCGACATTCGCGAACTCAATGCATGGGTTAGAAAAGGACAGAGATATAGTTGTGTCCTTTTCTAACTCATGCTTTGCGTTCGCTAACGACATTCGCGAAGCAGATGTGCTTAGGCCTTTAAACATATGTTTGTCTATTGTAGACTCAACCTTAATTGTCATCACATTGAAAATGATTGAAAATTTTATAGATGTTTAAATGTTTTGAATGTTTTAACAAGAATTGAATCTTAAAAGAAACTATTTAGAAGTCGCTAGAGAGAAAAAAGGATTTATAAAGATATTGAAAATGGCATTAGCTACAATTTTACGTACAGTAAGTTAAATTCATAAAAATTAGCAGTACAGGAAAAATGTTCCTTTTAAAAAGTTGCATTGAGAGTTGCAAGGCTATTAATTTAGTTAATTTAGTTTAATAAATTGTTTATAGACACCACAGAAGACATGTGTGGCCTTCTTTCAAACATCAGCCGTCACTAATAAAGCACGAGCAGGTCGCTATCGAGTAACAGCGAAAAAAAATAGACCTCTCACATATGAAATGTCATTAAAACCCCACGAAATTGCACACAAGAAAGGCTGGAATTCTTGGAACACGTGTGAGTAGTTTAATTTCACTGATTGATACATTTCACAGTTGCATTTTTTCTTTAAAAAATTTAAGTTTAATCGAAATTTTCCCCTTTCCATCACTTTGTTATTTCTAAGTTGAAAATTCATTTTCCAGCAAATTTAATGGATGGAAACAGACCTTCGGAAACGGCGGTGGAAGATATGTTTATACGACGTTTCATGACAGGTACATGGCCTTTACTTTTACTCAGTGAAATAATCATAAAGCGTCAAATTAATATTATCAGAGTGGCTGGAATTGTAAAATTAGGAGCACCCCCACGGCAAATATACTTTTTGACAGGTTACAGCGAGGAATTTTTGAGTTATTGGTTACAATGTCCGGTGAAATTAGAATTACAAGTTGCGAAACGTAATGATGTTATTTTCAAATATATTTAGCGGGTTTTTTTTTTAAATATTTAACACAAATTGTGTTGGGAGAATTTCTTTTAATTTCATCACGGATTAAATGCTCGCATTTGGGAGGTAAATTTCATAGTCGTTAATTTTAAGTAAACAATGTACATAAATAATAAAAGATGTAAAAATTTATTAACAATTTTCTAGAATTCTATACAAATTCAAATCCTTCAAATTTCTCCGAAGCTATCCTTTGCTCAGGCATTAGAATTTCCCCATCGATTGTAAAACCCATCATGTAAGTGGACATCTGATTTTGATACTCTTCGGTTTTTAGAGATATTATTATATTTTCATTGGATCCGGGGAGGAATTTAAAACTCGAAAATCCTTTCGTTGGTGTTAGAGTTCCAATTTTTATTACCTGGAAATGGGAATGTAATTTTTGGGGTTTTTTTTTTTTTTTGAAAAAAGGGAAGTTATTTTATACTCACTTTGATATTGGAAAAGTTTTCGTCAGCTCGAAATAGTAGATTGCAACTTCTAACTTCGTCTAAAGTTTCGTTGTACCTGTGAGATGAGCATCTACGCGGAAGAAAAAACCAACAACTATGTACGGCACTCCATAAACCTGATTCGTGAATCATGTAGCCTGTGAACATTTTTAATGACTAAGAAATAAAAATTGAATAAAGAAATAAAAAGACCCCACTTATAATTCTTAAAAAACTGTCGATTACCTGGAAAATCAATGTCGATTGCTTTCCTCAGTATTTTATAATTGTCCATCCAATTAATAGACTGAACTTCTCCTCGAGGTGAAATTATTTTTATCCACATAGGATTATTATGTTCCCATTCCCCTGAACTCGTGGTCCACTCTTTTCCCATACTTCCAATGTAAAGTTGTTCGTCTTTCACAGTTGCCCACTCGCTTTTGAAACCTGAAAGTGAAACTCACTTTGAAATGCTTTGAAACAGAATATTAATTTTCTAAATAACAAAAGACTAACATAACACTTACATAATTCTTGATTATCTTTTTTGAATTATTTTCAAAAATTTAATTTACCTTTCGTGTTTTTACCATTGCCATCCATAAGAATAATCCAAGGATATATTTGATTATTTTCAATTGAATAAACAATGCCCGTTCGATCGTCAAATGTTAAAAGACGTCCGTCAAAGGTGACCAATTCGGACAATTCCATTCCACGTCCTTTCATCGATAAGGACGATGAAAGAATAATTTCCTCATCGTTCCATGAAACAATTATCTTATTTGACACAGGCATCCACAAAAGGTTCCCTGTCCTCATAATACTGTACCATAAATTAGACTTCTGCGAATGTTTCGATCGCGTATCGAGATCACTAATAATTGCTATTTTATAAGAAATCCCATTTGACAATTTAACGGGGTTTGTCATGGGATAAGTATTATTGTAGTAGTAATGACACGTTTTAGAATTATTTAAAGGATAGAAACATAGGGACTTGTAAATAGAGGGACACGTGTACACGAAAATAATTACAAAACTTATTATAATGAATATTAAAAAATGTTTATGAAGCGGAAATATTCCCGTTTTGTAAAAACGTAATTTTGACGTTTTTGTGTAATTATATTTTAACATTTTGATTGTTTCACTACTATCTACATTGTTCTATTTTCATTATCAACTAATCACAATATCCACAACTAATAAATAAAAGCAATGCACACGTGCACATTTTTAAAAGATTCTTTTAAAGGTGCGTTCTCACTGGGAGCTTAAATAATAACCTAAAATCCGACGCACAATTCGCAATCGAGGTCTGTCCTTTTAACTAATGATTTACATTCAAGCTGTTGTGCAATGACCTTAAGTAAAGTTCGTAAAATTATATAAAATGATCAAATATTTCACCGCGGGAGTTGAGCTTCTAGCTCTTTGTTGTGGAAAACGAACATTCATCGTCGACGATTCCGCTTTGAATTTAATTCTAAAAATTAAACTCTAAATAAATTCACAATTGAAATTTGAGTTTTACCGCGCGAATCAGACTCGGCGCATCATGGGTGCTTTCACAATAGAAAAACAGTGTATGCATTGCCCAAGGGAAGGTTGTCTATTGTGAACTCAGCCTTATCTCTTTGGGAGGAAGAAAAAAATTATTTTTTTATACACGACTGCCGCTGCGTCATGTGTTTCTCATTTTTTTCCTCGCAATGTAGGGACTTTTTTTGAAAAATTCTACTTCTAGAGAGAAATGAAATCATTAGACTCCCATTAGTACATTTTGCAACATTTTTATTAGTTACATATTGGAAAAGTATGCACTTAATTAGTCGTCCGGTCGTAAAATATTAATGTTTAAAGTAACTTATAACAACCCTTCGCGCATGCAATCTTTTATTTAAATTTTCTTTTACAATATTACTTTTTGTAAAGGAGAACTGAACTCTCCATTTTTATACTCTTCTGTATATTCAATTATATATTCGTGAAATTTTATAATTCAATCTTCTCACATAAACTATAAAGAATAAAATAATTTTTTTTATGATTCTTTTACTCTGTACATATATTTTATTCAAAAAAAGTTCCATTAATTTTTTTGAATTAAAAAAAAAAATTTATACTGGACTTTGAAAGCGAACAGTAATATTAATTTGTTTAAAAATAATTTACACACACGACATAAATGGTCGAAGATGCAAAAGGAATTTTCAAATCAGTCGCAGTCATAATTAGCATTAACTAGAATAGATATTTTTTTTTTTTAATCATTACGGTATTGTTGTCGCAAACATACTTTCGCAATGTTTTATACTTTTAATTTGAAAGCACCCTCATTTCTCTTTACACAAAACATAAGAGTAATCGCAGCTATTATTGTTAATATACTCTCGCATACTGTACACAATCAGCTTATAATGTTGATTTTTTTTTTTTGTAAGACTTAAAAAAATTCATTAGAAAGTAACAAGTCATTTTTAGTTTAATAGAAAGAAAACCTTTCTGCAAATCTTAACAGTTATTTTCTTTTTTTTTTTTTATTTTGGTTTATTATAACGCACCACTTTATACATACCTCTCTTTATATTATTAATTTTATTAAAAGTCAATAAGTGTCTGTTAGTTGTGCGTTTTATAACGACTGTTTCTATGAAAGTAAAATAATTATTAGCCTGTGAAAATATTTGTGTATATATAATATATAAATTTTGAAGAAAACTCAATGAATCACTTTCAACTGATAAAAGTTTTACATCAAATAAAAAAAAACTTAATATTATAGGAGACAACATTTGCGTTTCGATTTAACTTGGAGAACGGGACAAAGAACTGCACGAATTGCCTCGTCGAAAACAGTTTTCAGTCCTTTCTGTGTTAGAGCTGAGCATTCTAAATATTTCACCGCACTAATTTCTTTTGCCATTGCCAAGCCCTGTAAAATAAATATTTATTAGTTAACTTTCCAAAAAAATTCCCTGTTTTAAACTTTTAAATTCCCTTTAAAAAAATTATTTTTATCCTTTAGAAAATTTATTTTTATCCTTAAGAAAATTTATTTTTATCCTTTAGAAAATTTATTTTTCGTCCTTTAAAAAATAAAGTTACCTGAGGATATGTTATGGGTGCAAGCTTTTTATCCTTTAATCGTTCAATTGTTTCTTTATCTTCGCGCAAATCCAATTTAGTTCCAACCAAAATTATCGGAGTAGCCGGGCAGTGATGACGAACCTCCGGATACCATTTGGCTCGAACATTCTCAAAACTTGCCGGATTCACCAATGAAAAACAAATTAAGAAAACGTCAGTTTGTGGATACGACAATGGTCGCAGTCTGTCGTAATCTTCCTGACCAGCCGTATCCCAGAGTCCAAGATTTATTGGCTTGCCATCTACCATTACATTAGCAGAATAATTATCAAATACTGTTGGTATATATTCGCCTGGAAAAGCATTTGTTGTGTAGCTGATCAATAAACACGTTTTACCCACAGCTCTGTAAAGGGACAATTTTACCATAAACACATCACCGTCAGTATTGTTTTTATCACACACAACATTGTAATCCACTAATCAACATTTTCATAACTTTATAAATATATTTTTTCAATTGATGTTTCCAGAAAAGAATCAGTAATCAATTCAATTATTACAACCAAAAAATACTAATATGTCAACGGAAACTATTTCAGAAAACTGAGAACAGTGAACAACTGATATAAATATGATCTCACTCTCTATGTGTGTGTGTTGAGAATAAAAATTTGTCAACTTACCCATCACCTACAACCACGCACTTAATCGCCTGCATGGTCCAGGTCTTCTAATTAGAACAACTGCACAAGATCAATAAAATTGTTAAACATTCAGTTTCACTTTGTACTTGGCGAAAAAAATTGACAATATAAAAGCAAAGGAGACGGAGAATTAGGTGGAGTATTAAGGCAACAATATACCTTTTCTATTAAACTTATTGATATTCAGATGATATAATTATAATCACGAACAAACTTACAGTGAAAAAAGAGTGATTTTTGATTTAACAATAATTGGTAACAGTGGCGGTTGGAAAACTCAAAAATAATACCTATTATTATACCACTGCTATAATCTTTTTTTGCCTTCCTTCGCCTTTCTGCGACTAGATAGTAGGTAGTAGGGTCGTGGTCAATTACTCAATTTCAACAAAAATCACAACCAAAGGAAAGTGACATGGCGCATTCCAACCCCATAATAGTGAGGGCGCAGTCAGCTAAATGTGGCATTTCTGCAATCAAATGATTTAAGAGCAGTAGAATATCCGAAATGAGAATTAGCTGGCAGTCCCCATAAACGTTGTCGTTTATGTATTTCTCTATTGTGAACCACACCCTTATGGTTCCACAAGTATTAGGTTCAGTCCACAATAGCACTTTCATTTCTCTCTTCAGAATGTGAATGCACCCTAAAAATCACTCTATAAATTTTATTCACTTCGTGGTTGTTAAGACCTAAGCACAATTGCTTCGCGAACGACAAAATAATATACCTTTCGGTAGATGCACATAAGTTTGATATCATTTTGTCAAAACTCCATAAGATAAACATTGACAAAAATATTTTAAAAATGAAGCATTCTATTGTTGTTGACGAAATGTTTCCTGACGGTGCAGGACCATTCACGGATCTTGAAATGGTAAACAATCATTTACAATTTATTTTGTCTATTCTTCAGTATTAACGTTTTCTCAGCAAAAATACTAAAGTAATTTGTTTTCAAGTAAATAGTAAATAAAATCGTACCAAATGTCTCAATTTGTCTTAATTTAATTAAAAATTATCTTAACCGTAAATTAATTTAATAATAAACTAACGAATTAATTTTTTTTTAAATTCCCTTCATATTTCACGATCTTTCTTTCGTTTTTAACATCAAAATAAAGCAAGGTTATGTTTTTATAAAGTCGAAGCCGTCGAGGCAAAATAGTATTATTATTGTCTTAGATTATTTATTATTGTATTTGATAAAATGTCGACTATTAAGAACCTTACATTTCATGCAATTTTTTGTGAATAGCCCGGAGGTTCACATAGATTGTTCGTCGACGCCAATTTCGATGATAAAGCTGTTCATGCTGATTTTTTCAATGGTATGATTTTTTATTAAATTTAAGCATATTATTTGCGTATTAAAAGCAATTATGTTTTACTTTGTCTTTTTTTATTTTCAAGAAAGAGAAATATTACTTTTAAGCTTCTTTTCAATTCGATAAGTGAACATTGAGCCATAGTTTCCTTTCATAAAATTACAATAAATTGTGCACATTAAAAATTGAAAATTAAATGATAAATTTAGTGCTAATATTTTTTAGATGACATAATTTTCTGCTAGAGAAATTATGTTTTTTTGACGTTCGAAATTAATTTTCCTCTTATGTTAAGCATAACAGAAAAATAAGAATTCACGTTCAACACAAAGATATTGTGGTCATGGTCTGAAAATGTGTTTTTATAAAAAATCGTATGTTACAGATTTTTACGATCTCTACGACGATGATGATTTAGAATAACTTGGATGGGAGTTTCACTTAAATACTTTCAGTTAAATTCTGTTAAATTTATGTTATTAACCTCAAATGTAATTTAAGCGAATAGTAATAAAAAAACATACCAAAATTTAAATACGATTAAAATAAAAGAAATTCTATTCATTATTAACTTACCTTACCTTTCAATTTTTTATTACAGAAACAAACAACTTATTTGACTCGTTTTCGAAAATTCAGTAATCTTACAAAATTTCAAGTAAAATGAGATTTTTCTTTTTGATTTTATAATTTATTCGTTTACAGAATAATGTCAGATGTAATTATTATCTGATACATTTGCGTTATGCTGTTTTTTTTTATATGTATAATTAACTAACATAGGAAAATCATAAAAGTAAATATATACGTTTGTGTTTTTTTACGCTATCATAAGATTACATTTTTTTTATCATACAACTATAATCACACAAGGTTTTGTGATGTGATGTAAAATTTAAACGGTTCAAAGTTTATAAATTCGTCACTCTGACGTCACTAAATTACCTTACACACGTAGTGTAAGGTACATATTGGGTCGTTCTGTCCTTTTTTCCATTTCAAATTATTATTATTTCAGAGAAAGTGAAACCATTAATCTTTGATGTGAATTTATGAATTCTGATCTTTGTAGATTTTTTTTTGTTGGCCCCAATCGACTTTTGATAATTCTTAAACTCTTATTTTTATTGTAGATAGTTTATTTAAATATAAATAAATTTTAAATCGGATTTGTATAATCTTATTTTGTCTCTAAATTAAAAAAAAAGGAAAACTGATGCGAAACCTTTAATAAATTGTCTTACCTTTATAATTACTTGCTTCCCGTTAAGACTAAAATATATATTTCATACATTAAATAGCTTTTTTGCCTTGGTTTACACATAAGTAACTTTTGCCATAATCTTCAAGAATAGTAATAATAATAATAACAATAATAAAAGTAATAATAGTAATCATAATCATCATAATAATAGTAATAATAATAATAATAATAATAATAATAATAATAATAATAATAGTAATAATAATAATAGTTTTAAAATAAGAGTTTTTGTTCTCATTTATTTGTGTATTTAAAACAAATCCGATTCACTAACAACGTAAAATATTAAGATGTTCAATTTAATATTTCTTAAAATAAAAGTTTGGAATACGAAGTAAGAAGAATCATAATTAATTGTTACAAAGATCGATTGAGGTGCTAGTTAATTTCAAGATCACTGTCAACTTGTTCATCTTGTTCACTCTCATCTTCTTCGTCTTCTTCTTCTGAATAATAATGCGACGGAGGTGATAAAGGATCCTCGGATATTGATGTTTGAGAGGATGAAGGAGGCCGAGAGGCGCCTTCTAATTTAATTTCGAGATCATCAATTGAAGTGCTTGGTCCGGGAATTGTCACAGGAATAAATTGATCTAGATCACCACATGCCATTTCTGTAAATCAAATTTATTTTAAATATTAAATCAAAATTTATTTCAAATATAAAATCAAAATTTACTTCAAATATTAATCAAAATTTATTTAAAATATTAAACAAAAATTTGTTTCGACTATTAAATCAAATAAGTTTCAAATATTAAATCAAATTTATTTCAAATATTAAATCAAAATTTATTAAAAATATTAATCAAAATTTATTTCAAATATTAAACAAAAATTTCTTTCGGCTATTATATTAAATAAGTTTCAAATATTAAATCAAATTTATTTCAAATATTAAATCAAAATTTATTAAAAATATTAATCAAAATTTATTTCAAATATTAAACAAAAATTTCTTTCGACTATTATATCAAATAAGTTTCAAATATTAAATCCAATTTATTTCAAATATTAAATCAAATTTATTTCAAATATTAATCAAAATTTATTTCAAATATTAAACAAAAATTTCTTTCGACTATTAAATCAAATAAGTTTCAAATATTAAATCAAAATTATTTCAAATATTAAATCAAAATTTATTAAAAATATTAATCAAAATTTATTTCAAATATTAAACAAAAATTTCTTTCGGCTATTATATTAAATAAGTTTCAAATATTAAATCAAATTTATTTCAAATATTAAATCAAATTTATTTCAAATATTAATCAAAATTTATTTCAAATATTAAACAAAAATTTCTTTCGACTATTATATCAAATAAGTTTCAAATATTAAATCCAATTTATTTCAAATATTAAATCAAATTTATTTCAAATATTAATCAAAATTTATTTCAAATATTAAACAAAAATTTATTTCAAATATTAATCAAAATTTATTTCAAATATTAAAAAACAATTTATTTCGACTATTAAATCAAAATTTATTTCAAATATTAATCAAAATTTATTTCAAATATTAAACAAAAATTTCTTTCGACTATTAAATCAAATAAGTTTCAAATATTAAATCAAAATTATTTCAAATATTAAATCAAAATTTATTAAAAATATTAATCAAAATTTATTTCAAATATTAAACAAAAATTTCTTTCGGCTATTATATTAAATAAGTTTCAAATATTAAATCAAATTTATTTCAAATATTAAATCAAATTTATTTCAAATATTAATCAAAATTTATTTCAAATATTAAACAAAAATTTATTTCGACTATTATATCAAATAAGTTTCAAATATTAAATCCAATTTATTTCAAATATTAAATCAAATTTATTTCAAATATTAATCAAAATTTATTTCAAATATTAAACAAAAATTTATTTCAAATATTAATCAAAATTTATTTCAAATATTAAACAACAATTTATTTCGACTATTAAATCAAAATTTATTTCAAATATTAATCAAAATTTATTTCGACTATTAAATCAAAATTTACTGAAAATATTAAACAAAAATTTATTTCGACTATTGAATCAAAATTTATTTAAAATATTAAACAAAAATTTATTTCGACTATTAAATCAAAATTTATTTAAAATATTAAACAAAAATTTATTTCGACTATTAATCAAAATTTATGTATTATCTAAAATATTGAATGTAAAAAAATTGTTTTTCATTCAAGTAAATTTATACATACGTTCGACATATTTTTCTAAAGATTTAGGAACCATTGATTTTGCATTTTGAATATTTTCAGGCGAACACTCTCCTTTATCTAAACCTAGAAGATAAATTATTATTATTATTATTATTATTATTATTATTATTATTATTATTATTATTATTATTATTATTATTATTATTATTATTATGTAAATGACGAATGGGAAATTAAAAAGCTACTTTTCTGAATGTTTTACTCACCAAAAGCTAAGCCCATACGTTTGAGAACTTCAATATCATCGTGAATTTCAAACTTATCGTTAAAGTTAAACAGGTACTCAGTTCTGTAAATTATAGTTAATTTTTCAAAAAAAGTACAATTTTCCATTTCTTTGACTTTAAATATCGAGGAAAATTTTCTCATCGGGGGAAAAAACGGTAATTAACTCACTTTTCATCATTGATGCAGCAATCTATCACTGTCTTTTTACTCGTGTTTACTATAATAAATGGCAACTGAATAGCAGAATTGGGTTTCGGTGGTCCATTAATTTCCTGTTGTAAACGATTTCTCTTGACGAGATTTTTAAATGAAATATGTTGCAAAATAAGTTGATGCAATTGTTGTGTTTTAGCCTTAATTCGTTCAATTTTCTTCTTTTTATCTTTCTCTAAGGACACGCATTCCTGCAGTGAATTTGTCGGCAATCCCAACCACCTTATTTCCTTCTTTTCTTTCGAAATTATATTCATAGCCATTAATACGTTTAAAGCATCGTAGACCCTCCTTCTGATATTTTTTTGATCATATTGCTGTACAATAGGGAATGAAAAAAAATATTGATCAAAGACTTGATTTATTTTCAAAGAAAATTAATTTGAAATAAATAAATAAAATAAAATAAATAAATTTGTTAAATAAATACAAACCTGATCGGTTAGGGAATTTACGTGAGCAGGATTAGTGAATTCTCCCACTAATTCGTCTGCTACCTCATTGTAGGACGTAGTTCCCTTTTTCTTCACTTTCTCACACACCTTCATCGAAAAGTGCCTTAGACCTTTTCCAACTTTCTCCGTTTTTCGCCTTTTACTGTGAAAAACGAAAATGGTAAATTTGTTAATTATAAATTCAGAAAGAAAAGAAAATTTAATAGTGGTGGGAAAAAAAGGGTTACTCTGGTATGTAGTCGGCACTATCGATGTCGTGCCGTTTTCTTGTTCCACTGTGATCCAAAATAGGACTTATAAATGTTTTTCCCGATGAATCTTTGACAACCTGTTGCTGATTACTCTGTTGCTGCTGTTGAGATGCAATTGCATGCTTAATGTCACTCTGTTAAACAATTTATTTGAGTTTCAAATCAAGAAAAATGAACCAAAAATTTCAGAATGAGAGTAACTAAATAAAAGGAGATAGAGTCAAAAAAATTTACGTCACATGTGTGTTTACCATTTGAGCTGATGTGAGTTGTATAGTTTTTGTCATCACTGAATCACCAGGCTTCACAGACGAGACTTTTGCATTCTGCAATGGTATCGTGACGAGACCTGAATGAAAATAATTAAACGTATAAATAAAAATTGATATAAAGATCACGTAAAATTCACGAAGAAAAATCTTCAGCTGGTATAGCGATATCTTTCGCTAAAATAGCGAAAGTATTCCTTGAAATAGCAAAAGTATTCACTGCAATAACTAAATTCAGGGTGTCTACTATTTTCATTCAACGAAATTCCCGGTTTTTCCCGGTTATGGCCTAATTTTCGCCCGGTTTTCTTTTCTCATAAAATTTAAATTTAAATTTCATTTCGAACAAAAATAAATAATAATTTTAATTGAAAATTTGGAAAATAATTTTTTCAATTTTTGAAAAATAATATTGTTCTTTTATAATTATAATTGGAAATTTTCTTTTTCAAGTTTATTATACAATTCTATTGATAATAATTGAATTTCTGCAAAGAATTTTACTATTTACAAAAATAATTGAAATCCCTCCAAAGAATGATATTATTTATGAAAATAATTTAATTCCTGTGAAGAATTTTATTAGAATTTAAAAAAAAAATAGTTCTGACACTCGGCAAGGCTACAAGTCATTTAAGAAGAAGAAGAAGAATTGAAAAAAGCAGTGATAATTAATTATTTACTTAATAAATAATAAACATTAAATTTGCTTAAGAAATGTTAAATATTTATTTGAACATTCAGAAATTAAAAATTATAAAAATTTAAGAGAAGTTCAATAATTATAACTATTGAATAATAATAATAGAATAATATCATTTTTAGAAGCAAACAATTGATTTAAAACTTTAAGAGGAATTTTATATTTTCAAAATAAAATTATAATTACGGTCACTAACATTATTTTCGAAAAATTTAAATAAAATTCTTTAAAAGAGGTAAATTATTTTTAAAATAAATGTAAAGAAATTTCCATTATTTCAAAAATGTTCAATTATTTTAGAAAAATTAAATGATCTTAAAACAATGGAATTGAAAAATTTCAACAATTTTATTTTTCAGAATTTAAAAAAAAAATTGCGAGCATTCAATTTTAATAAAAAATTTGAAGTGCATATCTTTTTTTTAAATTAAGTAATAAAAATTTTAGTTATTAATCTTCGCACTAAGAAACATGAATTCATTAAAATGTGACTATAAAATCCAATTGTTAATTATTAAATTAAAATACTTGACAAATTCGAATTGACAAAAAGTTCTTAATGAAATTCTTTAACAAATTTAATTATATATTTTCAGTTTAATTTTAGAATATTTCTATTAACTCCATAATTTTTTTCAATTTATTTACAAAATGCGTCTGTATTGGTAACTGATTTTTAACTATCAAATTAATTTTTTTAACTAATTCAAAGTTAGAGAAGAGTATAAATATCTATAAAAATTGAAATAAAAAGTAATTTTTTTAAAAACAAATTAAAATAATAAAACTTTTCTTAATTTTGGTGAAAAAATTCCCGGTTTTGTATAAAAATCCCGGTTATTTCCCGGATTTCCCGGCTAGACACCCTGTAAATATTTTGCAAATATAGTGAAATTTGTAATTCCACGTGAAAATTTTTTTTCGTATATCTAGTTTTTTCCCACTTACGTTGACCTGCTGTTTGTGGACTTTGTAAACTAATAGTTCGTAAAACTTGAGTTCCCGAAGACAATACCTATAAAAAATTTGATTCTTTTATTATTTTTAATACTTTTCGCTAAACTAATAGCATTTTTGTCTCTAAAACACTGATATTTCAATTTTTGGACGAACTTATAATAATTTTGAATTGAGAAAAATAATAAATGTTCTTTTTCATACACGTGATTCTTGTCCAGGTGTCTTGAATACTTTAAGACCTCCGGTATTTGCCGTTCCAACAAAATTACTCAGAGGCTTGTTCGGAGTACTCTGCACAACTTTGATTACCTGAGGATGACCTGAAACAAAATGTATAAAATTTAAATTCAAAATTGAAAAACCATGTGCAAAATTCTACTTCTAATATAATTATGCATTGAAAGAGAAAAAATTTTCCAATACATATAAAATCATTTCGAAAAATGTTGCGAATAAATCCTTGATCTCTAAGGTTATGTATCAAGTTTTTCATTCCTGGTAAAAATAATTTTCTTTTCTTTATACAACCCAGTTTTCTAAACTAGACGAATTGAAATAATGTCACGTAATTAATGCCTATTCTTCACAGAAGGCACGATCTATACGCAAAGTACACTTTTAGCAGGTACTTCAAAAGACAGAAGTCTTTTGACAGATAATCTTTTAGTAAATTTTTATCAACTCGAACTCGACACACGAAATAATTTTTTATTATTCGACTCTTTAATGACAATACAAAGACAAGCAAAATAGTAAATTCCAACAAAATTAATATTAACCCGAAAGAAAGAATTTCCGAACTGTTTCAACTCACAAAAGCACACAAATTTTATAAGAAAATTATTCTAATCATATGTCAACATTTTATTATTGAAAAATTACCCAGAAATAAACATTCAACCGCAATGGAATGAATGAATTGGAATAAAATTAATAATTCAATTGATAACATTGACAAAAATTTGTCAAATGTTGGCGCGCAGTTTATTACTTACCATTCGCATCATGAATTAAAAAATTCATTGTTTTATTTTGCTGGGTCATCGTCGATGTTAAAAAGTAAATAAAATCCTAAAAGCAATCCTTGTATTTCAGTTTGTACTTGCAAAAATAAACAACGTAAAAGCAGAAGTTATATTGCAATCTGAATGTATTACTAAAATGGCGACTTCGGCACGTTAGCAATAAAACAAACTTTCAGTAATCTGAAATAATAGTAATAAACATAATATTAGAACTGAAAAGCTTACACTTTTAAATATAACTTTTTTCTAAATGTTCAGTACTGATTGAGGTGAATAATTTTTCACGAAAAAAAAAATGTTTATATTGTATTTAGTAAGCAGCCTCCAGGTAAACTTCAGCTTACAGCTTTTGGCGGCACTAGTTACAAACTCACACATATGCACACATGGACGAATGTATGTATTTACCTTTATACAATGGATATGTAAAGGTGCGTTCAAAATGGAAAAGTAACGCAGAGATGGGTAAATAAAGAAAGAGAAAGGGTGCGGTCTCGTTCTTGTTCTATACCTCAACGTACTTTTTTTTACACAATATTTTTGATATTATAAAGGTTCGTTACCGCGATCGCAATTGCAAACGTTAAGCAAAGATTGAGTTGGAAGAATAAACAATCTATTCTTTAACTTCTTTCATTTGGTTGTCGACTTGTTTCCGATTACGTTTCTTTAGGGTGAAATCACATGCAAGGAAGTGTAGTCCCTTTAAGTAAAACTGTCAAATCCGCCTTAACTTCCTATTGGAGAACTACTTCTCTGAAATCACCTTTATAAATATGACAAATGTCTAGGTTATGTTTTTGTTTTATTTGACATGAAACATGATATTAAGAAATCATTCAGTGCAATGGATTTTCATTACTATAGTTTTCTTTACATTACTCTATTTAAAATTGAAAGTAACAAGTTTAGAAGAAAATAATAAATTATTGCGTGAGTTATTTTTATTTATATTTATATATTGAATAGTTTATATGTAGCTACAAATTTAACTGTTTGAGAAACACATTTTTTAACAATTATTTTCCTGATTCTGATTGTGTAATAACGCTGTGATTAAATGAAATAAAAGAAAGAGGAAATAAAATAAATAATTAAGAAAAAAAAAGAACAATTTTCTTCTACCTGTTGAATTGTGTTTAATTTAAATAATTTGCGTGACAAAACATTGTTTAAATTTTCATTTGTCAGAATTCTTCGTTTCTTTTCCAGATGAAACTGTAATGCAAATTAATTCAGAAAATAAGAAAGAAGTAATTTCTCATACACAAATGTATAGGAAGCTATCACAATTAGATGATACAATTGTAATATATAATAGAGTACCGAAAACAGGTTCAACGAGTTTTGTTGGCGTTGTTTATGATTTGTGTAAAAGCAACAAATTTCATACGCTGCATTTAAATGTTACTAATAACATGCACACTTTGACACTTGCTAATCAGGTACGTTTGATGTTTCTATTGTATTTCTTCTGTTTTCCCTATCAATTATTTTTAAATCCTTGAATTAAAAAATAAAAATTTAATTTTTTTCTATTGACACAGAACTTTTTTTTCTTTAAATTGTCTTTGGCTTAAATCAATTATAAACCGTGTAAAATTTTTTAACTTTTACAAAATGTGCATGTGAGTTTGTTTACAGATTAAATTTATACATAACATAACAGAATGGACTGTTTTAAAGCCTTCGTTTTATCACGGACATATAGCCTTCTTAAACTTTGAAAAGTAAATATAAAAATTTCATTGCTAGCAATAATAATAACTTAAATAATAAATAATAACAAACTTGAATTGTCTTCTCTAATGTAACGAGGAGAAAATTGACAAAATTACTGTTTCAGATTTGGCGTACAACACGTTCCAATTTATGTAAATTTATTAAGAAAGCCTCTAGATAGATTTATTTCCTATTATTATTTCTTAAGATACGGTGACAATTTCAGACCTCATCTTATAAGAAAGAAACATGGCGATAGAAAGGTATTTTGTTTTTTTGAATTTCCAAAAAGCGAATTCAGAATTTAAAAATCGATAATTATCACCTTTGTTTATTTTTATTATTTACTCACACGTTTTGTAGAGTTTCGACGAATGCGTACAACTTCAGCAAGCAGACTGCGATCCTAATAATATGTGGATACAAATTCCTTTCCTGTGCGGACACGATCCAGCTTGTTGGTAAAAAATAATTTTCATTTCCCAATTCAATATCGTTGCGGAGTAAAATCAATTTTTTTATAATCTTGAGTTCTTGAAACAGCGATATATTTAATAAAAATTATTTCAGGGAAGTTGGCAATAAATGGGCTTTGGATGAAGCGAAACGCAATATACAAAGACATTATCTATTAGTCGGCGTGACGGAAGAATTAGAGGATTTCATACAAATACTCGAATTAATATTGCCACGTTTCTTTAAAGGAGGACACGATATATTTTTACACAGTATGAAAAAACGATACTAAACAAATGAATTAGAAATAATTAATTTAATTTTATTTTATTTTTAATTAATTTTTATTTAATTTTTTAATTTTAATTTTCTAATTTAATTTCTAATTTTTCTAATTTTTACTTTGCAAATGTTGACTTTTTTAATTTTTTAGATAACAAATCCCATTTGCGACAAACAACACAAAAACTTGAGCCACAACCAGAAACCGTGGAGAGGATAAAAAAATCCATTGTATGGAAAATGGAGAACGATTTATATAATTTTGCCCTGGCTTACTTTCACAATATTAAAAAAAGACTCCTCAATGCTTCCGTGCAAGACGCGAACCAACAATTTATGTACGAAAAAATTCGACCCAAATAAACAATATTTAAGTTATTTAAAAAAAAATTTGTTTTATTTATAAAATAATTCTAGACAAATTACAAGGCTACGTACAACTAGTTTTATCGTTATTTTTTTGGGGTCTTAAAGCGAACATATAAATGGGATAAAGACCACGTGGCATGCCATTCTGTTTTACTTCTTTAATACAAACCAAACCGGCTTTCTTAAATATGTTTTGCAACTCTGCATATGGCCGTGTAACTGAAGAATCTTCAGTGTCAATATCTATTTTATCCAAGCTGCACACATTTTCCTTGACTACGATAACGCCATTTTCGTTTAATCCATTCCTGCAACAATAAAAAACACGTACATCTTTAAATTTCAAGTATTAAGTTACAGAAGAAATTCTTTTTCATTAAACAAAACATTTTTTTAACATTTAGAATAAAACTTACACACAATTCTTCAGGAATTTAATTAAATCTTCGTCGCTAAGATGACTTAGAACCCACTGCGTCCATATTACGTCGTAAAAATTCAACGTAGGGCAAAATACTTGCAGTCCTAAATTAATTTTTTTTAAAATTAATTTTAAACTAAATATGTAAATAAAATAAAAAAAAATAAAAATAAAATATGTAATATATACTTGTGGAGATAAATTCGTTTAATCACTCAATTATGTTTAATTCAATTCACAGTGATTACCTAAAGGATAAAATTCACCAATTTTTTCCGAATGATCTTCGAGATCTTTTTTCGCCACTTCTAGAAATTTTGGATTTTGTTCGACGAGATCGACTTTTTTAAAATAATTGACTAGCAAATTCTTTGTGACTCTTCCAATTCCGGCTCCGCAATCTAAACAATGCGAATTCTGGGGAGGATTCGTTAACTGAAATGAAAAAGTACATTAACTGAAAAGAAAAACGACGTTAATTAAAATTAAAAACGACGTCAATTAAAATTTAAAAAATCCGTTAATCAAAATTAAAAAAAGCCGTTAATTAAAATTAGAAAAAGACTATTATTAAAGATTATTATTTATGTGTTTTCTAAGACGGATTATTTATTTATTTATTATATATTAATTATATTTATTTTATTTTTTATTTCTTTTCACTTATTCTTTATATAAGAAACTTTTATTGATTTTTCAAAAATTTATTTATAAATTGTTTCTTCATTGAGTTTTATTTATTATTTACTTATTTTTATTTCTAATTTTTCTAATTTTGTATTTATTTCTATTTTTATTTTTTTCTAATTCTAATTTTCTGACTCCAAACTCTACTCCATCGTCAGGGTTTGAATTTTAAGCCTTCGTTTATTTAATTATTATTTTTTTGGTAAGATAATTTTTTGAATATGTATTTTATTTATTGTTAAAATGGTTTTTATTATTTTTAATTTTGTATATATTTTTTGAATAGACTCCCTGAAGAGGAAATCAATTTGATTTCGAAACGTTGGAGTAAATAAAATTTTTGTTACTTTGTCCGAATGTTTTCGTTTTCATCTATTTGACTTATTTATGAAATATCTTTGACGTTAAAGATTATTTAATTAATTTAAAGAAGACGTTAATTAAAATTTTAAAAATTCGTGAATTAAAATTAAAAAAGACGCTAATAAAAATTAAAAAAAGACGTGAATTAAAATTAAAAAAGACGCTAATTAAAATTAAAAAAGATACTAATTAAAATTAAAAAATACCCCAATTAAACTCTAAAAATACGTTAATTAAAATTAAAAACAACTCGGTACAGCAAAAAATAGTTTATCAAAAGTAACTTCGAATAGAAGATGAAAATTATTCTCTTCAACAAACCTTAAAAAGACCATTTAAAAATGCTTTTGATCCTTGTATATCAGTTTGCGAAGTGAAACCAAAACCACCAAGCATACCATCTACTGTGGCAGGAATTTTGTCCCAATATTTCACTGCATCCGTGTAAAATTTGTCGTTTTCAACTTCTTGATTTTCCTCCATTTTTCTATTTTTATTTTATTTTATTTTTTTTAATTTACTGTATTACAAATGATTTTAAACAATTAACCTTTTCATCTTCTTTCGACCATGTGTGCGAGTGTTTTAAAATTTTTTGACATTATTATTTATGGTGAATCCACACTAAAGGTGGTCGTGCACACCTGGATATTGTATTATTACCGTTACGTTTCTCTTGTGGACTCAACCTTAATACCTTAGGGTGCAGTCACAACTTCCAATTTCCAGCAGAAAGGGTAAAATTAGGAAGATTAGGAATCTATGATGATTAATTAAATATATCGTTAACATATACGTACAAAATTATTGTATACTGGAAGAATATTTAGAATATTGGAATATTTAATTGCGAAAGTGAGTTTACAGTAGAATGTGTTATATGTCACACACGTGAAACAGTAAATTGACTTTTTACTTCCATTTCAAGATGTCAAGGGGAGGAACGAGATTAGATACTAAAAAAGTGGTATGCGGTTACTTTATGGAACATTCTTTCTTTCTTCCTGTCATTAGCGACTTTTTCCAAGTTTCACTCCATTCTTTCTTGTATTTTTTTTTCTTTTTCAGAATTCAGAACTATTTACCCTAACGTATGGCGCTCTCGTTGCTCAATTATTAAAGGACTACGAGAACGTTGAAGATGTAAATAAACAACTGGAGAGAATGGGCTATAATATGGGAATAAGATTGATAGAAGACTTTTTGGCTCGTACGGGTTCGGGTCGTTGTTATGACTTTAGGGACACAGCGGAAAAAATACAAAGCGCCTTTAAAATATATCTCGGTGTAACACCGACTATCACAAATTGGAATGCTGCTGGTGATGAATTTTCCTTATGCTTCGAATCGAATCCTCTGACAGAATTCGTTGAACTTCCCGACAATTGTTTGCATTTAAAGTACTGTAATTTATTAACTGGAGTGTTACGCGGTGCTTGTGAAATGGTTCAGATGGAAATTGCCGCCTGGTTCGTGCAAGATCAGTTAAAGAACGACAACATTACTGAGGTGCGAATAAAATTTGTAAAAAGACTAGAAGACGCTATTCCCGCTGGTGAAGATTAAATCCGAGTTCATAATTAAAGGGGGAAAGAAATTTATTATACGTGACTATGTTTTTTTGGTAAAATTATGTTTTTTAGTAAAATAATGTTTATTCTATAGTGTTGCCTTTGTAACCAATAGTTGCAATAAATATTTATTACTAAATTAATATAAAAAAGCTAATAGAAATATTTGTCAATAGCTCCACTTTAAAGGTGTTTAAAAATATTTCCGAATACTTTTAACATTCTAAGCAATGTGAATGAAGTTCTAACTTTTAGGCATGTATTGAAAATAAATTCTAATTATGATGTAAATTTTAATAAATAGAAAATATATCGTAATCTTCTTATTTACTTTAATATGTTAATAAAAAATTAACTATAAATATAACGATGACATTTTTTTAAACTAATCACACAAAGTTGAAATTAAAAAATTTTAGTTTGACAATTTGCTATAACGATCTTGCATTTTTTGCAATAATTGTTGCTTCTTTTTCGTCGATACATTCTCATCTAAAGAAATAAGGCTGGAGTCTTTATATCCAAGGCCGGATTTACTAGAGTTTTGCGTAAGTGGTACCTGAAACAGCAACAAATTAAATTAATTGTGAAAGATATAAAATTTAGAAATTATTCAGTAAAAAAAATACTGTAAAATACTCATGTGTCTATTTTTAAAAAGAAAAGGGAGAAAATTGATGTCTTACAGGTTCTAATATACCACTGCCTTCCTTGCCGAGCGATTGTCCCTCTGACCATCCCATTCTTGACAATAGTTTGAAACCTTTATTGTCCTTGGCAATGGAACTGAAAATAAAATTGTCTCTATTGAATCAAAACTAAAATTTAAAATTAAAGGAGAAGCAGGGTTCCGATGCAACTTGGAAACCTAGAAAACCTGGAAATTTCATGAAATTGAAGTCCACAACGTTTATCAACGAAAAAAATTTATTTAATTCATCCAAATATTATTTTTAATTTAATATTTAGTTGTAAAATAATTGTTATCAAAATAGAAACATCAATCTTTCTTTCTAAATATTTTTGTATCAATATTGCAGCGTCGTTTTTAATTAATTTACTTAGTGAATAATTTTTATTCGTTGATCAACGTTATGGACTTCAATTTGGTGAAATTTCAGAGATTTTTATAAAAATTAAAAAAAAACCTGGAAAAGTCAGGGAATTTTAATCGAAATCCTGGAAAATTTATTTTTGAAATCTAATTTTACTTAAATATTTCAAAATTAATTCAAATTTAAAAGAGTTACAATTACGATTTTTATAAGTAGATGTACTTGAAAATATTTTCATTTAAAATTTTGTAAAACTTCAATCTTAAATGAATTTCATTAAAAAATTTTAAAACATAGATTTTTAAAAAACCTTAATAACTAAAATTCTTCTAAAATTATTAAAATCTTTAAATATACATTTAATTGATTATTTAAAAATAACGGATTTATAGAAGAATTTTAGTTAAAACACCAAAATAAAATTTAATTTTGAAGCAAATAGTTATTATTGGAGAAGTTCAATTATTTTTAGAAAAAGTAAAATTCATCTCAGAAATTCAATTATTTTTTTTATCTTTTATTATTCACTCTTCAAAGAATTAAATTATTTGTAAAAATTTCAATGAATTTCTTTTGTGACAATTTAATAATTTTCAAAATAATTTTAATAAAACTCTTCGTAGAAATTTAATTGATTTCAAAAATTTGTTAAAATTCAATTATTTTCAATGTTTGCTATTTGAATAAAATTTCACGAAACCATTCAATTATTTAAACCGAATGTTTAATAAAATTAGTCTGAAGAATTCAATTATTTTCAAACGTAATATAATTCTTCGCAAACATCCAATTATGCTTGAAAGTTTACAAAAATTCTTGTCAAACTTTAAATTGTCTTTATAAATAATAACATTTTTCTCCGAAATTCAATTATTTTCTCAAATATTAATAATTTTCTTGGCAGAATTTCAATTATTTCTAATATACAAAATTTTCGTCGAATTTCTCGAAAAATGAAATTATTGTTAAATTTTTTTTTTAATTCGTCTTTTGACAATAAATAATAATAAACATAATATTTAAAGCCTGATAAAATTTGTTATAAAACTTAAATGTTAAAAAACATTCAATTATTTATTTTTATAGTTAAATAATTGATTTCTTGTAGATTTTTCTTATAAATATTGATTTCAAAAGAAATTTCAGCAAAAATTTTGGATTCTATTTGAAGATCATATTAAAAACTATTTGTTTATTTGAAAATTCTACGAAAATTCACTTATTTCACTCTTAAAATAAACATTTTTATTCAATAATTGAACTTATTTTAAAATTCAATTTTCATGAAGAATCAAGAAATTTGTAAATAATAATTAAATTCTTCTGAAAAAATTTAAAAAAATTTTTTTAAGTAATTGCATTTTGCCAGAAATTTGATAAAAAATTTTTATATTAAAATCTATTGAAATTCTGATAAGAATTTTATTAAAATTTTTCGCGTATTTAATAGAAAATAATTGAATTTCGAAGAAACGTTTTATTATTTATAAGAGTTATTTAAATTTTGATCGGAATTTTTGACAATTTTGAAACATATTTGGATTTTTGTGAAGAATTCCGTTGCTTTTGAAAATAATCGAATTCATGAGGTTTTCAATACTTTTCTTATTAATAACAAACGTTGTCTTGAAAACCTGGAAAAATTCCGTTTTTCAATCTGGAAAACCTGGAAAAGTCATAGGGAATTTGAAAAGTGTAAAAGCGTAGCAACCCTTTAAAGGAAGTTAATTAAAATATAAAGTTAGTAAAATATTTTCAAACTTTCTAAAATTACTCACGACTCCAGAGAACTTTGTTCCGTTTTCGCGTACTGATCCGAAGAGCCATTGCACTGTCTTCTTGCTTGCGCCCTGTCTTGATAGCCAACTGCTACATTACTCGCAGCAATGTCATTGTTGCTCTCAACTCCGAATTTCGATTTTAATCGTCGCAATTCCGATTTGTATTGTTGTATTTTTGAAATACACGTTTCATTATTGGTCGAATTGGTGAGTAGAAGACCAGGTTCGCAATTTTCACACGTCTCATAGCCTTCGTGAATGTGACACAATAGTTTTGTACCGCCTACTTGTAAAATAGATCCGTGTGTCACTTCGAATGGAGCCGATTCTTGTTTCGCCACAGACATTCTTGCATTATTCAAAATAGTTCCATTCCTAGAGCCCAAATCTATGATTTCGTATAATTTCTTCTCTTCATTGTATTGAAATTTAGCGTGATGCTGTAAAGGGGAGAAAATAGTTAATTTTCAGTAAAATTACGTTTTAACTTCTAATTAGGTACATTGAATAATAATAAATTAGATAAAAAAAAGAAAATAGTAAATAAGAAAATAGTAAATAAGAAAATAATAAATAATAATAATAATAATAATAATAATAATAATATTAATAACAATAATAATAATAATAATAATAATAATAATAATAATAATAATAATAATAATATTAATAACAATAATAATAATACTAATAACAAAATAGATTAATTTACCTTACTAATATTTATATCCTGAATTAGAACATTGTGATTTCCTTCTCGGCCAATCGATCCTCCGGTATAAGGAATAAGAAAAAGAGTTCCTAGTTTCAGTTTTGATAGATTCGTCTCTTTGACAACTATCCGCATACACGGTGGGTAAGTTTTCGCTAAGTCTATAAAAACAATTTGCATTTAATAAGTGTTGATGAGCAAGAGTTCGAATTTATACTTTTGAACAACTTTAGTCTCTATTTGATTTTTCCGTTATTGGATAACAATTTAAATGACTAATTATTTCTTAATAATAATAATAATTACAAAAAATACCTCTATCGACGTCGTCTTCGCTTTCGTCACTAGTCAATCGAGTAGATTCATCTTCTTGACTACTGCAACTAGAATTACTCTCCGAACATTCTCCTTCTTCATGTTCATTAGATTGACAATCTTCACTAATCATTCTATGTTTATTGTTTCTATTCTACAAAAGAAAAATTATGGTAACAAATTTTATCACAGATGTATAAAAAGACAGCTTTAAAAATCAATTACAAAAAGTATATTTATCTACCCTCTTTAATTTCTTCGATTTTCGTTTAGCGTTTTCTTTCAATTCCCTATTTTGTTCGTCCACCTTTTCACTGTACGCCTGACTGTGAAATTTATAGGAATTACTTTGTTCGTCGTAGTAATAATATATCCCTGAATTCCCATCGTAATATAAGCCCATTTTCTGAAAAAATCGTGAATGTAGATTACAAAAAACATATTTTAAAATTACTGCAACATTATTGATGTTTAGAAATGGAAAATATTTACTGCATCGTAGTAATATCCAGTATTGTAATCGTAGTACAATCCTGTCGTCTCCTCATAAACAAATCCAGTCTGTTGAACTGCAAGTTCAGCCACTTTCTTTATTTGATCGACAAAATTCGTAGGATTATCCTCTGCAGCCTTTGAATTCCATATTTTAGTAATTTCATTTCCATCTTCATCGGAGAAATTCGTTTGTGTTTCAGAATTGGTAAAACTTTTATTTATTATCAACTGCTGACCTTGCTGACAAGAAAAAAGAATTAAAAATAAAAACAATTAAATATATTAAATAATTTCAGAATTATAATTGTTAGGTAAAGAAAAAAATTTACCAGTATTATTATTTCCTTCTGCAATTTTGCAATTAGTGACTTTTGTTCTTTTATGTGATGTTGACATTTTTCGATGAATTTTAAAACGTGTGGAAATTGATTTAATTCACGAATAATGTCTTCCTTTAATTCTAAAACTTCTTCGTAACATTCATTACTATTTGCTGTATCGCTGTCAATCTGGAAACATTAAAAAGAATTAAATCTTATTTCCTTTGATTAAGAATCGTGTGTAAAAAAAATTCTCTCTCTCTCTCTCTCTAACATAAAAATATCAATGTAATTTAAGTCTTTTTATATTATTTAGTTTTTAATTAGGTATTATTGTAATATTTAACCTTGTTTACTGTTGTCATTTCTTTTTTATTATTTCTATTTTTGATTTCACTTTTTCGTTATTTTTGTAATTTTTTTTTTTATGTTATTATTTTTATTGTCATTATTGACTTTGCAAGTGGTCTCACTGTAAGAATTACAATACACTTGTAATTTATTTAACTACAAGTGAAACTACTATTTTCATTTACATGTAAATGTGTGTGATGTAAATAAAGGTGTAGTAGTAATTCTCTTCTTGTCTGTTTAAACTACTTTAGGGTGTAATCACACCTCGCTGATTAGTTTTAATTTAGACCAAAGAGTGAAGGACGTTCTACAATCAGTCCAAAAGCGCTAATCTAAGTTTAAAGGCGCTTCACAACTTGAAAAAAGTCCAGAATGGAAAATCTTTATTGGAGTAAGAGAGATGAACTGTGTATCTGTCTCACTTACTCCAAATGCAAATTTTCCTTTCTTAACAATTCTTACGGCCTTAAACTGGGTTTACAATAAGGTTGAGTCCACAATAGGCACTTTTCTTAAAGCGATGCATACCCTCTACATCGATTTCTATTGTTCGAACAATGGAAATCGATGTAGAGGGTATGCATCGCTTTAAGAAAAGTGTCTATTGTGGACTCAACCTAAGATGATAAATCGTCTCGATTTCGATGCGCAGTAAACAAAAATATACGTACGCGCATCGAATCTAAAAATCGAGACGATTCTTAGATATTCTGTAATCAGCCTAAGATTGAGTCCATTGTGAACACAACCTGATGTTTTTTCCGTTGAGCAGTGAGTGTAACAAGGATAGAAGCTCAAACAGCCGATTCATTGTGACCAGGGCCTTTATGCTTGAAAAGTATAGTTGTGCTCAGACCTTAATTGACAGAACATTAGCGCCATCCGTCCTCAACGGCACAGGATAGAAGATAAAAAATTCTTTTTTTCTCTCTTTTACCGTCTAGAGAGACAAGATGGTAAGCTTTTCTTTCATTTTCGTTTTTAAATCTATAAACATCTTGAGAAGAGAAATAGTTTTTACATTTTAATAGATTGAAACTAAAAGTGTAATAATTAACAGATCTCGTAGAATATTTATTTTTTATACCAGTTAATTTCTATTTGTGTTGTTGCAAGTGAAAAATCGTGCGTGATCAATTCCACTTTTCGTTATCTATATTTCTTGCAAATATTCGTTTAACACAATTTAGAAACAAATTACCGTAACTTTTTATAAGTTTACAAACAATTCTAATGGAATCTAAAGGTTTAAATACATTAATAGACAAAGATTAGCGAATTATTTTGCTAACCTAACCTTTAATTGTCTAGTTTTTTTGACAAATGCACTTGTGCATGCTTGTTTGAAATTCTGACGTGATTAATACATATTTGAATTAATTGTATCTTGAATTGTTTTTTATTTCTGTTTTTATTTGTTTTTATTTGTTTTTATTTGTTTTTATTTCCGTTTTTAATATTGTTTATGTCAAGATCGCTTGTGACTAAATCTAAAAATTATTTATTTACGAATTAAAGAAAAAAGATTAAAATCTATTCGTGGAATTTGTAATTGAAATATTTAATGTTGTATTATTTCTAGGCTCGTGGACCAAAGAAGCATTTGAAGCGTCTGAATGCCCCGAAGGCATGGATGTTGGATAAGTTGGGTGGTGTTTACGCACCACGACCATCCACTGGCCCTCACAAACTACGAGAATCTTTACCTTTGGTAATTTTTCTCCGTAATAGGCTAAAGTATGCCTTGACAAATTGCGAAGTGAAAAAAATCTGCATTCAAAGGCTCATCAAGGTCGACGGTAAAGTTCGTACCGATGCCAACTATCCAACTGGTTTCATGGGTAAGAATGAACAAAATTCAATTCAAATTCAAAAATTGTGAACGCAAATTCTAAATATAAATGAGGAGTAAATTTTGACTAAAACAGGCCTTAATCGAAGCCAAGAAACTTTAATTTTTGAAGTTTTCTGGTCAATCATAGGCCTAAAGCAATAAGATTGCATTTTCTTATGGTCACGGACTGAGTAACTATATTCTTTTCGTATTACCCAGAAAAAGTACATTTAATTTTTAAAAAAATCGCTGTTTTTTAATCCAAACCTTAAAGTACTAAAAAGTAAAAAAAAGCACCTTTAAGTACTTAAAGAATTTATTTTCTAACCATTAAATAAAATTTCAAAATTGAAAATATTTTTCCCCCTTCGTTACAGATGTTGTGACTATTGAAAAGACCGGTGAATTCTTCCGATTGATCTACGACGTGAAAGGACGATTCACAATTCATCGCATCACTGCTGAGGAAGCAAAAGTAAGCCAATTGGATTATTTTTCCCAGCATTTAATATTTTTAACCTAGGAAGAAAAATCAATTTTTAATTCTATTTTCAGTACAAATTGTGCAAAGTGAAGCGTGTCCAGACTGGACCAAAGGGAATTCCTTTCTTGGTAACGCACGACGGCAGAACAATCCGTTATCCAGATCCTTTAATCAAAGTCAATGACACCGTTCAATTGGATATCGCTACTTCTAAAATTCTCGATTCCATTCGATTTGATTCCGGTACGTATTTATTTTTAAAACATAAATTTTTATAATTATAGGGAAAAAAAACAAGTATTTTAATTTTCTTTCTCCTTTTAGGTAATTTGTGCATGATCACCGGAGGAAGGAATTTGGGTCGTGTTGGAACTGTCGTCAGCCGAGAACGTCATCCTGGTTCATTTGACATTTGCCACATTAAAGATTCCCAGGGTCACACATTTGCCACAAGGTAAACTTTTCAAAAAAATAAAAAATAAGGTCTTATCGAAGCTTCAATGTTGGTTTTTCAAAGACATTGCGAGTCATGAAAGACCAAAAGTAAAAGTCCTCAAATATGGTCGCTGATTGATTTAATTTCATAATCTTTCCGTATTACCCAAAGAGGTGACAATTTCTTAATGAAAGAAAATTAATTTATAAAGTAAAATGAAATTAATTGATAAAGTAAAATAAAATTTATTTATGAAGTGAAATAAGATTAATTTTAAAGTAAAATAAAATTAATTGATAAAGTAAAATAAAAATAAAATATTTATATACATTTAAATCGTAGAAAATAAAAGTAAATCATAAAATTCTGTAAATTAATTAAACGAATCTTTGTTTTTTACAGGTTAAATAATGTATTTATCATTGGCAAAGGGTCGAAACCATATGTGAGTCTTCCACGAGGAAAGGGAGTGAAGCTCACGATTGCCGAAGAAAGAGACAAGAGGTTGGCATCCAAGCGAGAGTAATGTATGTTTCAGGAGAAAATTTTCTAAATAAACGAGAGTTTTCGTTGAAAGGTTTTTGATTTTTCTTTAAACATCACTTTTTCGTTACGCAATTTTAATTCAGTCATTCGAAAAGTAATAAAAAAATTAAATATATGATACAAACAGGGTTGCCACGAAACTTGGAAATGTCAGGGAATTTTATAAAAATTGAAAAGACCTGGAAAAGCCAGGGACTTTTGATCAAAATCCTGGAAAATTTATTTTTGAAATCTAGTTTTACTTAAATATTTAAAATTAATTCAAATTTAGAAGAGTTGCAATTACAATTTTTATAAGTAGATGTACTTGAAAATATTTTCAGTTTAAATTTTGTAAAATTTCAATTTTTAATGAATTTCATTTAAAAATTAAAAAAAAAAATTTTTTAATTAAATTAAATTTAAAAAACCTTAATAACTCAAATTTTTAAAAATATATTTAATTGATTATTTAAAAATAACGAATTTTAGTTAAAACACTAAAATAAAATTGAATTTTTAAGCAACTACGTATTATTGGAGAAGTTCATTAATTTTTAGAAAAAGTAAAATTTCTCTCAGAAATTCAATTATTTTTTTATCTTCTATTATTTACTCTTCAAAGAATTAAATTATTTTCAGAAATTTCATTGAATTTCTTTTGTGACAATTTAATAATTTTCAAAATAATTTTAATAAAACTCTTCGTAGAAATTTAATTGATTTAAAAAATTTGTTAAAATTCAATTATTTTCAATGTTTGCTATTTGAATAAAATTTCACGAAACAATTCAATTATTTAAACCGAATGTTTAATAAAATTAGTCTGAAGGATTTAATTATTTTCAAACGTAATATAATTCTTCGCAAAAATCCAATTATATTTGAAAATTTACAAAAATTCTTGACAAACTTTAAATTGTATTTATAAATAATAATATTTTTCTCCGAAATTCAATTATTTTTTCAAATATTAATAATTTTCTTGGCAGAATTTCAATTATTTTTAATATACAAAATTTTCATCGAATTTCTCGAAAAATGAAATTATTGTTAAATTTTTTTTAATTCGTCTCTTGACAATAAATAATAATAATAATAATAAACATAATAATTAAATTCTGATAAAATTTGTTATAAAAAATTCAATGTTAAAACATTCAAATATTTAATAAATTTATTTTTATAGTTAAATAATTGATTTCTTATAGAATTTTCTAATATTGATTTAAAAATGAATTTCAGTAAAAATTTTGGATTGTAATTGAATATCATATAAAAAAATATTTATTTATTTGAAAATTCTATGAGAATTCATTTATTTTACTATAAAAATAAACTTTTTATTAAATAATTGAACTTTTTTTAAAATTCAATTTTCATGAAGAATCAATAAATTTTTAAATAATAATTGAATTCTTCTGAAACGTTTTAATAAGATTTTTTGAAATAATTGCAGATTTCGAGAAATTTGATAAAAATTTTGTATATCAAAAACTATTCAAATTCCGATAAGAATTTTATTAAAATTTTTCTGAAAATAATTGAATTTCGGAAAAAATATTATTTATAAAGACAATTTAAATTTTGACAAGAATTTATGTAAATTTTCAAACATTGTTTGAAAAAAAACAAAGTTTTTTGTGAAGAATTCTGTTACTTTTGAAAAGATTCGAATTCTTAAGGTTTCCAATAATTTTCTTATTAATAATAAACGTAGTTTTAAAAACCTGGAAAAAGTTCCGTTTTTTAACCTGGAAAAGTCAGAGAATTTGAAAAAGGTAAAAGCGTAGCAACCCTGATTATATATTAAAATACAAAATGCGATGGATTTCAAAATTAATACAAGTGTTTTGTGGATTTAAATATTTATTTAAAATTTTTAATTTTAAATTTATTTTAAGCCACTGATTTTTTGCAATCATCAATTAGACAATTATTTTAAAGCTCATTAACATTGTCCTTTGACAATAATGTATTCGTATAGGAACGTGAAGAAGCTGTCGAGAGTTTTTTGGAATTACTCGCTTGCTTACAGTCACAAGCTGATAAAAGCAAGTCCCTGTGGTTGCACTCCTTTTGAAGAACGCTATTGTCACCTGCAGGCAAAATTCAAGTACACAATTAAATTTTTTCGAAAGAAAAGTAAGAAAAATAAAAAAAAAAACAATAGTTGACCATTATAAACAGCCTTGATGCTTGCGGCAGATTCTAAACGTGTTGTGAATTGTGAAACACTTTCTTCATCGTCTTTCAATTCTCTCAAACGCAATTTATTGAACTCTTCTTCTCGAATGCTGCAGGTCGATCTAGATCTCACGCTCTCTGCCACTTGCTCGTCGGCAAACAATTGAGAAGGACATTTCCAAATTATAATCGCTCCATCGGCGCTCACCGATACAATGTACTTGCCATCGGGACTGAATTTAATTCCAGTAATTATTGCCGCATGTCCAAGACCAATGTGTGTGATTTCGGCATTTTGATAGTGCCAAAACTTGACAATACTGTCATTTGAGCCAGTGACGAAGTGTCGACAATCGGCACTTATGTCCACGCAATTCAGAGCTCCAACGCCCGAGCCTTCAACTTCTCGAATCAGGGAGGCAGTCAGAGTTTCCCAATAGCCTATTAAACGATCAGTTCCACAAGTTAAGACTTGAACATTATTTGGACTGAAACATGCTGCCATGTACATTGTATTTCCCATTAGAACTTTCTTTCTCGTACACTGCCTGCAGGATATTCTCGATTTTAATTTTTTTTATTAACATTTTTTAATTTAACCATTAAAAATTGTTAATATAATGATTAACATTTTTTAATTTAACCATTAAAAATTGTTAATATGGTGAATTATTGTCAGTTAACTTACACAATGTCCCAAATAATGCAAGTTCCATCCACACTTGAACTAATGACTTGATCGTCATTTTTGGAAATGTGCAAAGACGTCACCGGTCCTCTGTGCTCTTTTAAAATGCAAACAAGTCTTTGAACATCGGGTTTTATATCCCAAATTCTTATCTACAAGGTAATAGTATTTTTATTTTTTGTTTAAAGTTACGTGTCCTCCCAAAGTGTGCGAATTATAGGTTATGTTTTCCGTCAGATTTATTTCAGATTTATCTCCCGGTTCTGTTTATTTAAATTTAAAATCCATTTTTCCGGAATATTTTTATATAACGAAGACTTATGACACAATTAATTTGCAGTGGGAACTGTTTCTCCTTTTGTACTTTTACTCTAACGGCTGTAAACATAACCTACAATTTTTTTCTCAGGAGCACGTCACAAATATTTTGGGAAAATAGAAAACTTGCTTGTCCATCGCAGCCAGCGCTGACAATTTTCCTTCCGTCTCTTGTGATAACAACAGCTGAGACGGACTTGAGATGAGCGTTGTGAATCGCAAAAAGTAATCTACCTGTCTGTGGGGCAAAAACTCTTATAACACCATCATTCCACGCTAAAATTCAATTTTCAACATTCAATTAAGTTGTTAATCAAAAAGATGTTAAAATGAGGAAAACAATTTTCCAACCAGATATTATCATTCGTCCGTCGTAGCTGAAACAAAGATTCGAGCAGACGAAATTTGAAATCGTTATTCTCAGCAATTCCTTTTGTGTTTCCAGTCGCCACAATCGGATATCGTCTTTGCTACTTGTCGCAAATATTTCCGAGTAGTTGCTGCAAAAAAAAGTGATAACTAGAAGGAGATATAATTTTTAAATTTAATTTAATTTAATTTAATTTTATTTATTTAATTTAATTTTATTTATTTAATTTAATTTTATTTATTTTATTTAATTTTATTTAATCTAGAAAGTTTCATCTACAATTCGATTATATTTACATACGGAGGAAAGGCAATACTGTAAATTGTATTCGTGTGGCAAGTAACTAGCAGACGCATGTCAAAGTCTTTCAATTTTATCTGATAAATCTCACATAAAGCAGTGCCGATGAGGACATAATCATTTTTATACAAAACCATTGAAGATACGGAACTGCCGACATTTTCCGCCTGAAGCTGAAATTAAGATCAAATTAAAAAGAACGAAATAAAGAAAAGTGCCGTCTAAGAAAACGAATTCTAGGTTATGTTTCAACTGATTAAAAAATTCCTTTTTATTTACGACTTGAATCTGAGGTATACTGGGCAATTTAACGCTCTTTTTAAAATTCAAAGGAGTATTCAAAATTTGAATAGTCTCCACATTCCCTCCTCCAGAGCCGACTAATATTTTCTCCTCATTCAAAAGTAAAAGAGCCGTCACACCGCCAGGATAGAGATCTCCTATTCCAGCTTTCAATTTTTTCGAATCTTTCGGAATTTTCGAATAACAACCAATCATTATGGGAGTCTGCACTGGTTCCATGTGTTCCATATTGTGATAATAATTCAATCTTTAATTAAATCAATTACACAAAAATTATTTATTTTCATAAACATACACTACCGTTAACACATCTCATACCTTGTCTTAATGATATCGCCCGAGGATGTTCCACAATACGCAATTTCATCTCTATTATCAATTACAACACAATTTACAGTGCGTTTTATTTTACCAACTCTAACGCACACGCCATTGAGTTTGCGAGTTTCTGGATTTATTCTCCATACTTTAATGGTATTTTCGCCAGCACTCACAAAACATTGGTCACGCATATTTGTTCGCTTTATAGTCCAAGCACTGCCAGCAATTTCGGTGCTTGCATAAGATCCTAAATTATTTTAATTTATTTAATTATTAAATTTTTGTGAAATTGTTCCTCTCGTAGATTGTCTAGTGAATAATATTTTAACTTTATGAATTAGATTGAAATTTTTAATTTAGACTTAAAATACTACGCGGAATGTTAATTATATGCAGTGTACCACAAATTGCTTCATTTTCAGGAACATTCCAAATGACAATATTTCCATCGTCCCGCCCTCCGAGACTAATTAAATAATTACTTTCAGATGAGAAGCATAGATCCTCGACTCTGACTTTGTGAATTTCGTAACTACCCTTCATGGCTTTTTTCTCATAGTCCCATACAATGACCATTGCCTAAAAATTCATCGGATATCGATAAAAGAATATTTGTTACGCGCTCCCAAGAAGCAAATGAATTATAGGTTAGGTTCGTGTTCGATTTTTAATTATATTTGAAATTGAAACCAATTTTCATTGAATATTTTAGTTACAAATAAAGACTTGAATAATTTTTTATTGATATAATTGATTATCTTTCTGTATTTTCACTCAAACAGAATAAAAACCTAACCTCTAATTTTTTGCTTCTACCTTTCTTCGGAGCATGACAACTTGACTCTGATTTATATATTTTTTTGATTATACTGTTTTTGAATTACTTTGAATCCTAAATGATTTATTTGCCCAGACGCAATAAACTTTCCACAGGGAGACACACATAAAGCTGATATTAAATTTGTATGTCCAGATAAAAAGAATTGTTCGCCTGAATTAATGTTTTTGACAGTCACTTTATTGCCCATTGGAAATAAAAGATATTCCTGGTTTGGATGAACGTGCAAGCTATTTTTTGTAATTCCTTTCATTGAGAAGTTTTTTAATTAATAATTATTAATTAAAAAATAATGTTTATAATTAAAAACAGAATTCTGTCAAAAAAAAAACAATTTAAATATTTTAAATATTTCATACCATCGAAAGAAATTATGCCGATGAGATCTAAATCGAGAAGACTCGAATTTTTGCTATTCATATTCTCGTTCATTTTAGAAAGAAATTGGTGGCAATTGGTAGAAATTCTTATTTTTTACTGAATAGAAAAAATAATACAATAACAATCTGACATTAGTTTGGTTTTAGCGTCCTTTTCAAACAAAGTAGAGGGGATACGTTTCCATGACAACGAAGAGCGAACATGCGCTCTTTGCTCTATGTTGAAATATATTTGTTGGCAAAATCTATTCTCTTTCTTTTACATTATATATAAAAATGTACAAATTCTCGAAATGATTAAAAAGTTCATCAATGTTCAAATTAGAAAAATTAGTTTTCGTTTTTATAAATAAAGGTCTTTTTGCATAAAGAAACGAACGCATAACTTTCAAAGAAGCGCATGCGCAATGCACTGACATCCTGCTAACTGTCTGTGTGTCAGTTGTTGTACGTGTGGAACTTGAATTGCTGCTCTAATGTCAATTTTAAACACAATTTGTACTTAAAAGTAGTTTTAGTTTTTAATTTTCATACGGTTAGAGTTTTATTGACTGGAAAATTTATAAAATTATGTTAAAAGCGTTATAATACAAGATTCCTGCAGCTTTAACTTTAAGGTTAACATTCCGCTCGAAGGCATTTAAATTTCAACCGTTTTTCCGTTGTGATTGTGAGGATTGTGATTACTGTCGATACTGTCTATTAAGTAAATTTATTTCTCTTTGTATTTTCAACATCTGAAAAATTGACAATGGATATTTTGAAGTAAGTACACAAACTTTGTTAAACTTTTTTTATTACAAGATACTTTTATTATTACATTATAAAAAGCTAACCTCATTTTCGTTTTATAAATTTGTTCTTTATCATATTTTTACAAAATTCTGTTAAAATGCCTTCAATGCCTTTAAAGCATATTTATAAAATTGTTTAGAAATAATGCCTTTAAAGCATATTTATAAAATTGTTTAGAAATAATATATTTCGTCTTAAAAAATGAATCTTTAATTGCTTATATACGATTAGGAAATATTTTTCTTTATTTAAATGAATAGCATTTAAAATTTCTTTTATTTATTATTTTTCTTGCTATTTGTTCTAAAATAGCAATATTCTTGCAAATGCTCCGCCTACATTCTGGAAGAAGGGAAGATTAGAGACCTTTGAAAATTGGCCATATCAATTGGCTAGTAATCATTGTAATGCAGAAAGAATGGCAGCAGCGGGATTTTATTTTATTGGAAATAAAAATGAGCCCGATTTAGTGGGATGTTTCATTTGCTCTAAACAACTCGATGGATGGGAGCCAGATGATGATCCTTGGTACACTGTCTACTCATGTTTTTTTCAAAAAATATTTAAACTTTTGTTTTTTTTTTATTTTTTCAAAAATAGTTAAACTTAAGTTCTTTTTTATCTTTTAAAAATAGTTAAACTTTTAAGTTCTCTTTTATTACTTTAAAATAATTCGACTTTTATGTTTTATTTTAATTTTTCGAAAATAGTTCTACTTAAGTTTTTTTTTCTTTTTCAACAATAGTTAAATTTAAGTTCTTTCTTATTCTTTAAAAATAGTTAAACTTAGGTTCTTTTTTACCTTTTAAAAATAGTTAAACTTTTAAGATCTTTTTTATTTCTTTAAAATAATTAAACTTTTATGTTTTGTTTTAATTTTTCAAAAATAGTTCAACTTTTATGTCCTTTTTTATTTTTTAAAAATAGTTAAGCTTTTAAGTTCTTTTTTTTAAAAGTAATTAAACTTTTATGTTTTGTTTTAATTCTTAAAAAAGCGAAAATTCCAAGAAAAGAACATTTATTTTTCAGGGCAGAACATGAGAAACATCAGGCGTCTTGTGCTTTTGTGAAACTGAATAAGCCAGATGAAATGCTTTGGACAATAGAAGACTTATACAGCCTACTTTTGGAAATTCTGAAAAAAGATTTGGTAAATTTTTCCTTTTTTTATTGTTCAGCAATTAATGTTTTTTGAAACCAAATTCAATGCAGTTTTGTTATTTAAAAAAAATTGATAACTCCTATAAAATTGAGGCGAAATTCTCTTTTTGAAAATAGTGTTTCAATTGTTTATCCGAAAGGCATTAAGGTGCAGATTGAGTATTGTCATTATTATTATTATTGTTGGTAGTTTCCTTAAAAAGAGATAATAACGAAAACTTGTATTTCAGGAAAAACAACATACTTTTGAAGTAAATAAATTCAACAACCACGTGGAAGACTTATTACAACTAATTCCAAATGTTTGCAAAGGATCAAGAAAAAGTCGAAAAAATGTTTGAGATAAAATAGTCTTCTTCTCTAAGTTATCGAAAAAAAACTATTCATACAATTATATTTTTATCAACGTGATATTTATCTTCGCCACTGTCATTAGCATTTTCAATTTTAGAAACAACACGAGACACGAGATAGTGTATCTCTTAAATTTTTATTAATATTAATATTATTATTAATATTCTCAATATTATTATTCTTAATATTATTAATAGTATTCTTAATATTATTCTTAATATTATTATTGTTAATATTAATATTATTCTTAATATTATTATTGTTAATATTAATATTGTTCTTAATATTAATATTATTATTAATACTAATTAATTCTCACAGTCTTCAATATCCTACTTTTCAATTATCACAAGTACAAGATAAATAAACTCTTCTCTAACTCTACTTTTTGAGTGATATGAAGATTCTTGATTGAATTCCAACAACTAGTAAATAAAATAACTTTCAGATAAATACTTCTAATCAAATTATAATCTTTGTAGTGTAATTGTACTTTCTAATTTTTTTTTTTCGTCGTCTTATTTATGTACATATATGAATAACGTTAAGAATACATAATCCATTGATTGATAACATTCTTTTTTTTGAATAAGACTCTTTTAATTAAGATTGTTAATTTATTAAAATTCACTGTCATGCAAAATGACATTGTCGTAGGGGGAATATTTTGAACGAGAGACATTTTCAATATTGTTTTCTATTGTTAGTAATGCTGCTATATTAAAGACAGTCGTATATGATAAAAGTGATTATAAAAGAGACTGAATTGTTTGATTTAAATCGCATTGTGAAAGTGAACATTAATGAAGGAAGAAAAAATTCCCCTTGTTAGAAAAAAATGGACAAAGCCAATGGAGAAAAGGGGAGGAGAAGGAGGAGGAGAAAATTTGCAAAAAGGTAATTTGGTTTATTTTAATAATTATCAAAAAATTAAATTCTGAAAAAAAACTTCTCTCTCTCTCTCAAGTCTGTTGAAGTCTCAAGTCTGTCTATATATGTTACTTCTTTATCGACATTCACGACACTTGCGGAAAAATTCCATCAATTTGAAATTACATATATAGACATTTTTTAATAAATAATTCTCCGTCTTGATTAATCACCTTTTAGTTTAAATAATAATCATTCAAATAGTTATTCAAATAATTTCAATTTAATTAATTTCATTTAATTAATTTCATTTAATTAAATTCATTTAATTTAATTTCATTTAATTTAAATTAATTTAATTTAATTTAATTTAATTTGATCAAATATTTTTCAAAAATTAATTTTTCCTTTTATTTTATAAATTATATTTCAATTTTAAATTACTTTCACTTAATTTATTTTTAATTGCATTAGCACAGTTTATTATTTATCTTCTCTCCGCACTTGACACTCGTGTGCATTATTACTAAATTTCGTATTAATCGTAGCACAATAATAACATCATTTGTTTAATTATTTCGAACTCTTCCGATGTTTCACTTTCCTGCGTCGTAGAACAAGATAGCCTTTAATGCCATATGTATATATGTAGATAAATCTCAAATATTTTTACAATGAATCACAATACAGATGTATTTCTATACATCTGTAATTCTTTTTTTGTAATCAATTTTTTTTTGTAATTATTTTTTCTAATTAAACTGATATTTAATTTTCCCCAAATGGTAAAAATTCCCCAAAAGTAAAAATTGTCTAAATCTTACGAAATTAGTTCATTCGTCACAGGAAATATAATAAAAACAGTCATCGAAAGTGAAAACAAGTAAAAATGTTTCTAAAAATTAATTTAATGTTTAAACACGCATTTTTACGTAAATGAAAATACGAGATTATGTAAGGAAAAGATTAATTAAAAAATAGCGATTGTCTTATTTCTAATAATTCTCACTATTTAAGTACATTAAATGAAAATTCTCGATTAGTAATTATTGTATAAAATTACAAAAATTTCCTTTCTAGTTAAAAACGAATGAATTGACCTGGGGAATAAAAATATACACTGAAAAAAATTTATTTGTCTCAAATAACCGATTATTTGACTATTATCAAATAAATATTTACTTAAAACAAATAATTTTTATTTGAATCAAATAAATTTTTCTTTCAGTGTATTCTTTGATTTTATGTATTATGTATATACACTTGTTATGGAATGAATAAAAGATTTGAATAAATAATTAGATTGACTGTTGGCAAAGTAACTTACTAATTAATTAATTTACCTGCTTTTGAATGATTAAAATTTCTACACACACTCAGCTTCATCATTTTTCACTTTGCATGGCATTAAATTTAAATATTGAAAATTAAAATTATTAAATAATCAAGTTAGCAGTTTATTTACACTGCTATTAATTATGAAATTATTATTATAGACAAATATAGACACTCATAACCGTTTTTCTCATTCAAGGAAATGAAAACTGGACTATTTTCGCATGCTAATATCTTTTTCCGCAACTTTTCAATGAACCATAACAGTTGTACAGTTAAAGTCGAAGGACCCTCTTGTATCCTTGTCCTCGATTTTATTTTATTTCTACAATTTTTATATTTATGAAAAATATTTCATAAATATAAAAATTATAGAAATTATACTTGAAGAATTATTTCTTTATACCTAAAAATCAAGTTCTTTTTTGAAACTTGCCTTTTTGAAAATGTTTCGAAGCATTTTTTTTAGATTAAAAAAAAATTTTTTTTCATTGTCAATTTTAAAAGAATGACTATACTTCAACAAACCTATTGCATAGTTGATTTATTTCTATTCGTATATGTGTTTTTCTGAAAAACTTTATGTGCATTTTGTTCCGCTTATGAAACAGATTCTTAATGAATTTCGATTCATAATCTAAATCAATTGCAAACAATTTTAATTCGCTTTAAACTGATTTTTTTGCTTTTGCTTTTATCTTGCGGGAAAAATAAGATGCCATTAAAACAGGATCTTGATAGAAAAATACGATTTTCTTTGGAAATTATATTCTATTGACAAATAGAGAAACAGGCACATGTTTCATTTTTTTTCAGCTAAAATTGGTTTTCTTTTAAAAAAAAGAATTATGTAATAAATATATACAATACATTTTGACGCAATCACACATGTAATTGTACTATGTTATTTTAAAAAATGAAATGCTTTAATTTACAAAAGCCTTTGTATAAATGAAACTATTAAAAAATAAAAGTGCTCGTGTGCTGTTGATTATTTAACAGAATAGGTAAATAATAATTGAAGAAGAGAAATATTACTCTCCGGCAACTGAAATAATGTATCGGAAACTTAAAGTTGGTTATGACTGTGTCATAATCCTTTTTTGAAAAAATTGCTATTTATATAATTTAATAGAATGTCAGAACTAATAATAATTTCTACTTTCAGAAAATGTTGAATGTGGAAAAAAATTCTCTTTGCGGAATAACTACCCTTTGATTTGCACCACTCGTTCACTTCACATCATAATTTTGACTTGTGACAAATTTCTTATAAGAGACTATTATGAGAGCTACTCTCATTATAATAACTAATATCTGAAATGATTCATATTAATTTGCAAAAGAATTCGTTAAACAAAAAAGGATGTCACTTAAAATCTTGTCTTCACTCAAGAGGATTTATAATTCATGTGTTTACTAATAAATGAATTGATGGTTTTCGACGAAGAATTATTAAAAATATTATCTGATTGACGATCAGATAGAACAGTGGCTTATTAATAAAAAATTTTTTAATGAAGAAGAACCTTCTTCTGTAGTCGAAAACCGTATTACCGCAAAGGTTGATTCTTTTTCCTCATGAATATGATGTTATCTCAATCATCATTCATGTCTTTTAGATCAAAAAGTGGGGTTCTAAAGATGAGGTAATGACAGTCTTATCGTAACACGTCGATATAAGGTGATGGTGATCACTAAAATGGTGGTCACTCTGTCGAAGGATTTGGTGTGTACAGATCTTTCCGGTGAACGGTTCAGGAAAATTGTGCGGTTTCTTATTTTAATTCAGTTACTTCGCAAAGTTTATTAATTTTTGTTGTTACAAAGTTATTTTTTTAATCTAAAGTTATTTTTTTATTCTAAAGTTATTTTTTATTCTAATGTTACCGTTTTTATTCTAATGCTACCGTTTTTATTCTAATGTTACCCTTTTTATTCTAATGCTACTGTTTTTATTCTAAACTACTGTTTTTATACCAAAATTACAGTTTTTATTCAAAAATTACTATTTTTATCACAAATTATGCATTCTGATTAAAAAAATTTTTTAAAAACCCTATTTGTGTGATTGATCCTAGCGCGCTTTAATAATTAATTTTCAAAAATGACCTTACCTGCCTGGAAAGCATGCTGTAAGTATTATTTAGAAATAAATAGAAGCATTTTTTTTGACATTTTACACACTTGCGCGCCTTTTGCCCTTTTCATAATTGTGTCAAGTCAAATATCTCTTTTCCGCGTGCGTCGAAACAAAATATGATGATTGAATATTGTAATTGTAATTAAAAATTAAAATTATAGTTTTTAAAGTTGAAAAAATGACAACTCTTCAAAAATTATCACCTCCTTATAATGATTTATCAACATTGTGTTTAGTTATTTATTTTCGAACTAAAAAAACAGGGTTTGATTTATTTTGCACGCGGGAAAATTGATTATGAATTACAAAATCTTTAATTAAATAATTTAAAGATAAAGGTCAATTAGTCAATCAAAAGTCAATCAAAAGTGAACAAATTACCTTTTTAATATACAAGATTTGCTTTTATTAATTTTTTTTTATTAAATTATTATAATTTGTACTTTTTTCTAACTTAAAAAACAACTAAAGATACAATTAAAGAAAAATTAATATTAAATAAAAATTAATACAATTAAAGAAAAATTAATATTAAATAAAAATTAATACAATTAAAGAAAAATTAATATTAAATAAAAATTAATATTAATTAAAAATTAATATTAATTAAAAATTAATACAATTAAAGAAAAATTAATATTAATTAAAAATTAATACAATTAAAGAAAACAGTTTAATTCTGCCTGTTATGAACATGATTATTTAAAAAAAAAAACGTTTGAAATAAAATTCAAATTGGGCATCTTCAAATTAGCACAGAATACTCAGTTGCGGAAAAATTCAAATACAAAATGTCGGACCTTCAAAAAAAACTTTTTCGAAATATTGCTACTAGAATTTTTTCACACTTTATCAATAAATTAACAATTTAATTTTAAATTATTGGAATGTATACAGTCATATATTTTAAATATGATAAAATTGCCAAGTTTCTTAATAGATCTTTGTGTCCTTGGCGTATAACGGTAATTTTTTCAATCGTTTTATTGATAAAAAGGTTTGTAAAAAAAATTCTGTTTTTAAATAATACACTACATATACGGAAATTATACCACAGCAACATCACTTTTTGACAAATGTCATAAAAAATTTGTTACATACTATACAGAATTGATATAAAATACATCCGGTTTAATTTTGTCGTTTTGTTCAGTTTTCAATTAAAAAAAAAATAATAATAACAAATAACTTGAAAGTGTAATTACGGATATTAAGTTCGAATGACGCACCACAGAAAAAGTAATATATGTGATATTTTAACACCACTGTTATTGGTGTCAAAGTAAGACGCAACAAATTTTGACGATAGTTTAATTGCAACACCACACCTACTTAACAGTCATTTCAACTATGTGTAATCACAGTCATCTTACTATGATTAAAATTGTAATCTAAAATTCCAAACGTCCGCTGCATTCATGAATAACATTTTCTGAATTGGAATATTCTTTTAATTAAACAAATACCGCCGAATATTGTAGCTTAACTGTTTTTCAGAACTAAAATAATTGTTCTCTTTATTCTTAGCTGAAAAATGGGTTCGAATGTAAAACAAAATGTTTAAGTTGCAATTACGAATCACTTTACAATTACGAATCTATCTTTACAGTTTTGTTTATTTATTTAATAATATTAGTATCGTTTGTTGAACAACAAATGCATAAACATACTAACATTTGAAAAGATTTTTGTTTCTGACCTTGAATGTAATTCTAAGAGCCATTGTTTTTTAATTTATGGATTTCGTTCGAAGCAAGATTTGCAATAAAATCAAATATTACGTCACTTATTCTAATAATATTATTCATCTTTAAGTAAATTAGTTGAAATTCAAAAGACTGCACTCGAACTCGAACCAGATTGATTGAAATTACAAATTTATGTTTACAAAAAGGTTTCAAAACTATTATTCCTTTGTCGAATAGAAAATAAATTATCTACTTATTCGATATTTTATCAGCTCTTATTGAAAGTTAACGAAAATTATCTTTAAATCTGAAAGGAGTGCGAAATCGATCATTATACTGAAAGAATGTATAGTACTGATATAATGTGGGCTAAATTTGAATCGCATGGTTCAATATGCATTTCTTGATGATCCTAAAGTTTTGAACGTTCAAATGAACGAAATATTTTTTATTGAAGATATTTTAATGAATTACTAATCATAAAAATATTTAAAAACTAAATTTTTACTTTTACAAACTGAGTAATTAATTTTTTTTTATAGAGAAGCAAAATAATTGCAATAAAAATTTAATTTTTAGAAGAAATAAATAGATTTCGTTCATTTGAACGTTCAGAACTTTAGGATCTTATTTCTTGGTATACAGAATACTTTGATTCGCAGGGAAATTATTAGCTGATTCTTATATTATAAAAAAGAGGGAAACTTGTTAAATAAATAATAATAATAATAATAATAATAATAATAATAATAATAATAATAATAATAATGAAAATAAAGAGGTAAACAAAATGAAACAAATATTAAAAGCCACAAGAAATATCAGCATGTTATCAACTACATTTAATCCATTAATAAATCATTGACCGTGCATATAAAGAATACTATATGATTTCAGACGAGTTTTACCCGTCTGATAAGATTAATAATTTATCAACATAATTTGTATGTGCACTTGTCATAAATAACACTGCAATATGTACTGGATTAATTACTTAAGATTGTACCATAAAGTAAACTTAGTCTAATGAAATTTTACTTTTTCACACATTTGGCTCAATTTTAAAAAAATCATTTTTTAATTTTATCTTAAGCATTAATTTGTTCAAAATGCGCACTTATATAATGCTGTATACAATTGCATAAGGTTGGGCCTAAAATTCTCAAGTTCGAGTGCGGAGAAAGTTTGTTAAAATGTAAAAGAATAAAAGTTCCCTTTTGTTTTTTTCACCTACAAAACGATTATTGTTTTTTAACAAACAGTAAACAAAATTTAGTAAGTTGGGTAAATATTTCTTTTTTCCTCAGGCTTCAGGATTCCACAGCGTTGGGTCTTTGCGGTTATGGGTTTTTTGGCTCTTTTTATTGCCTATGCAATGAGGGTCTGTTTGTCGATAGCCATAACAGAGATGGTGATACCGCATACGGATAATGGGACAAAAGAAGAAGGAGAAGGACAATGCTCGTTTGAAAATGATCCTAAAGAGAGTACAGTTGGGGGAACCTATGCGTGGGATGAAAATACGCAGGTATGCAACATTCGTTACATAACAGAATAGTATTTAAATCGCATCAAAATCAACACCTGGTCAACTAAATAGAGACTTCTTTTTTGGTATTTTTAATTTTTGCCAGAGAGTATAAAATTGTGGAATATCGATATCATACCTGCACAATAAGTAATATTACTTTGTTGTTAAATATTTAAAATATTAGTATTCGAATTAATCAGAAATTTTAGATAATCATATCTAGCAATCGCGTATATCATCAGTGGCAATGAAAGATAAGCGATGTGAAATGTGAATTCCACTTAGAAACTTTTGATTAATGTACTCAGATTAGTACTTTTATTGTTGAAAAATAAAACTAGTAGATTAAAAGAAAGAAAAACTTTTATGAAATATGATTTTTAGTATAAATTTTATGTTTACTTGTCTATTATAATTGACATGTCCTTTTCTACTAGTCGGTGTAGATAAAAGTTACATAATGAAGTTACAGTAAGTAGACTCTGATTCTTCGATGCTGACAGTATTTTGAAACATATCTATCAAAATGTTGTTAGTCAACAACGTACGAATACGTCGCTAACTAACAAAATGTTGTTGGTCCACAACGTACGAATGTACTTGCACGTCACGAACTAACAACATTTTGATAGATATGTCACTTTTTAAAATGCTGTCAAAACTGTAAGAACAGCACGTCAAAGCATCTAAGTCATAATAAAGGACTTGAAAATGTCGAAAATTGAAAGTAGTGAAATAGGTGCAAATAGGTCAACCGATTAGTTGCTACAGATGGTAGAAAACTGTTTGTAATCAATTTCACTCTCTTACAGGGAATAATTCTGTCCTCATTCTACTGGGGCTATGTGGTAACCCATCTGCCCGGTGGTATGCTAGCAGAAAACTTTGGAGGGAAATACTCCCTAGGACTGGGCATACTTTCCACGGCGATTTTCACTCTCGTCACTCCAATTGCCGTTGAGTGGAAGGGCTCAACAGCTCTAATAGTCCTACGAATATTGATGGGCCTTGGAGAAGGCACAACATTCCCAGCTCTGAATGCCATGCTCGCTCAATGGACCCCACCAGAGGAGCGCTCGAAGATTGGCTCCATGGTTTTTGCCGGGGCACAACTTGGAACTGTTTTCGCCACCACCTTATCAGGACTGATTCTTCACTATTCCTCAATGGGATGGCCCGCTGTTTTCTACGTATTCGGCGCACTCGGCGTTCTCTGGTTTCTCATTTGGGTGCTGATTTGCTACAATAACCCCAGTGAGCATCCCTTCATCAGCGAAAGAGAACTCAAGTACCTGCAGGATCGTCTGAGTGCACACACTCACAAAAAACCACCACCAGTTCCTTGGAAACATCTCCTCACAAGTGTGCCAGTTTGGGCCCTAATAGCCGCACAAATTGGTCACGATTGGGGATTCTTCACGATGGTGACAGATCTTCCAAAATACATGAGCGATGTCATGAAGTACTCGATAAAAAGTAACGGCTACCTCTCCTCATTGCCCTACCTATGCATGTGGTTCTGCAGCATTATCACTTCCTGGATAGCCGATTGGATGATCACCTCTGATCTCATGTCAAGAACCAATGTTCGTAAACTAGGAACAACGATTGCATCCATAGGTCCCGGATTCTTCATCATCGGTGCCTCTTATTTGGGTTGTGACAAGACGAATGTTGTTGTTTTATTCACTCTCGGTATGACTCTAATGGGAACCTTCTATCCTGGCATGAAAGTGAATGCTCTTGATTTAAGTCCAAATTATTCGGGAACTCTAATGGCTCTCGTCAATGGAATTGGCGCACTTACGGGAATTATTACGCCACTCATTGTCGGAGCTCTCACTCCTAATAAATCACTAATCGAATGGCGTACTGTCTTTTGGATTGTTCTCGTCGTCTTCATCGTGACGAATATCATTTTCATTGTCTACGCCAGTGGCGAAGTTCAAAACTGGAATGATCCCGAATTTTTGAGAATGGAGAAGGAGAGAAAAATGAAGAAAACAGAAGGCGAAGCGACAAACGAAAAATTTGAACTCAGAGGAGAAAAATCTTAGATTAATAAATTAGATGTAAATATACACATCCCTGACTGAGAAACACTTAATTAACCGAGTCTAGTTAAGATTGAACCTAACGGATGACTTCTTACTGAATGAACCAGTAAGATTCTACAAGTTTTGTATAATTTCATACTGTGATTTAAAAAATGTTTTATGGACCCATTCTTCGGGTGTGACGAAAGTAATAAATGAAAATAATGTAATTTTGTAAATATACATGCGTTAAATTAGTGATAATAGTGAGATAAAAAAATAACATCTAACCTAACAGGATAATTTAACTATCGACAGTTATTCTTTCACTTTTTAATTAAAAACTAATCTTTATGTGTAGCGCTTCTAAGAAAGGTATACCTAAGAAGCAAAAACGAATTATTGGTTATAAGTTCGTGGCAGATTTATCTTAACCAAAAGTTTATTTTTTATTATTTGAATTTAAAACCAATTTTAATAGGATATTTTGGATATAATGAAGACTTGACAATCGATAATTTTCAATTAGTAATTGATTTTCTTCCTGTACTTTTACTCAAAAAATTAGGAACATAACCTCAACATTTTTGCTTCTTTCTTTCTTCGGAGCGTGACACATTAATTTGCATAATAAAAATTAAAAATCATTGAATAAAATTTTAAGTGAAAATACTTTTTACGATGTTTTGAGCATATTGCGAAAAATTGTAAGCTGTTTTTTTCGATATAGTGAACATCAATATTAAATGTATTACAAATTTTTTGCAATAATTATATTATTATTATATAATTATTATACAAATTTTTTTTATTTTTTGCAATTTTAAATGGATTAGAAAACCAATTTGTCTTATGTTGTTGTCATGATTTAAAATGATTATGTATTATAGCGTTAAGTATTTCAACTGTAGGTAAATGTAGCATTGCGCACACCATCCCGTATATCGATTTTTTAAAGGGATGCTGGAGGATGTTGAGCATAGAGAGCATAGTTTTAAGTGAAAACTGACTAGAATAGTTGTTGTTCTTCTCTTGCGAAGATTACATTCGCTACTGACCACAAATAAATATTAGTGTTTTTTATACATTTTTGCATAAATTTCTTAATAATTCCTCTTTATCATCCATTATCATCCATTAATATGAATGTTGGAGTGTTACTTCCTCTTCTTCTGGGATTATTCAACATAGTTAATGGTATGTTTTGGAAAATAGAATTATAATATAATTTTTACCAGTCTTTTATTTACCAAAGGAAAATTTAAATGTCCAATGAATTTTTTTTTATCAACTATTTATTAACTACTGTCATTTATTTACTATTAACTCTTTTTCAATAAGAATTAGTACTAATAAGAATCACAGTAGAGTAAAACAGATTCTTTTTGAAGGTATTTAATTATTTTGCAAAGAATAAAATAATAAAAGAATTTTCCATTGAAAATAATAAAAGAATGTGAAGTAGAAAAAGTTTGATTAATTATTGAATTTTTAAGGTGGGAAATACGAAGTTAATCCAGATGCCAAAAGACTGTACGATGATTTATTGTCGAATTACAACAGACTTATTCGTCCTGTTTATAATAATACCGAAACACTTACTGTTTGGTTACGGCTAAAACTGTCTCAACTAATTGAAATGGTAATTTTCGAAAATGGTATAAATGTTATCTTCTATCTTCTATTTCACCACCTATCAATATTTTTCTTTTCAGAATTTGAAAAATCAAGTCATGACAACAAACGTCTGGGTCGAGCAGGTAAGACATTAAAATAAATCAAAGAATTGTCCTGAAATAACATTTCGTCCGATTTCTGCAAAAAATTCTTTTTCTGCTTGCGAACATTTAAAAATGATTGTAGTATTAGATTCGAAGTCGAACAAGAGTTTAAAAAATTGGATTTGAATCTCTTAAGACTTAACTTTAATATTTTTGTAAGTTGAATCTCTTAAGACTTAACTTTAATATTTTTGTAAATTGTGTCTTTGTAAGTTGTGCTAAATTCATAAATTGAGTTTCTAAAACATGGCAAATATTTTCAAACAGAAATGGTTCGACTATAAATTGAAATGGGAACCATTAGAATACGGCGGAGTTGAGATGCTGTACGTGCCGTCAGAAAATATTTGGCTTCCGGACATCGTTCTGTACAATAAGTAAGTTTCAAATTTTTCTCCCGAGGATTTTTTACTATATGCCGATAAATTTTGAGGAGAAATATTCGTTAGTTGCTAAACATTCAGAATAGAAATTGATGAAAATATTAATATTCCCATTCGCAATATTAGCGCGGATGGAAATTATGAAGTGACACTCATGACGAAGGCAACTTTAAAATTTACTGGCGAAGTCTCCTGGAAGCCGCCAGCAATTTATAAATCTTCCTGCGAAATAAATGTCGAATACTTCCCCTTTGACGAACAGTCCTGTGTCATGAAGTTTGGTTCTTGGACTTACAATGGAGCTCAGGTATAATCTCCAAAAAAGATTGTTATAATCTGATTGTATAATAGATTGTATAATCTCCAAAAAGTTAAAAAGCACAACATATTTAAAAAGTTCATTGAAATATATTTTCTTTTCCAAAATAGGTGGATCTTAAACACATGGAACAAGTATCTGGGAGCAATTTGGTAGCAATTGGAATAGACTTGAGTGACTTTTATTTGTCTGTCGAGTGGGATATTTTGGAAGTACCGGCTTCAAGAAATGAAGAATACTATCCATGCTGTTCGGAGCCTTATTCCGGTAATGATTATTATTTTAGCTCTACTGAATCCAAATCTGCTAAAATTAATATAAATACTTCCTCTATATGAGGAAACAATATAAATATAAATATAAATATAAATGTAAATATAAATATAAATATAAATATAATGTTTATATTTTATAAAACAGAGTTAAACATGGTTGCATGTTTCCCATTGTTAAATTATTTTCGCAGATATTACATTTAATATAACAATGAGAAGAAAGACATTGTTCTACACTGTGAACTTGATAATCCCCTGTGTTGGAATCACATTTTTGACTGTTCTGGTATTCTACCTGCCAAGTGATTCCGGTGAAAAGGTAATTCTAAATTTTCATCCGTAGAAAAATAATCGCCTAAAATAACAAACAGTTCCATTCTAATAATCCTAAAATAACAAACAGTTTCATTCTGATCTCGACAGGTATCACTGTGTTCTTCGATTCTACTGTCACTTACTGTGTTCTTTCTATTGCTGGCAGAAATTATTCCACCGACTTCTCTAGCCATTCCGTTACTGGGAAAGTATTTACTATTCACCATGATACTTGTGACCTTATCAATTATGATAACGGTCTGCGTTCTCAATGTTCATTTCAGGTACATGTTGAAAAATTAATAAATCCGCAATTCTTCGCACTATTAATGATTTAGAAATTTAATTGTCTTATATTTGTTTAATTTAAAGGTCTCCGTCGACTCATAAAATGTCGCCTTGGGTCAAAGAGGTTTTTCTCAATTGGATGCCTCGTGCATTATTGATGCGACGTACACCATATTCAACACCTGACTACGATGATAATTATCTCGACAGTGGCTGTACGAATGAAATTGACTTCAGGTATTGATACAAAATTGAAACAAAATCCTTCTGGTTTAAAAAATGCTGACGAAGTTTTGTTTCCAGCTTTCGGGATAGTATAAGTGACTATCCTCTTGATTTGAAGGAAAGTCCCGATGGATTCGAAAGCGTCACTACGACGTACAAACCGATAAGAGGAGACGATGGTCGGGGTCCTCATGCATCAGGTAAATATTCTTATTAAAAAATTACGCAAAAAATAAGACTCAAATAAGACTGAAATAAGATTCAAATAAGACTCAAATAAGACGTTATTAAAAAAACCTTCATGACTTGATTTCAGTCACTGACAGTGAAAACACAATACCAAGAAATTTATCCGCCGATGTCATAGCCGCTTTGAAAGGCGTTCGATTTATTGCCCAACACATTAAAGATGCTGACAAAGATAATGAGGTAAATTACAACATTTACGTCTCGTTTTCCCAGCTCAGGCCTCGGATCAACTTTAATGAACAAAAAAAAGTCAAAAAAGTCGATTAAAAATAGAAAAAAAAGTCAAAAAAGTCGATTATTTAATTCAGTGCTGTCACAAAAATTCAAATTAATCAAAACTTGTTTAATTTTGCTAAATAAATATTCAGACTTCTTACTTCTTTATTCACAGGAAATTAAATGTTTAAAATTTCAACTTTTCAAATTTAATAATTTCTAACAATTAAAACTATAACCCTTTTATAAATTGAATTACTTTCTACAATTTTTAACTAAACTTCATCTCTAAATCAATTATTAATATGAAGTTTTAACCATTTTTTGCAATTTCTTCCAAAAATTCAATTATTTAAATAAAAAAAATTCAATTTTTTATAATAATTTAAACCGACCATTTTACTTTTTAAACATATTAATTATGGTAGAACATTTTCAAAAATTTGAATAAAGAAATCCGTAAAACTTAACTTTTTAAAAATATTTCTAAATGGATTATTGAAAAAACAAAAAGTTTTACAATTAAATATAATTAAAAAATGTCTAAAAAATTGAAATTTGGTCAAATAATTTCAAAGCTGATTTAAATTTAGTAAAACATTTGAAAAATAATTCAAAATTTATCAAAATCTTACGAAGAATAATTGAATTTTTTTAAAAATATAAAAAAAGTAATGACATTTTTCAAAGAATTTTAATTATAAATAAATTATTTCAGAAAAATTAAAAAGTAGTGCTGTATAAAAAATCCAATTTTTTAAAATAATTTAAACCTTACATATTTCTATTATTAAAAATATCAATTAAGGTAGAACATTTTCAAAAATTTTAATAAAGAAATATTTCTAATTAATTATAAAAATACAAAAAAGTTTTACAATTAAATACAATTAAAAAATGTCTAAAAATATGAAATTTGGTCTAATATTTTCAAAACTAATTTAAATTTAGTAAAACATTAAAAAAATAATTCAAATTTTGTCAAAATCTTACGAAAAATAATTCAGTTTCTCTAAAAAATAAAAAAAGCAAATTTCTCAAAAAATTGTAATTATAAATAAATTATTTCTGAACAATTCTAAAGCAGTGAATTTAAAAAAAAATTTTATTTACTTTACTCGAAGGTAATGGAATCTTAAAAAATTATAATAAAACAATTGAAAGAATTAATCTTTTTTAAATATTGTAATGTATAATTTTTCAAAAATAATTGAAGAATTTTTGTTTTAATTTAAAACAAAATTGTTTAAAATAATTCTAATTGAAAATTTGGATTGTCTGATTATTTTCTCCAAAATGTTGAAAATAATTTTAAACAATTTTAATTTCATTATTTTGTGAATGAATTTTAATTTTCGGAAATATTGAAAATAATTGAATTTAAAAAAAATTAGAACGTATGAATTCAAATAATTATTCTTTTCTAAACTATTTTAATATTGTTTTTAAAACCTATTTTTCATTAATTTTCATTTTTACTGAATCTACACTTGAAGATTATTTATTATAATTTTTGATAATTTAATATTATTTAAAAAATTTTTAATTAAAATTCTTGAAAAGTTAATTTTTAAAAATTGGAATAAAACACTTGAAAAGATGATTTAGTTTTAATTACAGAATTTTAATAACTCAAAATCTTTTTAATTGTAATATTTTGAAACATTTAATTCGAAAACTGATTGAAAAATAAACTTCCAAAAGTTTGTCTATAATAAGTTATATGCACGGCATAAAAATCCCAATAAGTTGAATTTTATACCAAAAATATTGTATTTTGTCGCAAAATTTGGAAGAAAAGTCGAAGAAGTCGCAATTTGTTAATAAAAGTCGATAAAAGTAGCATTATTTGAAAATAGTCGAAAAAAGTCGAAAAATTCATAATATCCAAGGCCTGCCAGCTTCGAACGAATGATATTTTATTTTTCTTCCAGAATTGATTAATTATTATTATTAACTATAGCATTTATATTTAAAACGATACTAAATTTTTTTCCCTCCTCTTTTGTATTTTCAGGTAATAGAGGACTGGAAATTTGTAGCAATGGTGCTCGACAGATTTTTCCTGTGGATTTTCACTTTTGCCTGTATCGGTGGAACATTGGGAATTATTTTCCAAGCACCAAGCTTGTACGATACTCGTGAACCAGTTGACCAAAAACTTTCGTCTATTCCACTGAGTAATTATATGCTCCCACCAACTGTTCCTCCAACCCAAACAATTTACGAACAAGTTTAAAAAAGGAGGAAAAATCATATTACAATCTAAAGTCTCAGTTCTCTAAAGCAGGGACAAAATTCCAAAAAAAAAAATTCAAGTGTTACTCGAAAACATTGATTATAAATGTATAAAACAAACACTTTATCGATTAGTTAAATTTTGAAGGTTTAGTCAATTATTTCGTTATGTCATGTTTCTAAAAGAACATTGAAATTAATAAAAACAAAATTTTAAGAATCAATTGATTTTCTTATAACTCGTACTGAAAAAATGAATTTACTATCTTTTGAGGAAAAAAATTGAGATTTTAATTTACAGTAAAATTAACTAAAAAGCAATAAATGGTTAAAATACTTTTATGTTTTAAAAAATTAAACATTTATTCAAAGTTGACAATCGTATTATTAAATTATTCAACTTGTTTAGTATTTATCATGACTTGTTTACCCTTTCTAGTTTAAATCTGCTAATAGGCTTTTTCTTACTTACAGAATCAGAATTTTGTGTTTGCGTCAATTCCTGTTGTTTTTCTTGAACTGTTTGCGAGATCTGTAAAATAAACGATTGAGCTCAGTATTATAATTATAATAATAATAATAATAATAATAATAATAATTATTATTATTATTATTATTATTATTATTAAATGTGAAAAATTATTATTAAATGTGAAAGATTATTATTAAATGTGAAAGCAATTATTATAACACTACAAAGAAATGTTTTAACATTTTATATTTAAGTAATTTATTGAGTATTTATATATGTAAATAAATTTTAAATTAAACATTTACCAAATTTTCAAATGTTGCCACTTTTGTTGTATCACTTTCGAAATATTTATCTGTCGAATATTGTGATGAAAAATTCATATCTCTTCTATTTACGTTATCTCGGGGTTGTTTTAAAATGGATTTGGGTAGAAAACGTACGTTGTGAATATCTATTGGATTGTGGATGACATTTTCATCATTGTCGTCTGATGATGAATTATGGATTTTTGAAATATTACAGTTGGGATTAAATTTTACTTTCGAGTTTTCAGCGTTTGATTTGTTTTCGTTTGTTGGAATATTTAATGTCTTGGTATCACAATTTTCTTCATCACAGATATCTAGAAAGGACACTTTTCTGACGTTGGATAATTTATCTTTACTTTGCGATTTTTCTGTTTGACTGCATGTTGAGCTTTCTTCTATTTTGCTTAATTGATTGTGTGAACGTATAGATTCTGGATTTTCTGTTTCTTGCTTTTCTTGATCATCATCATCATCTTCATCTTCTTCATCATCATCGTCGTCGTCCTCGTCTTCGTCTTCGTCGTAATCGTCGCTATCAAGCTCATCTTCATCATCATCATCATTCATGTGTAACCTACAATGCATATTATCAACAATAAATAAATTCCCTGACTTTTCCAGGCTAAAAAACGGAATTTTTCTAGGTTTTTAAAACTGCGTTTATTATTAATAAGAAAATTATTGGAAACCTCAAGAATTCGATTATTTTCAAAATTAACATAATTCTTCACAAAAATACAATAATGTTTCAAAATTGTCAAAAATTCCGGTCAAAATTTAAATAATTTTTATAAATAATAAAATTTTGCTCCGAAATTCAATTATTTTCAGAAAAATTTTAAAAAAATTCTTATCGGAACTTGAATAGTTTATAATATACAAAATTTTGATCAAATTTCTCGAAATCTGCAATTATTTAAAAAAATCTTATTAAAACGTTTCAGTAGAATTCAATTATCATTTAAAAGTTTATCGATTCTTCATGGAAATTGAATTTTAAAAAAAGTTCAATTATTTAATAAAAAGTTTATTTTTATAGTAAAATAAATGAATTCTCGTAGAATTTTCAAATAAATAAATATTTTTTAATATGATATTCTATTACAATCCAAAATTTTTACTGAAATTCATTTTTAAATCAATATTTATTAGAAAATTCTATAAGAAATCAATTATTTAACTATAAAAATAAATTTATTAAATATTTGAATGTTTTTTAACATTGAATTTTTTATAACAAATTTTATCAGAATTTAATTATTATGTTTATTATTATTATTATTATTATTATTATTATTTATTGTCAAGAGACGAATTAAAAAAATGAACAATAATTTCATTTTTCGAGAAATTCGATGAAAATTTTGTATATTAAAAATAATTAAAATTCTGCCAAGAATATTATTAATATTTGAGAAAATAATTGAATTTCGGAGAAAAATGTTATTATTTATAAAGACAATTTAAAGTTTGACAAGAATTTTTGTAAACTTTCAAACATAATTGGATTTTTGCGAAGAATTATATTACGTTTGAAAATAATTGAATTCTTCAGACTAATTTTATTAAACATTCGGATTAAGGAATTGAATTGTTTCGTGAAATTTTATTCAAATAACAAACATTGAAACTAATTGAATTTTAAAAAATGGTTGAAATGAATTAAATTTCTACGAAGAGTTTTATTGAAATTATTTTGAAAAAAATTAAATTGTCACAAAAGAATTTCATTGAAATTTTTCAAAATAATTTAATTCTTTAAGAAATAAATAATAAAAGATAAAAAAATTATTGAATTTCAGAGATGAATTATAATTTTTCTAAAAATAATTGAACTTCTCCAATAATATATATTTACTTCAAAATTCAATTTTGTTTTAGTGTTTTAACTAAAATTTTTCTATAAATCCGTTATATTCGAATAATCAATTAAATATTTATTAAAAATTTTTTATAATTTTAGAAGAATTTTAGTTATTAAAGTTTTTTAAAAATCTATGTTTTTAAATTTTTTAATGTAACTCATTTAAGGTTTAAGTTTTACAACATTTTAAATGAAAATATATTCAAGTACATCTACTTATAAAAATTGTAATTGCAATTCTTTTAAAATGGAATTAATTTTGAAATATTTAAGTAAAATTAGATTTCAAAAATAAATTTTCCAAGATTTCGATCTAAAATCCCTGACTTTTCCAGATTTTTTCATTTTTTATAAAATTTCCTGACATTTCCAAGTTTTTCAGGCTGCAGAAATTTTTATATTCACCTGTTATATTCGTCAGTTAGTTCCTCTTCAAGTTCCAGTTCATCTAGTCTTTGAAATAACTGTTCTTCTGTAAGTTGATAATTTTGATTCGATTCCTTCTCTTTCGATTTTTTCTCATGATACTCTTTTTCCTTTTGCCTATGTTGAACTAAAACAAAGAATCACATTTATGCATTTATTATTGACAAATAATTTTACATTTAAATTTGAAGATTATTATCAAGTTAATTTTCTATTAAAAAAAAATATCGAAATTAAACAGAGAATTAAAACATTTCAAAATTAAACAGATAATTAAAACTTTTTCAAAATTAAACAGAATTAAAAAATTCAATACATACCTCTCCAATCATTCAAATCTTTATCACTCCAGTGTTCAATAAGTTCTTCATTAATATTACTTTCAAACGCTCCATAACTTAAAGGATAATTTCGTCGCGACTCTAATAAATCTCTTTCCGATTTCAATAATATTAAATTATCCTGAGTACCTTATTGACAAAATAAAATGATTAAATAACCAATTTATTTCTCACTGAACATTAAATTTAAATTTAACTAAAAAAAAATTACGTTTTATTCGACGTTTCGTTAATTCAATAGCTTGTGCCGCAGTGTATTTAACAAAATATCCTTCTCCAAGGCACACTAAAATTTCGTTCGTATGTTTTAGTTTACCCTTTATCAATGCTTGTTTACCAATTGGAATCATACAATTCACGGATAATTCTAATGGTAAAATTTGTAGGCCTTCGACAATTATTTCACATTGCTTTTGAAAATTAGTATATTTTTCTATTTGTTCTTCATTTTTCTGTATAATCTACAATAGATGTTAATTTAAATAATTTCAGTTTAATTTTCTTCTGTTTCTACTTAAAAATTAAGTTACCACTTTTAGAAATCGAAACAATTTTGAACATTTTAGTCATTTATTTATTTACTTATTTTAGAATAAAAAATTTAAGTCGTCTTACCTCAGAAAGAGTTCGTTCGTGAAGATTTTGCTTTAGAGACAAAGATTCAGAATACTCCATTGATGAAGATTTTTAGCGATAAGAATTCTCTTTACTCCTTTTTTTACTTTATATTATATATTAATTAATTATGAGATATAAAAATAATAAAAAACTAAAAGTATTCGTATTTGTATCAAGTATTTTTGTTACAAATTTTCCACACGTTTGGACACGTTATGGGGCTATCACACTTTTAAGGTAGTCTCACAGTTCTACTTTGTCAGGGTGCGATCACATGTAAGCGGAAAAAGAGAGAGAAACATAAAGTAGAAAAGGACAGAGACCTTTTGGCTCGTTGTTCTTATGGGGCATCCACAGAAAAACGTCCTCCCTTCTTAGATCGAAGTGTGGATTCCCCATAAAAAACAGGGAGTGCCTTTAAGTTGAGTCCACAATAGAAAAATCGTCCTCATCTTAAACTTAGAGACTCACCATTACGACTGAAAAACTAACCTTGACTGAATTTGTAGAACCAACCTAACCTGTCTCTTGTTTCGCCTTTCGCCCTGTCGCCCATGCTTCACGCATGTTGCAAAAGAAGTTAAAATTAACCACTCTTATTATTTAAATCGTTAATTAAATATGAAACTAAAAGGTTTACGAGTCAATCCCCTGCACCGAGTGTCGCAAAATGAAGACAATGATTCCCAGATTAAAAGTGTGACGAATGATGTAAATAACAAAGATGTCAAGTTTCCGTCCGACGGGAATTTTAATGAAATAAAATGTAAAATAGTTCGACGTCAAAAGAGGGAGAAATTCAAAAGGGAAAAAGCAAAAGCCAAACGAGAAGCTAGAAAATTGAAATTACAAACAGGCGCACCTAAGCAAGTACCACATACGATAGAAAGTTTACGTGAGAAAGATGAAACAATAATCAAAGGAAGTTTAGACGATTCGGAGAATGCAGAAATTAAGGAAGACATTGAACAGGATGAGTTTGCATCGTACTATCGACATGATTATGAACCCAAAGTTTTAATAACCTATTCTGATAATCCTTGTAAGAAGACGAGAATTTTTGGACGTGAATTGACGAGAATAATTCCGAACTCATTGTCATTGTACAGAAATCGATCGGGTGTTAAAAAGATTGTGAAAAGTGCCACAGCGAAGAATTTCACCGATGTTATTGTTATAAATGAAAATAGATCCGAACCAAGTATCCTTTTTGAAAGAAATTTATGCTTTAGTTTTTTTCAGGTGGAAGTGCACTTGATTTTTAAATTCGTAAAAATGTTACAGCCTTTTATTTTAAACTATTTCTTCGATAAAATTCAGTCTTAAATTATTGTAAATTTACTTGTATTGTAATTTAACTTCTTTTTAATTTGCCAATCGGACAGATAATTTTGAATAAACTTTAGATGCAGGAAAAATAATTTTTTTTGGAATGAATTCTTCTGAATTTTGTATATGAATAATTAGTTACTTTGTCACTTGATGGGAGATTATTTTCCTGAATTTCGAAGATGGGTTGCTGATTATCCACTTACCGGATGGTCCGACATTACATTGCAAATTGAGCAATGTAAAAATTACGCCAGAATTGAAGCGCAGTCATAAGGAAATTACCAGCCACCGTCCAGAAGTTATTTTAAATAATTTTACAACTCGTTTGGGATATTCAGTGAGCAGAATGTTAGGCGCCTTGTTTCATTACGAACCCGAATTCAAAGGACGAAGAGCTGTTACATTCCACAATCAACGTGATTACATATTCTTCAGACATCACAGGTGATAATATTCTCGAGTCTCGGATATTTTGGTTTTTTCGACTATTTTCAAATAATGCGTCTTTTATCGACTTTTATTAAAAATTTACGACTTTTTCGACTTTTCTTCCAAATTTTGCGACAAAATACCATATTTTTAGTATAAAATGCAACTTATTTCGATTTTTATGGCGTGAAAAGCACAACTACAGACAAATCTTTGAAAATTTTGTTTTCCATTCTAATTCAATTTTTCGAATATAGAATATATTAAAAAGATTTTGTATAATTTAAATTTTATCAAATTGAAATCAAACTAAATTCTCTTTTCAAGTATTTTACTACAAGTTTTGAAAATTATTTTTTAAAGAATTTTAATTGAAAATGTTAATAAACAATCTTCAAGTGTAAATTCAATAAAAATTCAAATTAATTAAAAAATAGCTTTTAAAAATAATGTTAAAATAGTTTTGAAAAAAAATTATAATTCTCTAAATTATTACGTTCTAATTTTTTAAAATTCAATTTTTTTCATTATTTTCAATATTTCCGGAAAATTCAAATTCATACACAAAATAAGAAAATTAAAATTTTTCAGAATTATTTATAACATTTTGGAGAAAATAATCATATATTCAAAATATTCGATTAAAATTCTACAAAACAAAACTTGATTTTAAATTATACAAAAATTCTTCAATTATTTTTGAAAAATTACCTTTCGATATTTAAACTAATAGTTTAATATTTTAAATTAATTCTTAGAATTGTTTTATCATAATTTTTGAAGATTCAATTACCTACGAATATAGTAAATTAAAATTTTTTTAAATTTACAATTTTAGAATTTTTTTTTAGAAATTATTTAGTCAGGGCTCGGATTGTGCGACTTTTTTGTGAAAAGATGTGACTAATCGACTTTTTCAAGATTTTTTTAAGTAAAATGAGACTGAAATTTTTTTAATTTTCTGAAAATTAAAGTTAAAGGAAAAATTTTTAATCAAAAAAATGTTCTGTTAAGTTTTACTGTTTAAGTTACTGTTAAGTTTTACTGTTTAAGTTTTATTTACAGATTTCTTTCAAATTTTTCAAAAAACATCAATAACTTATTTTTAAAATAAATTTTTAATTATTATTTTTCCATAAAAATTAAAATTCTTCAAAAGATTCAAATTCAAACCTTTTTGAAATTAAACTACTTATAAAAAATTGTTATAAAACATGAAGAACCTATTATGAATAAATATTATAATAATTAAAGTTTTTTTTTTGAAGTTTTATAATAATTAAAGATGACCGCATGATAAAATCATTATTTTATATTATAAGATTTTAAAATAAAGGAAATTTGAAAATAATTGAATTGCTAGGATGATTATTTTTATTTATAATGATAAATAAAATGTTGACAATAATTTTATTAAAATTCTTTGCAATTAATTGAATTTCAGAGAAGAATTTTATTATTTATAAGGATAATTGAAATTTTGAACAGATTTTTTTTTAAAAATGTTTAAAAGTAATTGAATTTTAAAGAAGAATTTTGATATTTATAAAGATAATTGAATTTTTGAACAGATTTTATTTTATTATTTATAAGGATAATTGAAATTTTGAACAGATTTTTTTTAAAAATGTTTAAAAGTAATTGAATTTTGAAGAAGAATTTTGATATTTATAAAGATAATTGAATTTTTGAACAGATTTTTTTTTAAATGTTTAAAAGTAATTGAATTTTGAAATCTATAAAGATAATTGAAATTTTGAGAATTTAAAAAAAAATTTTTGAAAATAATTGAATTTCTGCGAAGAATTTTCTTACTTTTGAAGATAATTGAATTTTGCAAAGAATTTTATCAGAACTTTTGAAAATAATTAAATTTCCATGATGAATTTTTTTATCTTTGAAAATAATGATAATTTGACGAGAATTTGAAAAAAAATTGAAAATAATTGAATTTCTAGGATGAATTTTATTATTTTCAAAAATAATGGAATTTCTAGGATGAATTTTATTATTTATAAAATGTTGACGAGAAATTAAAAAAAAATTTTGAATGTAATTGAATTTTTGCGAAGAATTTCATTATTTTTGAAAATAAATGAATTTTAGAGAAAAATTTTATTATTTATAAAGATAATTGAAATTATGACAGGCATTTTATTAAATTTTTTTAAATAATTGAATTTTGAAAAAGAATTTTATTTATAAAAATAATTGAAAATTTTGAATAGATTTAAAAAAAAATGTTAAAAATACCGAATTAAAATTTTGCAAAAAATGATTAAAAATTCATTAAATAATTGATGTAGAGATGAAATTTATAATTAAATATTCAAATTATGTGAATTGCAATGTTATTGTAAACGTATAATTTGAAATACTTGCTTGAAACGATATAATTTTTACTATACTAGGAAATATCTTAATATTATGTGAATTATAAATAATTTCCTGTATATTAATTTCATTAATTTAAACACTTTCTTTAGATACGAATTTAATCCAGACACTGGAAAACCGAGATTACGGGAACTTGGACCGAGATTCACGTTAAAAGTCAAGTCCTTACAGTATGGGACATTTGACAGTAAGTATGGAGATTTTGAGTGGATTATTGAGGGTCGTCGTCACGAGATGGAAACAAGTAGAAGAAAATTCTTTTTGTAAACATTTCTTTTATTTGCTAAAATGTGACTCATTAAGTTTTATTAAAATCAATTTTACAAATATTATAAATGTTTTATTTCCACATTATTCCCCCAACTAGTATATTTTTATTTATCCTCTTATTTTTATTTTTTCCTCTAGTTCTTTAATCTAAATCTAGTTCTTTAATACACAATTTTTCATATTTTCCGAAAAAATATATTTTCGTTTTTTCCATTTAACTCGCACAGTATTAAAATAATATAAATCAGGCAAAAAATTGTTTTTAAATAAATTTCTAAGAAAATGAGACATAAACGATGTGCTTGCAATTTACAAATTTTTATCTTTGTAAGTAAAAATCGATGAGTTGTGTAAATTTATATTAATTATAGTTAACTGTAGTTCAATTTTTTATTATAAAATTGGACTTAAAATTAATATTTTTTACTGCTATAAATAGAATGAAGAAATTTTGTTCGCTACATTAAGTTATAAATGTGGGAAAAATTTTCGATGTAATTGTCAGGTATTCAATAAGTTGCCACTGCTACTTCTTTATATACCAATCAGAAAGAAGTCATAATGATACAAACACTATAGTACAATATTGCCTAAATCGCTCCCATACATACGAGCGTGCATTGAAAGATACCTAGTAATCTTTAATCTCCGAGATACGTTAAATGATATTTACTAACTTTATAAGTAAAGCCAATGTATTAGTCTTAATACAGATTTATCTGTCGAACCTGCGAAAATGTTCGCACTGAAATATATCTTATTTCTAATATTAATAAGCAATATTACACTCTTTACTCTTCCCAGCAGTGCATTAGAAACAAAATTCAGTGAGTTTTACAAAAATATTATTTTATGTATAATAAACCTACACGGAAAAAATAAGTACACGAAAGATTATTTGCCAGTACTTGATTTTTTGATGGGCCAATAATTCTGTAAATATTTCATAGACAGTCCTAGAATTTTTCATTGACATAATTTTTTTTTATTCATTGACTAATAATCACGAGTAGTACTGGAATATTTAAAGTAATTAATTCAATATTTTAAATATTCCAGCACTGCTCGTGATTATTAGTCAATGAATAAAAAAAAATTATAAGTCAATGAAAAATTCTACGACTGTTTATGAAATATTAACAGAATTTTTGTCCCATCCAAAAGTCAAGTACTGTCAAGTAATCTTTCATGTACTTATTTTTTCCGTGCAGATTTTTTCTTCTTTAATTAAAAAAAAAAAACATGTAGATTAAGATCTTTTTTACTCGTGATAAAATAGATTTTTTGTTACATCACATTTTTTCGATTGTTGTATATTTTTAATTAAATATTAATACAGATGTTGAGACTACATCAGAAATTCAAACGAATGAAGTGAGAAAATTATCATCGAGACTCTTGGGTAAATCCTCAGAATTTGTGTCTGTAACTGTTGATTTTAACCTTATAAGTGAGGGTAAGGACACATTTAAGGTGAGTAATTATACTTTACAATAAAAAAATACTAATAACACCTTTTAATTTTAACATGAAAATAATATGTAAAAAATCTTTTAATTTTAACATGAAAATATGTAAAACACCTTTTAATTTTAACATGAAAATAATGTGTAACATTCAACATTGAGAATGTAAAAAAAACTATTTTAAGTAACGAATATATGGTGAGGCTAACTTTTACTTTAAGAAATTTTCTTTAAGATTTAAGATTTTTTTTTTAGATTGTTAAAAACTCGGAACAAAATTTAACGATTGTTGGAAGTTCTGGAGTGGCAGCAGCATGGGGACTGCAATATTATTTAAAAACTTTCTGCAATGTTCATATTTCTTGGGAAGGATCGCAAGTGGAATTGCCGAATACTTTTCCTGACGTAAACTTGACAATAACAGCGAATGACAAGTAAATTTATTTATTCTTCTTTATTTGTGATTGCGATCTGAAAAAAGGACCATAGAAAAGGATCGACTTTCAGTTTATGAATCATTTATGCCTAAGTCTTCATTACAACTGAAATAGTCAATAGACACTGGTTTTAAAATTGAAACCATTGAAATGAGTAAAAATCGGTAATTGTTTCAGGTTCAGATATTACCAAAACGTTTGTTTAGCAGGCTACAGCACGGTTTGGTGGCAATGGGAGCAGTGGGAAAAACACATCGATTGGATGGCTTTAAATGGAATTAATTTAGCTCTTGCGTTCGTTGGTCAAGAGGCGATTTGGCAAAGAGTTTACTTGGAGATGAATTTAACTCTTAAGGAGATAAACGAACACTTTGGAGGGCCGGCGTTTTTACCATGGTTAATTATTATTATTAATATTATTATTATTATTATTATTATTATTATTATTATTATTATTATTTTAAATCCCATTGAAGTCCACAACGTTTATCAACGAAAAAAATTGTTCACTCACAATCAGTAAAGTAATAAATATCACAGCAATATTGACACAAAAATATTTAGAAAAAATAGATTGATGTTTATATTGTGACAATAATTGTTATATAATTAAATATTGAATTAAAAATAATATTCGAATAGATTAAACAAATTTTTTTCGTTGATCAACGTTGTGGAAATCAACATCATCGTGATTTTAAAGCATTTGTGATGCGCTACCAAGTAAGGTACCTAAGCTTAGTCGAAATAAAAATTTCTACGAAATTAAATTAAATGAAAATTAATAATTAATTAAATTAAATTAAAATTTCGACGAAAAGACTTATTTAAACTTTGATATGAGAGGTAGAAGTGTTTACAGGACGAGAATGGGAAATATCAGAGGATGGGGAGGACCATTAACTCCATCGTGGCATAGTCACACAATTGAATTGCAACATAAAATCTTGAACCGAATGAGAAATCTCGGTATGAAGTCAATTTTGCCTGCATTCTCTGGACAAGTACCTAGAGCACTTGCTAAACATTTTCCAAATGCAACTATGACGAAAATGGGTAAATGGAATACATTTCAAGATCAATATTGTTGGTAAGTATGTGATGTGGAAAAAATTGCTTTGGGTGCAAAATCATCTATAGAATTAGCCTTTTCTTTAAAAAAATTAAAAAAAAATTTTCTTTACTTAAGAGAGAGCAGTAAAAACTTTGCCTTTTAGAACAAATCGAATCTTTTGTATGATAATGAATTTTTCAGTCCTCTTCTGCTTGAGCCTGCGGAGCCATTGTTTCAAGAACTTGGGACAAACTTTTTAAGAAAGGTAGATATTGTTGCATTTCGTCGAAAACAATTAAAAAAATCGACGTCAAAGTCAAAAGACGTCGATTAGAATTGATTAGAATTTTCAGCTCTTGTTGGAATATTTTTATAAATATTTGTTGAATCAGGGTGTCTACTATTTTTGTTCAACAAAATTCACGATTTTTTTCGGTTATGTCCTAAATTTCTCCCGGTTTTTTTCTCATCAAATTTAAATTTATATTTCATTTCGAACATGAATAAATCTTTAAATTTTTCGAAAATACTTTTTTTTTAATAATTTTAATTGATAATTTGGAAAATAATTGAATTAAACAAAGCATTTTTCCCGTTTGTTGAAAATAAACTTGTCTCCTTATAACAATTGAAAATTTGATTTTTCAATTTTATTAAAATTATAATTTGATAATTGAATTTCTGCGCAGAATTTTACTATTTATGAAAGTAATTCAATTCTTCCAAACAATTCCTGTTATTTATTAAAATAATTTAATTCTCGTGATGAATTTTATTAAAATTTTAAAAAATAATAAAACAGTAATAATAATTAATTATTTATTTAATAAGTAATAAACATTTAATTTGGTCAAGAAATAAATAAATATAATTTATATAAACATTCGGAAATTTGAAATTATAAAAATTTAAGGAAAGTTCAATAATTATAATTATTGAATAGAATAATATAATTTTTATAAGCAAAAAATTCATTTAAAACTAAGAGGGACTTTAGCTTTAAAAAATAAAATTAGAATTACGATCGCTAAGATTATTTCCAAAAAATTTAAATAAAATTCTTTGAAATAATTCAATTATTTTTCAAAAAATGTAAAGAAATTTTAATTACTTCACTTTTCAATTATTTCCTTATAAAAATTAAATTATCTTGAAAGAATATAATTGAAAAATTACAAAAACTTTTTTTTTAGATTTAGAAAAAAATTTGCAAAAGTTCAATTTTATTAAACAATTTTATTTCTATTTTTTTAAATTAACTAATAAAAATTTGAATTATTAATCTTCGCTGTTAGAAATATGAATACGTTATAGAATATGACTTTTTTAAAATTCAATTATTAATCAGTGATTAAATTAAAATGCTTTAAAAATTCTATTTGTTAAAAAGTTTCTAATGAAATTCTTTAACAAATTTAATTACAAATTTTCAGTGGAATTTAAAAATATTTCTATCAACTTCATAATTTTTCAAAATTTATTTACATAATACGTTTGAATTGGTGACTGATGTTTTACTATCAAATTAATTATTTTCAACTAATTCAAATTTAGAGAACAGTATAAATATCTACGAAAATTGAAATAAAAAGATTATCCTCAAGTTTTGAACGTTCAAATGAACGAAAAACTTTTTATTGAAGATATTTTAATAAATTACTGATTATAAAAAAAAATTTAAACTGAAATTTACGTTCAGAAACTCTGAAATTAATTTTTTAAATAGTAAAGCAAAATAATTGTAATAAAAATTTAATTTTGTGAAGAAATAAATAAATTTCGTTCATTTGAACGTTCAAAACTTTAGGCTCTTATAAAAAGTGATTTTTCAAAAACAAATTAAAGTAATAGAACTTTTTTTAATTTTGTTTTTCCCGGTCGAATTAAATTTCCGGTTATTTCCTGGTTTTCAAGGATTTCCCTGTTAGTATAGACACCCTGGTTGAATAATTTCTTCAACTTTACATATTTTGTTAAAAAAAATTTTTTTTTTGGTAAAAATTCGGAATAACAATAAAATATTTGGAATAATTTCAGTATATAGAAGAATTCGGTTCGGATCACATTTACAATTGCGATACATTCAATGAGAATACACCAAGTAGTGGTGATTTGACATACCTAAGTAACGTCAGCAAGGCAATATTTAAAGCTCTGACTACCGTAGACAGTGAGGCAGTTTGGTAAGTAGAAATTTTAAATAATATTTAAACAAAACTAGCCACGGATTCCATTCTTAGGTTACTCCAAGGATGGATGTTTGTGAACGAGTTTCAATTCTGGACCTTCCCCAGGGTCAAGGCTTTTGTAACCTCTGTACCAATAGTAATTATCCGCTAAAGTAAAAAATAGTAATTTGTTCCAAACTTTTACGTTTAGTATTTAAATATAAGAATATTTTTTTTTTTAGGGAAAAATGATAATTCTTGATTTACAATCCGAACAGTTCCCTCAGTACAAAAGATTTAGGTCTTACTTCGGACAGCCATTCATCTGGTGTATGCTTCATAATTTCGGAGGTACTTTGGGAATGTTTGGCTCCTCGGAAGTGATAAATACGGTACATGCCTTTTTGTATTTTACGTTTTCATATTTATTTTCAAATTTATTTTCAATTTATTTTCAAATTTATTTTCAAATTTATTTTCTAATTTATTTTCCTTTCTAGCGAGTTTTTGAAAGCAGAAACTTTAACGGAAGTACGATGATTGGAGTGGGTTTGACACCCGAAGGGATAAATCAAAATTACGTCATTTATGAACTTATGCTCGAAATGGCATATCATAAAGAACCAGTAAATTTAGAAGAATGGTACAATATTTATAGGGAAATAACTATTTTATAGTTTTACTATAAACTTTACCTATCAGTAAAGCATAACTTTAGTAGCACTAAAGTTTTACGCACTTTTACCTGTTTCTGAAGAACTTTTAATTTTCCAAAGGTTTGAGAATTATGCTTCAAGAAGATATGGTGCCTGGAATGAATACACTAGTGATGCTTGGAAACAACTTGGAAAATCTGTTTATAACTTTAGTGGCTCTGAAAGAATTCGAGGTCACTATGTTGTGACAAGAAAGCCGAGTCTCAAAATCAAAGTGTGGGTAAGTGGAAGATTTTAATGTTAAATAAATTCTACAAATCTTTCACTGTCTTGTAAATATTTTAATTTTTTTTGCAGACTTGGTATGATTATAATGTCATTTTGTCTGCTTGGGATATGCTTTTAAAGGGCAGGCATAACAGAGGCAGTAGCGGTCTATATAAACATGATTTAGTTGACATAACAAGGCAGGTTCTGCAAGTAAAAGCTGATACGATTTACCTGAAAATTCTAGAAGCTTACACGAAAAGTAATAAATTAGATTTGAAGTAAGTTTTCAGTATTAGACATTAATTATTAACAAAATACATCTTTGATGTTAATTAACTGAAAATTGCCACACTAATTGTTTTGAAATTAAATTACAGGTTTCACTCCACGAAGTTAATGGAATTATTCGACGACTTGGAGCGTATTTTAGCGTCAAATGAAAATTTCTTGCTGGGTGCTTGGCTGAAAGAGGCAAAATCCCTTGGAACGAATGAAAAGGAAATTCTTAATTACGAATACAATGCTAAGAATCAAATAACACTTTGGGGACCGAATGGGGAAATTATTGACTATGCAAATAAGCAATGGTCCGGAGTTGTTGAAGATTACTTTAAACCCCGATGGAAATTGTTTCTTGAAACACTTTATACTTCTTTGACTGAAGGAACAAATTTTAATCAAACTGATTGTAATTTAAGGATGTTTAACCAGGTGGAACAACCTTTTACACTGTCTAACAAGACCTACTCTTCAGAATCGATAGGTATTTTCTTTTTTTCACTGCGAACATTATTTAACATTATTTAATTTTTATACAAAATCAGTCTTGTATACAGTTCTTTTCTTGTAAAATTTTCACTGCGTTATACTTTACAAATTGTGTTTTTTATTTACTATTTATTCTAAGTAAAATATTAACTTTTATTTGCAGGAGATAGTATCGAACTCGCACTTGAAATTCACTCGAAATGGCGTAATTTATATATATAAATAAAATGGAAAATATAATTAAGTATACAATTTCTTAAAATGTTCGTTACTTCCGAAAATAAATAAAATAATATTATTTTAATTGACACTTCTTCTTCAGCTTCAAAACAATACAAATGTTTAAAATATTCACGATTCTAACCTTTTCTCATTCTGACTGCGTTGGTTTCAGGTTAGGTTAGTCGAAAACCTTGGTGGGAAAGTTTCCTTCCTTTTCGACTTGATTCTAACCTTTTTAGTTGCGCGTGGGACCCGTGGCCATGTGTATCATTTAAAATTCTTCCTATTTTTTTTCTAAATGCTACAGGGTCCCTTGAACCTCTCACGGTTTGAAAAGCCGTTTATTAGATTTAAAACAAATTCACAAGTGAAACATAAAAAATAATTCTCTTCCTAGAAGAAAATTGTTCTTTTTTTCCCGTAAAATCGTGCTACCCCGGTAAAATTTCCCCCCCTCAATAAAAACACGCGCAAAGAAAATTTCTCATCAGTTTATTTACTTATTATCGTCTAATTTAAGTTAATTGTAGAATTTTGTCAATTGTTAGAATTGTCATAGTAAGGAAATAATCGTGTACTATTTATTAAAATCCCAGTGCAAAAAAAGAAACTGTCTTTGAAATTCAACTAAAAAAGAAAAAGGGGGAAAAAAAGAAATCATCAAGAAAGCTAGTCATAAAATATTGTTTATATTGTAATTTGTGTAATTCTGTTTATATACATATGCCGTAATTAATGCTGGAAGTACGTAGAAACATGTTCTTTGGGGTTTGTGTAACTGTGGGAATTGTCTTTTTGGCCTCCAAGTATCGCGACAACGTATTTCGGAGTGTCAAACAATTTTGCCACAGTATCACCAATACAAATCGCAAGGATGACGAGGATGAAATTAAAGAAGATAGAAAAGATGTTAAACTATCATTAGACAAGGTTATTCTGGCTGATTCGCCAGAAAAATGCGATTACGCTGTTCAACGTATTCGCGGGTAAATTTACTTTTATTTTCATTAAAATTACAAATTTTCTTCATAGAAAAATTTTCCTATTTTCAAAAATTTGAATTATTTAACAATTATTGTTGAATTTTTCCTTCAAATTTAATTATTCTGATGAAAATGATATTTTCATGTATAGAGAGAATTTTCTTTTATTTCCAAATGAGTCAATTTTGAAAGTAAACATTTCTTTTGTTTACATTCATTATTTTCATTATTTTCATTATTTTCATTATTTTTGTAATATTTCGTCAATTATCTTTTGTTATCGATTTATCATTTTCAAAATAAGGAAATATTTGTCGATTTTAATTATGTGTTTACATTTTTTTAGAGACTTGTCGAACGGCATATTGGGCTTTGATTGTGAATGGGTGAATGAGGGTCCGGTTTCATTACTTCAACTTGCCACTGATAACGGTGTTTGTGCCTTATTTCGCATTGGCAAAATTGGATATGTTCCACCAAAATTAAAAGTTTGTTTTTTTATTATTGTATTTTTTACGAGTGGGCGCATGAAAAAATTTGCTTATCAGGGTGTTTACTAACAGGGAAATTCCTGAAAACCGGGAATTTAATTTGACCGGTAAAAACCGGGAATTTTTTCACCAAGATTAAAAAAAAATTCTATTACATTAATTTGTTTCTAAAAAATCACTTTTTATTTCAATTTTTATAGATATTTGTACTGTTCTCTAAATTTGAATTAGTTGAAAATAATTAATTTGATAGTAAAAAATCAGTCACCAATTCAAACGTATTATGTAAATAAATGTAAATTTTTTGAAAAAGACTAAAATTCTTTCAAAGCATTTTATTTAAATTTTTTGAAAATAATCTTAGCGACCGCAATTTTAATTTTATTTTTTAAAGCTAAAGCCTCTTTTAGTTTTAAATGAATTTTTTGCTTATAAAATTTATATTATTCTATTCAATAATTATAATTATTGAACTTGTTTTAAATCTTTATAATTTCAAATTTCTGAATGTTTATATAATTTATATTTATTTATTTCTTGAACAAATTAAATGTTTATTACTTAGTTAATAAATAATTAATTATTATTACTGTTTTATTATTTTCAAAAATTTTAATAAAATTCATCACGAGAATTAAATTATTTTAATAAATAACTGAAATTGTTTGGAAGAATTGAATTACTTTCAATAAATAGTAAAATTCTGCGCAGAAATTCAATTATCAATGTAATTTTAATAAAATTGAAAAATCAAATTTTCAATTATTATAAAGAGACAAGTTTTTTTCAACAAATGGAGAAAATGTTTTGTTTAATTCAATTATTTTCCAAACTGTCAATTAAAATTATTAAAAAAACATTATTATCAAGAAATTTGAAGATTTATTCATGTTCGAAATCAAATATAACTTTAAATTTGATGAGAAAAAAACCGGGATAAATTTAGGACATAACCGAAAAAACCGGGAATTTTGTTGAAAAAAATAGCAGACACCCTGTTTATAAGAGAATTAAATTATTAATATTTTATTAAATTATTAATATTTTATTAAATTATTAATATTTATTTCTATTAATATAGGAGCTGTTGTCAAATAGACATCTTCTGAAAGTGGGCGTAGCTCCATTCGAAGATGGAAGGAAATTAACGAAAGATTATGGGTGTAAAATTTATGGAACACTGGATCTCAGGACTCTCGCAGAGCGTCTCGATCTTCCGAGTCCAAAGAGTTTGGCAGCATTGAGCCTGGAATATCTCGGGCTTGAATTGGAAAAAGTTGTCGAAATTCGATGCAGTGATTGGAATAATGACACTCTCACGGATGATCAGATTGCTTATGCAGCGTACGATGCGTTAGCGTCAATGTTTATATACCATCAGGTGATGACTCAAAACAATAATAATAACAACAATAAATACAAAAAAAAAATATAAAAAAAAATAATAAATACAACAATAATTTGTACTTTCAATCTTGTATTTTCGTGATTCTAAATATTTACTTTTTTGTGTTAGATTATGCGAAGAGCGAAACGAAAGAGATCACTGTGGCAACATTTGGTGCAGTTCTTTAAGAACATATGGGAGAAGGATGAAGAGGAAAAATTCTATGGCTTACCCAGTGGCGTTCTCGACACGAGGTAAAGTAATTTTTTTTTTCTTTTTTGTTTTAATATATTTTTTATTGAATTTATTATTTTGATGTGATTATTTTGATTTATTGTTTTGATGTGTTAATTTTTTTGTAGGTTCAAGGCTCAACGGGGTAGCGCAGTCAGTAGTACAACTTCAAACAACAACAATAGTAAATTAAATCAAATATTAAATCGAAGTATTGATGGATCTTCATCGAACAAGAATAGCATTCCAGCGAGGAATAAACCATTGTATCATAATTGTTATCTCCAAGCCCCGGACGGAGATACTCTGTGTACGTGTGATCGCAAGAAAGCCGAGTGGTATGTTGCGAAAGAATTGGGTCAAGTCGTCAACGACGATCCTTATACAGTGAGACTGAAATTCGAACCGTCTGGACGGGCTCTAGGCGAAGTGGGCCAGTACTACACACAAGTGAAACTCAATCAGTGTGTTGTTTGTGGTACCAATGAGAAATTCGTCCGCAAAAATGTCGTTCCAAGGGAATATCGCAAATATTTTCCACGTTAGTATATCAATTTCGAATTTTTAGCTACAATTCTACAATTTTTTTTAGCTTCAATTCTGCTTGTAAATTGTAAATTTGTAAATTGTAAATTTGTAAATTGTAAATTTGTAAGTTGTAAATTTGTAAGTTGTAAATTTGTAAATTGTAAATTATAAATTTGTAAATTGTAAATAAATTTAAATCGTATTTATTGTATTTGCAATTAAATTACAATTTTATTTACTAAAAAGTTGTAAAATAGTTTTGCTGAAAATTAATTTTTGTTTCAGTTGTAATGAAAGCGCATCAATCCCACGACGTATTGCTGCTCTGTCCATCGTGTCACGAAGTGAGTAATTACTACGATGTCGAATTAAGAAGACGTTTATCGCAAATGTGCGACGCACCGTTACCGGGGCCATCGACTCACACGAGGGACGACATTCCTCGAGGTTGGCGAAAATTGCACTCGGCAGTAAAAGCACTAAGAGGTAAGGCCGTGATTCCTGCACAAAGACGCAAGGATCTCGAGTCTTACATTCTGTCGTTTACTGGACAACGCGAATTTTCCCCCGTGCTATTGGACGTTCTTCACGAGAGGCTCAAAACTAAACCCGAGCCCAAAATTTCGAATAAAACCGAACCTCACGGTCTTAAGGTAAACTCAGACAAATTTTTTTCAAAATCAAAATAAATTAAATCCAAATAATAAACAAAAGTTGATCATAAAGAAAATATATTAAATAAAATAAATGAAAATAAAATTACAGGTAGTGCGCCACTTTGAGAAGACGGAAGGCGGTCTGGTGGAACTCGAGAGGCTTTGGCGAGAACATTTTTTAACAGTGATGAAGCCCCGTTTTCTGCCGAAATTGTGGTCAGTCTGCCACAATCAAGAAAGACTGGCCATTCGTCAAACGCAAAATCGAATAGAGCCACAGGACGCAAGACTGGCGGGATTGGCGCACTAAGTTATTTATTATTTATTATCTTGTTTTCTAAAAAGAAAGTAATTTTAAATCGTACCTGAAAGGACTCGTAAAAGAGCGAGTACTTACTTTTTTATAAAGACTGTATAAATGATTTCAAAAATCACTGTACTTATTAGGGGAAAAAAAAATATTTATTCAAAGTACATAGTCTTTTTTTATATATAAATATATGTAATGTATAATTTAACATTTTTTTCGTGTAGTAGTGTATTATACTTTGAACTGTAGTGAACTTTTTGGAAATTTTTCGTAGAAACAATGTAGTGAATTTTTTTTTGTATATTTTGAAATGTAGTGTAAAATTAAAAAAACCGTATATAGTCTATAATGTAAAATCAGAAAATCAGAAACGAATTTAAAAATGTAAATGTAAACTTTTGGAGAATTTTTTGTGTGTAAAAGGTGCTCTTTCACCTTGAAATGTAAGTTTTTCAGAGAAATACGTAAAAGATTAAAAGAATAGGAACGATTATTTTAGGTATTTTATTTTTAGTCTTCTAAGTTCTTTTGTATCCTTTTTTATTGTTTTAGTTTTCTATAATCCTTAATTTTAAGAGTGAAATGTTAATTTGTGTTTAATTCATTCTTAATGTCTTGTTTTTTAAGGGGAAATTCGCGATATATGTAAGCGAAATATATGTTTCAGAGGTGAAATTGCAAATTTTTTGTATAAACTAATAAATAGATATTTTACTATGAAATTTTGGTTCTTAACTATCTTCATATTTAAATTGATTCAATTGAATTAAATTAATAACAATTAATTTTAATTAATTAAATTAACAATTAATTTCAATTAATTAATTGAATTAAAATTGTTTTCTAAAATTCGCAGTTGAAATACATAATTTTCCAATTAAAAAGAAAAATGCAGTGGAACGTGAAATAAAGTATAAAAACTATTCTAAGATCAACTTAGACTTTTTATTTATCAATAAAATCGAAATTAATCGTAAATTTATATACAACGTGGCTATTAAAAGTTAACAATTGAAATATTATGTTCTTTCACTTCTCGTGTAGGTTTTTTTCTCTTTTTGGGAACTTACATTTTGGAGTTCGTCGTCTATTCGTTCTTTCGCTCTAACAACTTTTGATTGTAGATAAAAAGAGCCGCCCTTCGATCTATCGTTTGCTTCCATAAGATATTTGTAATGTTTGTCTATTTGTTCGGCTTCATTTGGCTTTTCGACATTGAGAATTTTGAGAGCTTCTTCTAGAGAAATTCCCGATTTTGCATTTGCGGCTGCATGCTGTGCTCCTCTTTCGCCACCGCCAGCTCTGCGTGCAGCTTCCTGACTTGCGGCAATTTCCTGACGAAGAGCTTTCGCAAAGGCCTTTGCAACCACTTGAGTGCCAAGGACAATTATTTGTACTATATACTTTGCCATAATTTAATTTCACAGTTTAATTTTAGAATTTTTTCTCTCTATTGTCTATTCGAAATGAGTTGTAAACATAACCTCCAAAATTTTTACTATCTGCACCCTGCCGAAGGGAAAACATTCGACTTTAAAATATTTATCCTCTTTATTGTAAAAAATAAAGTAGAAAGTTAATAAATTTGTTATTAATTTTAAATGTCAATTCAATGACAAAATGTGAATTTCATACCTTTTCGTTATGCGCAGGGGACAGGGGACAATAACAAAACGAGTAAACCGAGTACAACTAAATCCGAAAAGCACTCTTCAAAATCGCGATCTTTTTGTTAGCAAATTGTTCTTGAACGTTTAATTTTCAAATAATTTAAACACCGGTATTTTCTTACGTACATTTTTACATTTATTTTGCAATTCTTTGGTATGCACGTGCGCATTTCACATCATGACGTAAGAAAACTTTCTAGGTTATGTTTCTTTGAAATTTGTGAAATTTACCAACAATTAGGGAAATTTTCGAAACATTTTAATTTTACTGGACAAAATACAAAATTGCCAATGTAATTTTTCGGAAATGACAGAATTTTCAGTCAGTCTGCGTCTGCAGATTGTGAGAACAATTAATTTTTATAGGTTATAATTAAGAGTTCGATTTAAATCACATCCAAAGTCATGAATATTAATTTACAAATATTGTAAATTTTCCAGAATCCTTGCAAATTAACAAAATTGCTATTGTTACCGAATATTTCAATTTTCCGTAAATAGATAAAATTATAGAATAAGCACGTGCTTTTTGACAGTTCGTCAAAGTTGTTTTTGTTTAGAGAAAAAGTTCCGCTTGTGCGACTGCAAAAAAATGATTTCGGACGTTATGGAACTGTTGGAAAATGAAAAAATGACCACGATTTGCGCCCCCATGGTCAGGTACAGCAAGTACGTAAAAATGGTAGAGTGATATTTTTTTTTAAATAAATGTTTATACTAAGAGTTTTTCTTTTAGGCTGCAATTTCGAACATTGGTGAGACGATACAATTGCGATATTTGCTTCACGCCGATGATATTGGCAGATTCTTTCGTACAATCCTCGAAGGCTCGTGATAACGAATTCACCACTAATCGCGATGATAAACCATTAATCGTTCAGTTTGCCGCGAAAAATGCCGACGATTTTGTTCAAGCTGCAGAAATGATCGCACCGTTAGTTAAATTGATATTTGTCTTTAGAATTTGTTTATTGAATTGAATTTTACTTGAATTGAAAGTAGAATTTTAGTTTTAAAATAGAATTTAGAATTCGAATTTAGAGAATTTGATGTCTTGTAGATATTCCAATGGAGTGGATTTAAATTGCGGTTGCCCGCAACGTTGGGCCATGAAAGAAGGATACGGAGCGCATTTACTAAAAGAGCCGCAAGTAATCAAAGATCTAATTAACCAGGTGCGAAATCACATTCCCAAGCCTTTCACAGTGTCCGTGAAAATTCGCCTCTTGAAAAACTTGAAAGAAGCCGTGAACATCTGTCAAACGATCGAAAAAGCGGGAGCATCGTTTCTTACGATTCACGCTCGCACACCCGAAATGAGAAACGAGCCAATCGATTTGGAAGGATTGAAAATTCTTCGTGACTCTGTTAGAATTCCAGTAATTGCCAATGGAGCCGTAAAAACACTGGACGACGCATTACATCTGAAAGTCGAATCCAGATGTAATGGCGTCATGTCAGCTGGTGGAATTTTGACAAATCCCACATTATTTTCCGGCTCAAATCTAACGACAGTAAATTGTATTCAAGACTGGCTTGACATAACAACTGCAATTCCCACCAGTTTTCTGACTTTTCATCACCATTTAGTTTTTATGCTGGAAAAAGTCGTTCCCAAGCCGGAGAGAAAAATTTTCAATGTCCTGCAAGATCGAAATTCTGTTTTGAATTTCATCGAAGATTACTTTAATCTAACTCCAAATGTGAATTCTAGTTATGAAAGTACTCCCTGTGTTTATGATTTGCCAAGCAAGTGTTCAAGTGCAAAAAATGAAAACTTAAGTGAAGGACTGTCGGACTTATTTTTGGAAAATTTATTTGACTGACGGTATGAAAATACTTTTTTTTACTACTTTCAATAAAAGTAATTTATTGTAATTAATTTGTTTCCGATATTATTTTCGACAGATTTCAAAATCACCCGGGTTAAACACCTGACGAGTGATTTTGGAACTGCGTGTGTACATAACCTTAAAATTGTTTCTTCGTGGTCTTCGTTTTTTATTTGAAAGAAAGAAAAAAAATATTATTTTTGCCCCCTGGGAGTTTAGAATAAGAATAAAAATCAAATTTTATGAATTAGAAACAATCAAGGAGTTGATAATTGGAAATGATTGAATTTTGCACGAAGAAACGTATGTTACTTGTCATAACATTATTGGGAGGGTAGGTATTCGATTGTAGCGTATTTATAATATGTAAAAAGTTAATTTTTTAATTATAATTCTTTCATTAATTGATCGTTCTAATTTTATAGATACGATTTTTTTTTGACTAATACGCTTTTTTCTTCTTTTTTCTCCAATTACCGTTTTTAGTTTAACAATTTTGGTCCTTATTGTCGAGAGTCACTGGACAGATTCCTCAACAAGTAAACCTTTTGTTGAGGTTTTTGAAAATAATTCATCTTGTTTAGCTGGCGAAGCGTTCGAAATTATTGCCGAATGTCAACCTTGCACGACTCTCGAGATTGCTAGTAAAAGCATTGGAATTTGCATTCATTCCCGTTACAAAGAGGTTTTAAAATGCAAAAGTGGTGAAACTGTCACGAGAAGGTAAAATGATTTTTCGAGATTTTTTTCGAAATTCAGTATTTTTAGTTTACGATTGTTTACAATTGTTTTCGATTTTTTGCAAATTTTCTTCTATTTCGTTCAGGGCTGCAATGATTTAAATCACGATTTAAATCTTGATTTAAATAAAAAAATTTGTTTAACTAAAATCATTAGTTATTTTTTATTTTTTTATAGATAAAAATCAAATATTATTCTTATTAAAGCATTTTAAATTAGTATTTTTCTTTAAAGTTTTAAATTAAAAAAAGTAAAAAAGAATTATGAATATCAGAATGTAATAATTATTGGTTTTCGTTAATTTGATAGCAGTTATTTGAAGATTAAAAATCATTATTTTGTATATTTCTTAACGTTTTTTGTTTCTAGTTGCGACAAGGTGGCTTGGCTAGAGGAGAGAGCATTTTGGAAATTTGAAAGTTTCATGTTGGCTTTCGCAATATTGTCATATCTCAGCGTTTGCTGGAGGGAAAACATTCTCCGTCAGCGGATAATTCGAAAAGTTGCCAGACAATTGAGAGCGAGTGCGTAACATTTGTTTTTCATAGCGCGGAAATTATGGAAAAGGTATTTTTGGACTTGTACCAATTGTCAGAGACGTATAGCGCTCCGATAGAGACAATAATCACACTCTTCACGATAAAATACTGTGACTCGGATATAAAAATCAAATTCCTAAAAGGCAAAACGAAACCCCAGGAGAGACTCTACGCTATTGATATTTCGTCATTTCGCCACGAGATTTTGGAGCATAATCCCCATAATCCACCCGTAAATTCGTGCGCATTGCCACATATTATCGTCAATGAACACAGCTACATTGCCGGACTTTGCGCCACTTTAAGGGAAATAATAAAACAATCACTGGCGAACAATGCCGAGAATCATTGCCAAGGTCTCTTGGGTTTTAAGGACTCGTGTCTCCTCGCCTGCTCCGAAGTCAGTGTTTGGACGAAATTCTGCGAAGTTGACATCATATCGACTCTGAAATTTTTCGACACCAATTCCAGCGAATTGCCAACGACACTGGCACGATTCGAATGCCACATGTCGCAACCAGTGCGTTTGCATAATCTCTACAAGTACACGATGTCAAAGAAATTTGCCAAAACGTCAAAAGCTCCAGAACATATTTACGCCGAGGGTTCGACAATTTCCCTCGCCGATATCATTATATTTGTTTGCGTTTACATTTTTCTTGACAACATAAATATCACAAGAGTGTGGAATGAGAAACTTATTGAAATTCTACCGCTTACTTTCAAATGGTATACGAGAATGATTCAGGAGGAGAGGATTTTTGAATGTTTGACAATTATCGAGGAATTGAAGGAGATCGTGAGTGATAATAGTAGAAATTTTATTCTTCCCGTTGTTCAAAATCAAAGTCTATATAAAAGCGATCCAAAGAGATATAAGCCGAGAAATAGGATATTTACGAGGCAGGAGGATATTGATAATTCACTAGAAATAATAAGAAATGCCGATGTTGAGACTGCATTGACTGGTGTTATTTTTGCTGGTGATGATAATTTTGATTGGTTGGAGATACCGTTTGACGCAACTCCGGAGGGTGGTGCTTTGCCTATTAGTCGATTGAAGAGGAAATTTGAGCAGTTGGAAAATCTTTGTAAGCCTGTTATCAGTATCGCTAAGGACAGCGATATTATTGTTGATTTTTGCTCTGGTAGTGGACATTTGGGAATAATTATTGCCTACCTACTGCCACGGTGCAATGTGATTTTATTAGAGAATAAAGAGGAGTCGTTGAATAAAGCCAAAGAAAGGGTGAAGAAATTGCAATTGAACAATGTCAAGTTCTTTCAATGTAATTTAGATTATTTTAAGGTGAGATTACGCAATCACAATTATAGTTTTTGTCTTTTTAAGTAACATTCTGCACCTGAATCGATAATTCATAATATTATAATATTTATTACTTCACAAAAATTAATTTTGATAATTTTTGCCACTAAAAGCCATTATTTTGCTTTGTTTTGGAAATTGTTTAAAGTTCTTTTATTCTAAAGACTTTTATCGAAATTTTTGAATATAATTGAATTTTTTGGTAAAATTTTACGAAAATTTATTTAAATAGTTGAATTTTTTCAGAATTTAATTAAAATTGTATTGAAAATAATTCAATTCCTGCAAAGAATTTTTTTTAAGTATGAAAATAATTGAATGATTTTGAATTTAATTAAAATTATTGAAAGCAATTAAATTCTGTCGATTCAATTGAAATTTTTTTGAGGAATTTAATTAAAACTGAATTGAAAATAATTAAATTCCTGTAAAGAATTGTTTTTCAATATGAAAATAATTAAATTTCAAATGTAATTAAAACTATTGAAAATAATTAAATTCGATTTCGAAAAATAATCAAATTGAATTGTTTTGAGGAATTAAATTAAAACTGAATTGAAAATAATTAAATTCTTTCAATTCAATTGAAATTTTATTGAAAATAATTAAATTCTTTCAATTCAATTGAAATTTTATTGAAAATAATTAAATTCTTTTTCGAAAATTAATCAAATTGAATTTTCTTGAGGAATTTAATTAGAACAGAATTGAAAATAATTAAATTCCTGTAAAGAATTTGTTTAAATACGAGAATAATTAAAATATTTCGAATTTAATTAAAATTATTGAAAATAAATAAATAATTAAATTCTTTCGAGAAATTCTATTGAAATTATATTAATTCTTTTTCGGAAATTAACGTTTTTAAAGAATAAATTCAATTATTTAAAGAATTTCATTAAAATTTCTGAAAATAATAAAAAATTTAGTAAAATAGTTAATAATCGAATTTTTAAATTTTAAAATAATTAAATTCTTTCGATTCAATTGAAATTTTATTGAAAATAATTAAATTCATTTCGAAGGTTAATCAAATTGAATTGTTTTGAGGAATTGAATTAAAACTGAATTGAAAATAATTAAATTCCTGTAAAGAATTGTTTTTAAACATGAAAATAATTGAATTATTTCAAATTTAATTAAAATTTTTGAAAATAATTGAATTATTTCAAATTCATTTAAATTTATTGAAAATAATTGAATTCATTTTCGACAATTAATGAAATTGAATTTTCTTGAGGAATATAATTAAAACTGAATTGAAAATAATTAAATTCTTGTAAAGAATTATTTTAAATATGAAAATAATTGAATGATTTCAAATTTAATTAAATTTATTGAAAATAATTGAATGATTTCAAATTTAATTAAATTTATTGAAAATAATTGAATGATTTCAAATTTAATTAAATTTATTGAAAATAATTGAATTATTTCAAATTTAATCAAATTGAATTTTCTTGAGGAATTTAATTAAAACTGAATTGAAAATAATTAAATTCCTGTAAAGAATTGTTATTAAATATGAAAATAATTGAATTATTTCAAATTTAATTAAAATTATTGAAAATAATTGAATTATTTCAAATTTAATTAAAATTATTGAAAATAATTGAATTATTTAAAATTTAATAAAATTTATCGAAAATAATTGAATTATTTATCGAATTTAATGAAAATTAAAATTGAAAATAACTTAATTCTTTCGATTCAATTGGAATTTTATTGAAAATAATTGAATTCATTTTTGAAAATTAATCAAATTGAATTTTCTTGAGAAATTTAATTAAAACTGTATTAAAAATAATTAAATTTCTATCGAAAATGTTTTTTAAATGTGAAAATAATTAAATTATTTCAAAGTTAATTAAAATTATTGAAAATAATTAAATTCTTTCTATTTAATTGAAATTTTATTGAAAACAATTGAATTCTTCCTCGGAAATTAATTAGTTTTTTAACAACAAATTCAATTATTTAAAGAAGTTCATTAAAATTTCTGAAAATAATAAAGAATTTAGTTAAATAGTCAATAATTAAATTTAAAAATTTTAAAAGAACGAAATTATTCAAAAATTGTAATTAATATTCGAACATATGAAATATTAATTATTAAACATTAACTAAAGACTAATTTCAAGATATTTAAATTAAAAAAAAATAGTATTGAATAAAAAATAATTTTTCGTATTCAGCCATTTTCTTTGAAACAAAATTACTTTTAACTGAATGAATAAATAATTTTTCCATTTTCAGGGTAATTTTAACATTGGAATGTCATTACACGCTTGTGGTGTGGCAACGGACCTGGTGATTCAACATTGCATCCGGAGAAATGCAGCATTCATTTGTTGTCCTTGTTGTTATGGATCGGTTCACGATTGTCATCACATTACGTATCCGAGAAGTGAGTTTTTCAAAAATCTAATTGATAATCGCAGTTATATGGTAATTGGTCATGCGGCAGATCAAACTCACGATGTTTATAATGCAAAAACAAAGCAGGGTTACGAGTGTATGGAAATAATTGACACCGATCGTCGACTTCAAGCTGAACAATTTGGTTATAAAGTTCATTTAGGGAAATTAGTGCCAGAAACATGTACGCCGAAAAATCATTTACTAGTCGGCATTCCAAGTTCGATACGTTCATAAACAATTTATCTCAATTTTCTTTTGATATCAATTTGTTTATCTCTCTTTTTTTTAATATCATCAATTTTAATTTCGATAAAAATTAGTTGAATTTAATTATTTCTTAATTCGAATTTATTCAAATTATTTTTGAATTCATTTAAAATTATATTTTAATTGTTAACTGATAATTATTAACTAATTGTTAGCTCATTGTTAACTCATTGTTAACTCATTGTTAACACATTGTTAACTTATTGTTAACTTATTGTTAACTAAATTAATATTAATTGATTTTTAGTTACTTAAGATTAGATACAATTTTGTGTTCTTCCATTTCGCGACGATCTCAGTGAATGAATGACGCGAAAGATAAATTTTTATATTTCTTTTCTGAATGCAGTTTAGCGTTAAATTAAATTTCTCATAGATAATTAAAAAAGAAACTCGAAAAGCATTTTTCGAAAATGTAAAATATTTTCTAAATTTCCATCCATCGAAATTCGTTTCTTTATTGAAAATTATTTTCTAAAAACTTGCGTTGTGATTGAAAACGAATTTATAATAATGAAAAATTATTAGCGACATTTTTTTTGTGAAAAACTAGAATGAAACCGAATTTCGAAAATACTTGAGAAAGGGAACTTTTTTTTGAATCATCGATTTATGCTTTGTAAAGCGTGTATACATCGATAGATTTATTTAAATTAAATTTTTCTTCTTTTTTTTAATATTAAACATGACAAATACACACTTACAGGTGAATCACGAGATTTAATATATATTTTGTATACATTTATCTACTAATAGTAATAATAATGATAATAATAATTAATATTAATAATAATAAGTCATAAAATACTATTATAAACTAATCAGTTCTGTCTTTGTAATATACTTGCACATTAGTAATTTGTTAAGTGATGGTTTCCATGAAACAAGAAAAAGGGGAGATTGTAGTTACAAATATTATTTTAAGAGCGAACTGAGAAAACCGGGTTCGCAAAATATATTGTCATACAAAAAACTCTGTACACTCGGTTGCAATTATGTAACCGGAAATGTAATATAGCGACTTGATAAAAGCCCTTGGTGTTCTAATGATGTTTCTTTTCTCAATGAAAAGCGATTTTAATGTTTATCAATATTAACGTATTTCACCCATCACCAAATTTACTGGAAAAAAAATAATCGAACAAATTGTTATATAAAAATAGTAATTTTTCTCTTTCTATTCACTTTTTTATGAAACAAAATAAATTAATTTCTCGACAATATAAAAATATTTAATACGACGATTGAGTTAATTTAATTAAAAATGTTTTCAATTTTTATATTTTGTTCTATTTTAAGAAAATAGGAAGAAACAGAATTGAAAATTTGTTTCATAAAGAAGTAAATTTTCCTGTGGCAAAAAAACGAGGAAAGAAAGAAATAGAGTGAATATTTGTCAATTTCATGGTTCAATTGTTTTACAGAGGCGGAAACAGGTGAATTACTTTAATTAAAATGATCTTCAATTGGAACAGCCGATTTGCAGCATTGCTCTAAGTATAAAAAGTACAAAGTTCGTTATCGCGTGCACCTTTAAATTTTTTTTTCTTTCTTTAAATGCAGACAAATACTCGCTGAACGACAATCGACATTCAATTCTGTTATTTTTCCCATAATTACTCGAGGATAACAATTATTAAAAATAATTTATTCCCACCTTTTTCTAATTTGAAAAAAAGTAGAAAAAAATTATATTTATCGACAGTTAATTACTAATATTAAATTAATTTCTCACAAAAAATGTCTTTCGGTTAAAATAAATTACTTTTAAAAATTGTTACCACAATTAGTTAAGAGAGGGATAAATTAAAGTTGTGAATTCAGACAAGGGAACTAGGATACGAATCAAGAGAAAGAGAGAGAGAGAGAGCCTAAACGAACATTGAGGCGATGAAAATTCTTTTCTTCTAATTTTTTTTTTGTTTTGTTTATTTCGTCGTTCTAACATATTGAAGTTTTTTGACACGTGAATTTTGGTCGATTAGCAAAAATTCACCGATAAAAAACGAAAAAGAGTGAATTTAAAGAAAAAAATAATTCTTTTACATTTCGAAAAATTGACGCTCTATTTACATTAGTACAAATCAATACACATTTTTCTTTTCTTTTTATTTTTGTTGTCAAAAATTAGCAAAAATGGTGCATTGTTTCACTTGTGAATCGCATCCGTAGATCTTGGATCGAATAAATCGTAAAGCCAAACTCTTAATGACGTATAGGCGCGCAATATATATTTCCATTGTTCTGATAATTTTAATATATATTGTAAAATAGTACTGTCTTAAGAAAAAGAAAAAAAAAAATAACAAAAATAGGGCAGAAAAACTTATAAAAAAAGTCTCTTTTAACAAAAGTGTTATAACTGAATTACTCAACGGAAGACCTGCGTTCGGGAATGTAAATTCAAGTCCCAAACGTCAATGTCATTCAACAAAATTCTTTTTTCCCCACTTTCAAAAAAGAAATCGAAATTCTAATAAAAAATTTCTACTTAAAAATTCTTATTTCAAACATTAAAACAAAAAAATAATGCTTGATAATCACTCGGTTTAATTTTTCTATTATTTGCTAATTCAAAAAAAAAAATTAGAACAAAATTTCAAAATTACCTCGACTTGAAAAAAAGACACGGAAAAAATTGATTGTACCGTAAAATTGCTACTTGAAAAGTTTCATGTATTAATTGGAAAAAAATTTCCCCTTCGAAAAAGGACACTATTATTTTTTTTGTAAAATTTCTATCGAAGAAAAAACCGAGGCAAAAATAACAATAAAAATTTTGTCTAAAAATTTGTTAAATAGTAGAGACAGGGAATATCTAGATTAGATAATTTACGCCTTATTATATCGGCATTTAAACCTAAAGCGAAGAATACGAAAATCTTCTCATCATCATCATCATTATCATCTCATCGACAGATTTTTCCTGACTCCAACTGTTTTTTTTTGTCCTTAACAAATCCAATTATTTTAGATATTACTACTAATATATTTTTTTCGATTTTTTCACGCTGCATAAATATAACCAGAAAAAAACTTAATTTGTTTTTTTTTCTTCTTCTACACGTGAATCATTAATCATCATCATTATTATTACATTTCGATTTCGCGACAATTCCATTCATAAATCTGGCATTAGAAAAATAAATAGAAAAATTCAAAAAGCGAAAAAAAATATAACTATATACTTCTTTTTTGTTTTGAATAAGAAAAAAAAAATAATTCGTAGATCAATGAATGGAATAATTTGCCGGTCGAATGAAAAGATTAACGTGCCAGTCACAACACAACAAGCACAGTGCTTTCTATCCAAGTATTTATATTCATATACCGTCAGCTTAAGTTAAGGAGCTTCCAAACAGGGCAATTTTTCTTTCATTTTTTTCGAATTAAAATTTCATTGCGATATTAAAACATTCGATGTCAATATTTTTTGCGATCTTTATTTTCGAGTATATATATATATTATTTTATGTATATATTAATGATAATTCAATTTAACAAAGAAAAAATTTACAATTTGTAAATTTTGAAAGTTTTCTAAAAAGTCAATGAGAAACTAAATAAGAAAAAGCTCTTCGAAATATCACAATAGAAAATATTTGTTTTTAGAACACGGGGTTTTTAATTATAAACAATTGTTAAATTATAGACAAAAAAGGTAAATTTTAAATCGAAAGGGGGGCAAGTGGGCAAAATACTACAAACGAAACGCTGCAATAAATAAAAGAAAACATTGCGCATTTATCAAATTCTTTTCCACGCTCTAAACGATGTAAATTGTATAAGTACCACTAGGGATTTCAATATTCTTTGTTTTAATAATCTAATACATGATTTTTTTCTCTTTTCTCCGAAGCAAAAGCTCGAGAATTTAAAAAGACAATTATTGCCGAAAATCTATTACGATTGTTCGTGTGAATTTTTTTTTTGTAAATGTTCACGCAGCGTCCAGTTCAGAAGCTCGTTAATTTAATACTCTATACAGAACTGGATTGAAAAAGTTCATTTTTTTTTGTCGCAAACTTTTTTCTTCTTTTTCTGGGTTTTTCTTTCTTTTCTTTTTTTTTTATTTTTATGAAATGGATCACGACTCTCCGTTACCGCTGTCGTCGCCATCCTCGTAATCACTAGCACTCAATTGCTCGTCCTCATCATCATCGAGCTCATACTCGTCATCGTAAAAATCTGTCATATCAAGTTGATGCTCAACAGGCCTTTCTCGTGTTTTTATGCAATAATCTTCTAATGTTAATGGAACGACGATTCCCTCTTTCTCCGCTTCCATTTTTGCAGCCTGCGCTTGTTTCCTTAAAAAGAAATTCAGAAAGGTAACGTATTTGCATTTTATATCAATCAATTATTAAAAAAAAATAAATAAATAAATTCGAAGAGAAAAATTATGTATACAAAAAATTGAATTTAAATAGTCAAGTAATTTTAATAAACAATGATTAAAATAAAAAATAATTTAAATTTTCACAGAATTTTTCACGAAACAATTGTCAACTCATTAGTAAATAATTAATATAAAAAATAAATAAAAAATAATTCAAATAAAAGATAAATAAAAAATAATTCAAATACAAAATAAATAAAAAATAATTCAAATAAAAGATAAATAAAAAATAATTCAAATACAAAATAAATAAAAAATAATTCAAATAAAAGATAAATAAAAAATAATTCAAATACAAAATAAATAAAAAATAATTCAAATAAAAGATAAATAAAAAATAATTCAAATACAAAATAAATAAAAAATAATTCAAATAAAAAGTAATTAAAATAAAAAGTAATTGTAATAAAAAATAAATAAAAAATAATTCAAATAAGAAATAAATAAAAAATAATTCAAATAAAAAATAAATAAAAAATAAACAATAAATAAAGAAAAATGAAATAAAAAATCTAAATAGTAATTTTTGTTTGTTTGACCGCATTCTACAAAAAAAATCTAAATATTAAAAGAAAAAGTATATAAACGAAAAATAAGATTAAAAAATAAAAAGAAAAATGAAATAAAAAATTTAAATATTAAAAGAAAAAGTATAGAAACGAAAATTAAAATTAAAACTAAAACGAAAAATAAGTAATAGCAAAAAGAAATAAATAAGAAAATCAATTACCAATTAACAAAGAATTAAAATAGAAAAAGAAAAAATTGAATACAAAAACGAAAAATTATTTTTCTTTAAATCAAACAAAAAATGCTGAACTAATTTCATGAAAAATGCCCCAATAAAATATTTTCAGGTTTTCTGAACAATTTTTTCGCAAATTAATTGGATTTTCTGCAAAAAAAAAAGAAAATTGAACAAAGCGTTTTGTTTTCAACGATTGACAATGAAGCAATTTTCGAAACAAAAGATTTAAAAATCCGACAATTACTTCTGGACAATGGAAACTCTTACCTGATGATATTTTCATATTCTTTGTCCCGTCCTTTGGAGTCGCGCCAACGTCTGTACATCACTGAGGCATCGACATTGGCAGGGCTGTATGTGTTGGGCTCATTCAAGAGCGAGATCACACTCAACAGGATTGTCCTTTAAAAAAAAAAACAATAAATGATAACAATATAATAAAAATCAATCAATTTTATATAATAAAATTTTTTTTATAACGAAAAATAAGTAATAGCAAAATGGAAAAAAATAAGTAAAACAAGTAAAATAAATAATAAATAATATATAAATAATAAATAAATAAAAAATAAATAATAAATAAATAATAAATAAAAAATAAATAATAAATAATTAATAATAATAATAATTAATAATATATTTTATCTTTCTTTTGTATTTTTACAAAATCGAGAGAGAAAAAAATAAATTTTTAGAAAAGAAAAAAATTTTTTCCAATAAAAAAATAATGAAATAAACAATGGCGAATTAATTAATATAAATATCTAAATATTATTAATAATACTACGTTCCAAATTAATTAATTAACTACTATGTGCAGCAAATTTTTTTATTCCATAAAATTGGTTTTAAATTCCGTACGAAAATTTATAGAACAATTTTTATTGTTTATTATTTTTTTTCTAGGAAATAATTTATTTAAGAATTTTTTTATTATTTTGAAAGAAAAATAAGTCTTATTTCCCTTTATTTAAAAAAAAATTTGTTCCAATTTATTTTGGAAACTATTTTACTTCTTACACCCAGAGAAATTGTATATTTGTCTCAGAACCAACTAGACTTTTTATTTGTTTCAAATAAATTTTATTTAGTTTAAATAAAATTTTATTTAACTCAAATATATGTTTTATTTAACTCAAATATATGTTTTATTTATATTAAATATAAATTTTATTTAACTCAAATATATGTTTTATTTATATTAAATATAAATTTTATTTTAAACAAATAAAAAGTCTAGTTGGTTCTGAGACAAATATACGTTTATTTAAGTCAAATAAAATATATTTGGTTTAAATAATAATTTTCTCTGGGTGTACTCGAAAAAAAAGAGAAATACAAAAGTAAATTAATTAATTCGAAACAAACTATTTTTTGTAAAAAAAAAAAAAAATTTTTTTCTCCCTTCTACAAATATTTCTATTTTCCTCTACAATTGTTTCGTAAAAAAAAGACAAAAATTCACGACGAATAAAAATCATAAAAATTAATTTCCTTGATTAAAAAAAATTGACTGCGGAATTTTGTTTTTCCCTCACGTAATTTTTTATTGGCATGTATACTTTAAAGCCATATAGGAAACAAAGTTATATTTTTATATATTTTTGTATGAGTAAAAATATTTCAATCGTTAAAGGCAAAAAAAAGGGGGAAGAGAAATATTTCTTCCTTCAAAGAGTAAAATAATCTCCATTTTATTTTTTAATACCTGACGTTTTGAGTTGGGTTCCACCTTTCACATGGAAGCTCACCGCTTTGTGGATCATCTACTGGTGGATGTAAAATCGATATGCACAAGTCTCCATTCTGAAAGCGAAAAAGAAATTTTTTAACACAGGCAAAAAAAAAAGAGAGAAAGACATTAAATATTGACTGAAATATCCATAAGTTTTCATATCGAGAACAAAAATTTAATAGAATAATATATTGAATCAGACTTTATCTATATTTTCTCAATAAAATATATATTTTATGAGACGAAAATAAATTTTCGTCAATATATTTTATTGACAAAAGACTTTTTTTATGTCTCTTTTTTTAAATTTGTGTGTTAATTTCTTTTATTTATAAAGTTTTTTTCATTTTCCTATTTTATTCACTTCGCAAATTTTTAATTGTTTAGAAATTTTCACTTGTGTTAAACAGAACAAAATTAATCTTCGCGCGAAAATTAATTTTCCTAAAGTTCCAAATTCTTCCAATATTTTTTGCATCTTATTTTTAAAAAAAATTTAATGTTACTTCTGCTTTTCTATTTTTTTTTTTTTTTGATTTTTTGAAAATACTTTTATTGGCAGAAAATTTCGTTCAGTTCAATATTCAGAATTTATTGAAAATTGTAAAAAATTTTGAATTATTGAATATTGAATTATTGAAATGAATGATAAAAAATTTTTTGAGTGACTAGTTAAAATAAATTTTCTCTTTTAATTAAAACTGTAACTAAATAATTGTTTGGAAAAAAGAATCAGTGGCGAATAAAAGAATTTTTCACGGTTTAAATAATCTTTTGTCAGAGATTTTATATATGTGTATATGTTGCAGCAGAGCAGAAGATAAAAATTTACATAGAGCGTTATATAGGCAAATTTTTTCCTCTCCCCTAAAAACTGGGATTATTTCTACTCACTCGAATGTAACATATATAGATATTTTTTTAAATTCACTCCATATTTCAAAAAAAAATATATTAATTTTCGTCTATTTATTCGAGTTGAAACGACAATTTTTACTACTTTACATATTTCATTTTAATTTTGTTTATTATTTTTATTTTTACAATTTTTAATTTTTTTTGAAATATTCACAAACAAATTATTATTAAAAAAATAAAAATTTATTAAATAAAAATAAAACCCGAATAAAATAATAAATAAAATAAAAAAAATAAATGAAATAAATAAAATAAATAAAATAAATGAAATAAATAAAACAAATATTAAACAAAAATAAATAAAATATGTAAATAAAATTTTGTTCTTGCGAAAAAAACATTGTTTGTCATTATTATAATTATGGAAAGAATTGTTATTAAATTTTGCCACTAAAATAAAAATAACTAAAATTTTACAGAAAAAATAAGAAAAAAGGGAATAAAAAATAAAAAATAAAATAATAAATATTCGTAACGTAAATTTTACAGCGTTTTTATAATAAAGGAAATTAAAATACTAAATTAACAAATAATAGACATTGCAAATTAAATATTTTATTATTTATTATTATTAAATATTTTACATTGAACTGAATTGAATTTTTTCGCTGCAAATCTATCCTGAAAATGGAGTTCCTTGAATTTTTCTCATTATACGGAAGGAAAATACAGTAAAACTTCTTTTAAACTATAAAAAGTGTTTATCGTTCATTTCAGGAATTGTTTCTAAGTTGGAATTGTAATTTGAGACGAGGACATGGCTTTTATGTACAACTTAAGCTTGAATTCATATGGCAACTAGGGCAAAAGAAGACTCGAGGCCTCTGCAAGACTCAAATCTTCTAATAAGCATCACCGAAGGCAACATCCTCAAAAATAAACGCCACTGCTTGACACACTCACTCTAAATAGGCTTGCACTGAAAAAAAAAATGTTTTTTCCTCCTCTTCTTTCTCTTATTTTTATTTCACACAACTTTCAACTTTTTAAAAAGAAACACTTTCATTTCATTTTGAAAATTGTACAATAAAAATTTACAAAAAACAAGATGAGTATGTATAAACTGTGCTGTAATTTTTTTTTTATTTTTTAAAGAATAATTTTTTTTCTTCTTTTGAAATTATAAAAGAAAAAATTTAATTTACATAATTAAGTTAATTAAATAACTGCAATAAAATATTTTTATTTGCAATTTTTAATTTTATTTAGGGTCCTAAAGTTCTGAACTTTAAATGAACGAAATTTATTTATTTCTTCCAAAAATGAGATTTTTATTGTAATTATTTTGCTTCACTATCGAAAAAATTAATTACTGAGTTTGTAATCGTTAAATTTTAGTTTATAATTTTTTTTACGATTAGTAATTTATTAAAATATCTTCAATAAAATATATTTCGTTCATTTGAACGTTCAAAACTTTGGGATCATTGTTATTTTCATTTATAATTTCAATTAAAATTTTTATTTATATTTTCATTTATAATTTCAATTAAAATTTATATTTATTTGTTCATTTATAATTTCATTAAAAATTTTTATTTATATTTTCACTTATATTTTCATTTATATTTTCATTTATATTTTCATTTATATTTTCATTTATATTTTCATTTACATTTTCATTCACATTTTCATTTACAATTTTATTCCCATTTTTATTCACATATTCATTTAAATTTTAATTCAAATTTTCATTTTCATTTAAATTTTATTTATAATAAAAAATTTTTTACTCAAAATGCAAGTTAAAAATTTCATTTAAAATAATTTGAAAAATTCGATTATTAGAATAAAGAAAAAATTCTTTCAACGTCAAAATAACAAAGCATTAGAAAAACGAGTGAAGCACTTTTTTCTTTATGACAAAATTGCTTCCTAGTTTCCTTTTAATGCAGACCAAGGCGATTTGATTCTATTTTTTATATCTCATTGTATTCGTCAAATTTTTTACGTACTTTGTAAATTTGTTGAAAATTGCTAATTTTTTATTAAATAATTTAGAAAAATAAATGATACGAAGCAATTTTTTTGCATTGAAAATAAAATTTATTTGACTCAAATAACCGATTACTTGACTATTAACAAATAAATATTCACTTGAAAAAAATATTATTTTATTTAATAATAATATTTTATTACATAAATATAATATTAAATATTATTTTATTATATTTATATTATTTATTTTTTAACATAAATATTTATTTGTCAAATAAATATTTAATGGAATAAAATAATTTTTATTTAAATCAATTAATGTAATATTTGCTTCAAATACTGAAATATTTGATTCAAACACAATTTATTTGATTCAAATAAAATTTAAATAAAAATTTTTATTTAAATCAATTGAAATAATGTTTGCTTCAAATACTGAAATATTTGATTCAAACACAATTTATGTGATTCAAATAAAAATTATTTCACTCAAGTAAATATTTATTTGATAATATAGTCAAATAATCGGTTATTTGAATCAAATAAATTTTTCTTTTCAGTTTGCAAAAGAGGAAAATTTTTTTTTTGGTAGAATAAAATATTTGCAATATTATTTTGTATCGACAATAGTAATTAATTAATTATCAATTTATTATTGTAAGTAATTAATTTTAAGCGCCATGACACGACCTTAGCAGAATTATATTTGTTCCAAGACACGTTGTTCAGCGTGTCATTAATTATTTAATTAGTATCTTCAGCAGCCGCAGTCTGATGATTATGATTAAATCGATTCTCGTGCAACATTAAAATGAAATTTTCTCACCGGATCTAATCTCTTACCGAGGGCAAATTACATTACCTCCCAAAGATTTCGATCAAGTCGAAAAATTCTACAAGACAAAAAAAAATAACTTCGAAAATTAAAATTTTCGAAATTTTCGAATTTTTAATTTTACTTCAAAAATAAAAAAACTTTTTAGTAAAAAAATATTCAGTCATATTTAATTTTAGTTTCGAAAATTGTAACTCAAAATTTTGATTAGAAATAATTTTGTCATCACATTAGTTTTAATACCAACATTACAATTTTCAATCAGTTGTAGTTTATAAACATTTGTGTTTACATTTTCCTTTCTTTGGTAAATATTTTAATAATAATATTTTAATAATTTTTTTTCCGAAATTTATTTTTGCCCAGTGAAGATGAATTTCTTTTTTCATGATTATTTCAAAAAAAGGGGAAAAATTAAAATTAGTATTCTGGCAGGGCGCAATGACAGTGGTGTGTATATCTCTACGACTTCGAGGAACCTTGTCGTGTTCGGAGGTCAATCTGAAAATAGACCGTCCCTCAATTCGATCCTTCATGAAAACGATCGACATCGATTAAAAATTAAATCTTCTATGCTTGAGGACCACTCAATCATCTCTCTTCAAGACAAAAATAAATAATTCTCATTAAATTCCGGGAGTTAAAAAAAAAATCCCCAACATCAATATTATTAACTCTGCGCGAGACACACCGGAAGTCGAATTTATTTTTCCCCGCAAGCCAAAATAAATTTCAAATTTGTCAACTATTTCCTGTGAAACTAAAAAATTAACTATAATAATAATTAAAAATTAATTAATTAATTAAATTAATTAAACTAATTTAATAAATTAATTTAATTATAACAGTAATTGTTAAATTCAGAAAGTAAAAAATATAAAAAATCAATAGATAAGAAATAATATAATAATACAATTAATTAAACTAATTTAATAAATTAATTTAATTATAACAATAATTGTTAAATTCAGAAAGTTAAAAATATAAAAAATCAATAGTTAAGAAATAATATAATAATACAATTAATTTAATAATTTAATTTAATTAATTTAATTATAACAATAATTGTTAAATTCAGAAAGTAAAAAATATGAAAAATCAATAGATAAGAAATAACTCACAAAAATTCAAGAGAAAAAAGTGGAGAATGTAAAAGTGACATAAATCAAGGAAGTATAACAAAAAACGCTATTTTTAAATTAAATATCTAGTAATTTAATTAAGGAAAAATATTTCATAAATAAATTTTATTCCCTCAAAAATCAAAATAGAATTTTCTTTTCGCCCGCAAAGGTGATTCTGAACGAACACTGCGTCCATTTTGATTAAAAGGTTGAATGATCTCTCTCTCTAGTAGAGTTCCGTTAAATAGACTTTTCGATTACTTTTTTAATCTGCTTTTTTTTCTTTTTTTTCTTCTTTTTGTTCTCTATAAACCTGATATACAGACTCTCCAAACAGAACAAGTTTCAAAAAAAAACATTTATTCAAATCTTCTGACAATATTCATCATGAATACGTATATATTTATAAAGAAACTTTTTACATTTTTTCACGATGGATACTGAAAACTAAAAATACTTTCAAGTTGCAAAAAATTTTTTATACAATGAAAAGATTGTCTGTAAAAATTATTTTAAAAATTCAATTATTTTCCCAATTTTGTAAGAAAATTATTGTAAAAAATTAAATTATTTTCTTTAAAAATTTAAAAAGGACACAATTTGTTTATAATTTTTTTATGTCGACTTTTTAATAAAATTCATTACTGAAAGGTTCAGTGAAATTTTTTCCAATTTTTAATGGAATTTTTATACTATGAAAAGATTGTCTCTAAAATTTATTTAAAAAATTTAATTACTTTCCCAATTTAGTAAGAAAATTATTGTAAAAAATTTAATTATTTTTTTTAAAAATCCAAAAAGGACTCTATTTGCTTATAACAATTTTTTTATGCTGACTTTTTAATAAAATTCATCACTGAATGATTCAGTAAAATTTTTTCCAATATTTAAAGGAATTCTTCGAAAAAATTCATTTCTTGCCCAAATTTCAAATAAATTCTTGGAAATAATTCAATTATTTTTCAAAATGTAGTAAAATTCTTAGCGCAAGAATTAAATTATTTCTAGTAAATAATAAAAGTTTTCCACAGGAATTCAATTATATTCAAAACAATTTTAATAAACTTCAACAAAAAGTAGAAAAAAAATTTTTTTTATTATTTTATTCTTTTTTCGAAGTATTTAATTATAATTTTTAACAGAAGCGATTATTTTAAAAACATAAAAGAAATTCTTCATAAAATTCTATTACTTTTCAAAATTCTCAATTAAAATTATTAAAAGAAAATAGATTTCCGAAAAATAATTAATAAATTCAAAGAAATTCGTCAAAAGAATTTAATCAGGGTTTGGAAAATTTTTAATAGACTTCTTCGCGAGGATTCAATTATATTCAAAAAGTCTGATAAAATTCTTCGTAAAATCTAAATTATTTTTTTAAACAATAAAATTCGTCGCTGGAATTCAATTATTTTAAATAATATTTTAAGAAAATTTCTCAACAATTATTTTTTAAAATATTTAATAAATGCTTTCGATTGAATGCAATTATTTTGAAAATTATTTAATAATTCTTTCAAAACATTCAATAATTTTCAAAAATTGCATTAAAATTCTTTAAAACAATTTAATTATAAATTTAAATTATAAATTTAAATTATAAACTTAATTATAAATTGTAAGATTCTTGGCAAGAATTTTAATGATTTTTATTACATTAATTAGGTATGAATTTGAAAGAAAATTAAAAAGAACAGTCGATTTGAGCTAAATAAATTTTTTTGGCATTAAAATAAATTTGATTTGAGCCAAATAAATTTTTTTGCACCAATGTAAAATTTTTTTGAGCCAAATAACATTTTTTTGATTGAATATAAAATTTATTTGAGCTGAATAAAATGTTTTTTGCACCAATATACAATGGATTTGAGCAGAATAAAATTTTTTGATTGAATACAAAATTTACTTGAGTCGAATAAATTTTTTTTTATTGAATATAAAATTTACTTGAGCCGAATAAAATTTTTTTGATTGAATATAAAATTGATTTCAGCCTAATAAATTTTTTTTGACTGAATATAAAATTTACTTGGGCCGAATAAAATTGTTTTGATTGAATATAAAATTGATTTCAGCCTAATAACATTTTTTTGATTGAATATAAAATTTACTTGAGCCGAATAAAATTTTTTTGATTGAATATAAAATTTACTTGAGCCGAATAAAATTGTTTTGATTGAATATAAAATTGATTTCAGCCTAATAACATTTTTTTGATTGAATATAAAATTTACTTGAGCCGAATAAAATTTTTTTGATTAAATACAAAATTTACTTAAGTCGAAAAAATTTTTTTTGATTGAAAACAAAATTTACTTTAGTCGAACAAAATTTTCCTGCGACCAAATAAAATTTACTCAAACCAAATAAAAAGTTTAGTTACCTCTGAGTTAAATATACCTTTTTTCTAATTTTTCTTTTGCTTTTTTTCAATAGACGTCAAAAGGAAATAATAATGTATAAATAACAGACAGAAAAAAATCGATCAACAATCAATTTAAATATATATAAAAACGGAAAAAGATGACAACAAAATTTTCAGAAATGATTTATTTCTCGAATTTGAAAATTGATGTTATTCTCAATAGAAGTTGGTGGATTGAATAAAAACGTGACACTAGAGTTTGTACGCTTCGTCTGCTTCAGAGCCGACGACCTCGGCAGGTTAACCTCGACGAGGACGATCAACGGGAGTTGAGAGCACAAGTTCCCCTTTTACACATCCCCAATATATACACGCACAACAAAGCTTTCGTCTCATCGACTAAATAACTAAGAGGAAAAATCAATTTTGTCACAACCATTTTCAACCCGAGATTTTTTTTTCCCCCTATGTACTTTTTTTACTTCACTAAAATTACAATGCGCTCGCGCACATGCTGGAAAATCAAATAATTCGCATCCAAAGTTCCAAAATGTTTTTTTTATTTCACTATTTTATAGTTTCCTTACTAAAATTTTTTTATCTGAAATTAATATTATATAAATATTAGAAATATCAGATCTGAAATTTATAATATTTATATATTATTTATTTCAGATAGGAAAAATTTAGTTTTCCGTTCATTTGTACTTTTCTTTTTCAAATTGTTTTGCATTCTTTCTGATATGAATGCAGTCGGAGAAAAATATTATTTGAAGCAAATATAATTTATTTGGGTTAAATAATCGTATATTTTTCTACTTTTTATTTGTTTTAAATAGTATTTTTATTCGACATAAACAAAATATATGTTTGATCAAAATAAAATTTTGTATTTAAAGCGAATAAAATTTACTTAAAACAAATAAAATGTCTGGTTGGTTCTGAACCAAAAATACTATTTCTCTGGGTGTGAATAAATATTTGCAGATTTACAAATTTTATACAAAATAATTAAAAATTTATTATTATTATTATTATTATTATTATTATTATTATTACTATTATTATTATATTATTATTACTATTATTATTATATTATTATTTATTATTTATTATTATTATTACTATTATTATTATATTATTTATTATTATTATTATATTATTATTTACAGGAAAAAAATATTTCATTCATTGATCTTTTGAAAATTTAGTCACATCAGCAACTTTTTTTTCGAAAACATTCATTTCGTTGAACTTTCATCAGAACTTACACAGAAAAAAAGAAGTGTTGTTTTAACACTAAAAATAGTGTTAAAACAACACGCAACATTTTTAACCAAAACGAGGTGATTTTAACCTAAATTTTGTGTTAAATTAACTCCATGAGTGTGTTAAAATTAATGCACATTTTTAATGGCTGTTAAAACAACACCATCTTGAAAACTACACGCAACAAATTTAACACTTATTTTTTTGTGTGTATGGGTCACTGGATCTTTAAATTTTCCTATATTGAGAATAAATTTCGATTCTATTTCGAAACTGAACCGAAGAGAATTTAATTCTATTTCCCGGCTATGTTTGAGAGATCTGAAACACTACTCATTTTCAATTTAGATGAAGAGTAAAATTAAATTCTGTGCATTTCGTCTTGATTCGAACATTGCGCGAGGAAAATTGTCATCAACAATATTGATTCTTTCAAAATGAGACTTCTTCAAAATTATTCTACTTAACTTTGATTCTAATTTCTAAAATTCAAAATGAAAATCATTTCCTTCTGCAAAGTTCTGCTTCATCCTGTTTTATTTAAATCAAATAAAATTTATTTTTAATTTCTATTATTAAAAATCAAATTATTAAAAATTAATTATTAAAATTATTAAAAATCCAAAAATGACACAATTTGTTTATAAAACTTTTTTTATGTCAACTTCTTAATAAAATTCATCACTGAAGGATTCAGAAAAATTTTTTCCAAATTTTTCAAAATTTTTAATGGGATTATTTGAAAAAATTCATTTATATTCCAAATTTCTAATAAATTCTTGGAACTAATTCAATTATTTTTCAAAATAGAGTAAAATTCTTAGCGCAAGAATTAAATTAATTCTATAAATAATAAAATTTTTCCACAGGAATTCAATTATATTTAAAACAATTTTAATAAACTTCAGCAATAAAGTATTTAATTATAATTTTTAACAAAAGCGATTATTATAAAAACTTTTAAAGAAATTCTTCGTAAAATTGCATTACTTTCAGTTAAAATTATTAAAGAAAATAGATTCTCAAAAAATAATTAATAAATTCAAAGAAATTCGCCAAAAGAATTTAATCAAGATTTTGAAATTTTTTAATCAAATTCTTCGCGAGAATTCAAATATTTTCAAAAAGTCTGATAAAATTCTTCGGAAAAACTAAATTATTCTTTTAAATAATAAAAGTCGTCGTTGGAATTCAATTATTTTTAATAATATTTTAACAAAATTTCTCAACAATTATTTTTTAAAAATATTTAATAAATGCTTTCAATTGAATGCAATTATTTTGAAAACTTTTTAAAAATTCTTTCAAAACATTCAATTATTTTCAAAAATTATATTAAAACTCTTTAAAACAATTTATTTTTTTTTAAATTATAAGATTCTTCGCAAGAATTCTAATGATTTTTATGACATCAATTAGGTATGAATATGAAAAAAAATTAAAAAGAACAATTGATTTGAGCTAAATACAATTTTTTGCACAAAAATAAATTTTTTTGCACCAATATAAAATGTTTTTTAGCTGAATAACATTTTTTTCTACCATTACAAAATTTATTTGAGTCGAATAAAAATTTTTTTGCACCAATATTGAATTGATTTGAGCCGAATAAAAATTTTTTTGATTAAATATAAAATTTACTTGAGCCGAATAAAATTTTTTTGATTTAATATAAAATTTACTTGAGCCGAATAAAATTTTTTCCCACCATTATAAAATTTATTTTAGCCGAATAAATAAATAAATAAATAAATAATTTAATAAATAAATAAATTAATTAATTAATTTTTTTTGCACCAATATACAATTTAATTGTAAATTTAAATTATAAATTTAATTATAAATTGTAAGATTCTTCGCAAGATTTTTTATAATTTTCAACACATTAATTAGGTATGAATTTCAGAAAATAAAAAGAACAATTGATTTGTGCCAAATAAATTTTTTTTTGCACCAAAATAAATTTGATTTGAGTCAAATAAATTTACAGTTAAAATTATTTCTATTATACTTTATTGTTAGATAAAGTTATCGTAGTAAAAATTTATTTTGGGGGAGAAATAAATTAATTTATTCGAACGTTCAAAATTCTTAGGATCATAACTTTTTAGAATCGTTTTCTTAAGGCTAAAAATTAAAAATTTATTCAAAAATATATAATTGTGTTCTAATGGGGTCCTCGTCAATAGAGGGCTGAAAGTAGATTTATTTTCCACTGGGAAATTTACATCAGGGGAGTAAAATAAAATCCCAATTCAAAAACAACGTAAAATATTAATTTCACATTGTTCGTAAATTCGTAAATTATTGTTACATTTATTGAGATAAAAAAAGAGTTTGGAAAAAATGATTAGAACTTTAAACAGAATCTCACACACGTGGACATTATGGTACGTTTACAATATCATAAGTTTAACTCTTGTAAAAAAGAACAAAATGAAGTGAAACTAATATGCTAAATGAAGTTGATAATTGCTAATCTGCATCTACTAAACACTAATGTCATTTGACACCTTGTAAAATGTGTGATTCACGCACACACACGAGACAAAGAAAAGAAAAGAAAAGTTTAAGCGCATGAGTAACCTGAGGTCCCTGTGGTAAATAAGTCGAGATAGAGAGACAGAGAGAGAAAGAGAGACTGACTTCATGGCCGTTTTGCTGCCGTCTTTTGCGAATAAGGCAAACTCTTGGGCGAGTCAAGAGAGCAGAATACATCTCTAAGCTCATTGTGATCAATTATTACTGTTTAGACTTGAGCGGAAAAAGAGAATGTACTTGAAAATCCGCCTTCGAACGGTATTCCAACATTAGTAGAGCACTATGATTATTCACAAATTTTATAAATATATAAATATATAACTCTACGGAACAATAGTTATTGTTTCAAAATGCAAGCGCATTCAGAATTCACTTTATGATTCCTTACTATTCGATTCTTATACTTCTCAGTCTCAATAGTTTGCGAAAAATATTTTTAAATTCACGATATTCAATTTACTACAACTTTCAGTAATAATATTGAATTTTTTAATATTTTTTTTTACCGAAATAAAAAATCAGATTCAAATCTATGTTTTCTCATTTCGGTAATTCAAAACGTGGAGATAAAAAAAATTGGGAAAAGTACTTTCGAAGAGCTCAAAAATAATTAGGGAACTAAGTTCCACTAAAAAAAGAAAAAATGTCGAATTTTCGGAATGATCCATTTTTCTCGAATAAAAGTAATTTTTTTCACTGTTAACTTAAGAGCTTGCTTAAAGGTATCAAATGGCAACGAATTAATACCAAAAATGAAGATCAAATAAAAAATTAATCCAGATTTTTATCATCACTTTTGATTCACTTTAGTATCAATTTGATACTTTCGAAGATCAATCCTGAAGATCAGTTTCGAACATTCAAATGAACAAAATTGGTTTATTTCTTCTAAAAATTAAATTTTTATTGTAACTATTTTGCTTCACTATGAACAAAAATTAATAACTGAGTTTGTAAACATCAAATTTTAGTTTTTACATTTTTTATATGATTAATAATTTATTAAAATTCTGAAGATCAGTTTCGAACGTTCAAATGAACAAAATTGGTTTATTTCTTCGAAAAATTAAATTTTTATTGTAATTATTTTGCTTCACTATAAAAAAAATTAATAACTGAGTTTGTAAACGTCAAATTTTAGTTTTTACATTTTTTTATGATTAGTAATTTATTAAAATGTTTTCAATAAAAAATATTTCGTTCATTTGAGCGTCCAAAAACTTAGAATCATTTACTTTCGAAAAAAAACTGTGTTACCAAAACCTGGAGATGAAAAATTGAGTAAAGTATTTTTTTTGATAAATAATCGAAAATAATAATCTGAAAAATAATCAAACAAAATAAAAAAGGAGAAAAAAATAGTAAATTAAATACTTTAAGATAAAATAAAAAAATAACTAATTGAAAAAATAAGTAAAACGTAAAGCAAATAAAAAATTTCAATAAAATGCCATTTATCCTAATTATGATAATTCAATAAATGTAATAAATGTAAAAAAATCAGGAAAAATGAAAATTTAGAGAAAAAATAAAAAGAAACGCCTCCTATGTATTGATAAAGGCAAATTAACGCGAGGAGATAAAGAACCTGATTTTAACAATTTTTTTTCCTCTGCATCTCGCTCTTTTTTTCTCTCTCTCTGTGAGAACTTGATGTAATGTTTGGTGTGTATACTTAATAGTAAATTATTTGAAACGAATTGCAAATAAGGTATCAGGAGATATCAGTATGCAAGAAGGAAGTATATATGTATATATACGATCTTGAAAAATAAAGAAAAAAAAACCCACAGTTCGACAAAGTGAGAAGAAGAAGAAGGCTAAGAAGTATATACGCGAAGAAAAAGGTCAGCTGGAATGACGAAACTCTCATCACCGGTAAAGTAGACTTTACAAATATAATTTATTTATATATTTCTACGAAATTGTTCATAAAACACAAAATAAAAAATGATTTACTATTATTTAAGACATTTAAGGGTGATTTTCTATTGTCAGATAAATATTTACTTGAGTCAAATGCAATTTTCTATTATCAACTAAGTATTTAGTTGAATCAACTAAATTTTCTATTAGCAAATAAATATTTCGTCGAATCAAATCAATTTTATATTATAAAGTAAATATTTACTTGAATTAAATAAATTTTCTATTGTCAAATTTGTAATCACTTGAATCGACTAAATGTTCTATTATCAAAAAAAATATTTACTTGAACGAAATAAATTTTCTATCAGCAAATAAATATTTAGTTCAATCGACTAAATGTTCTATTATCAGAAAAAATATTTACTTGAATGAAATAAATTTTCCATTAGCAAATAAATATTAACTTGAATTAAATAAATTTTCTATTCTCAAATTTGTATTCACTTGAATCGACTAAATGTTCTACTATCAAAAAAAATTATTTACTTGAATGAAATAAATTTTCTATCAGCAAATAAATATTTAGTTGAATCGACTAAATGTTCTATTATCAAAAAAAATATTTACTTGAATGAAATAAATTTTCCATTAGTAAATAAATATTTACTTGAGTTAAATAAATTTTCTATTATCAACAACTAACTATTTAGTTGAATCGACTAAATTTTCTATTAGCAAATAAATATTTCGTCGAATCAAATAAATTTTCTATTATGAAATGAATATTTACTTGAATTAAATAAATTTTCTATTGTCAAATTTGTATTTACTTGAATCAAATAAATTTTCTATTAGCAAATAAATATTTAGTTGAATCGACTAAATTTTCTATTAGCAAATAAATATTTAGTTGAATCGACTAAATTTTCTATTATCAAAAAAAATATTTACTTGAATGAAATAAATTTTCTATTAGCAAATAAATATTTACTTGAGTCAAATAAATTTTCTATTATCAAATAAGTATTTAGTTGAATGAAATAAATTTTCCATTACTCTCTAAATTTCAATCAGTAAAAATATTTACTAATTTGAATTAGTGACTGACTTTTTGCTTTTGAATTAGTAAATTTGACTGTCAAATAGTAATTTTTTACTAATTTATTAGCAAAATTTACTAATTCAAAAGCAAGAAGTCAGTGACCATTTCTAATTAGTAAATATTTTTACTAATTCACATTTAGAGAGTAGCAAATGAATATTTAGTTGAATCAACTAAATTTTCTATTAGAAAGTAAATATTTACTTGAATCAAATAAATTTTGTTATCAAGTAAATATTTAGTTGAATGAAATAAATTTTCTATTATAACAAACAAATATTTCATTAAACCAAATAAATTTTCTGTTATCAAATAAATATTAATAGTTAAAATAAATAAATAGTTAAATGAAATAAATTTTCTATTATAACAAACAAATATTTCATTGAATCAAATAAATTTTCTGTTATCAAATATATATTAATAGTTAAAATAAATAAATAGTTAAATGAAATAAATTTTCTATTACAACAAACAAATATTTCATTGAATCAAATAAATTTTTTGTTATCAAATAAATATTAAGAGTTAAAATAAATAAATAGTTAAATGAAATAAATTTTCTATTAGCAAATAAATATTTACTTGAACCAAATAAATTGGAATTTAAACCAAAAAATTCGGTATTTAAAGCAAGTTTGAAATTAACCATTCAATTGCCTCAAACAAAAATTATTTGATTCAATTAAATATTTAAGTGCTAACCGGAGAAAAAATTTATTTGACATAAAAAAAAGTTTACTTGGCTCTGAGCGATTTTTCCAGGTAATCGAAAAATATTCGTATCGACTACCATAATTTAAATTAGTAAAATTATTCCTACTAAATTTAAAAATTCTTTTTCACTCAAAGTTTAGTAATAAAAATATTTTCCCATGTTCAAGCATTTCATGTTCGAATAAAACAATCAATGACCATAAATAAAAATAAATTACAGAATTTCACTATAATTCAGATTTAGAGAGCAAATAGGCGCAGGGAAAAAGCGAATAAATTAACTTTTACTATTTTCACACACACACAAGAAAAATCTATATAAACTCTCTGGAATTTCTGACGTTATACTTAAAAATTTCTTATTGATGGAATAATTAAAAATTACTATCCCATTAAATTTTACAAAAAAATTAATCCAAGTTAGCTATTTTAATTAAACTTCGAAACAAAGAAATTCCTATAAATTGCTTTGCATTTTTGTTCACATTTTACAAAAAAAAGTCTCTAACCCTGAAAAATAAAATATTAAAAATGAAAAATTCATCCGCAGAAACCTTGGGAAAAATTCGCATCAAAACGAGAAAATTTTCTCAACGTGTTTCACGTGTGTAGAATGACATTCAGAAAAAAATTTTAACGACGTATTAGACATTAAATTTAATATTCATCCATAGTTTTCATTTTTTTTTTCAAGTATTAAATTATAAATTTTCATAAATGTATAATTATTCATGTATTTAAGAGAAAAGAAGAGGAGGAATTTTAGTGCGAGATATATAAAGGAATTAATTAAAATCTAAAATTCTTCGAGTATATCGCACTCGTTATTCGCGCAGTATATATATTAAATATAGTGCAGAATTAAATTATAATCGAGGGTTGAAACTTGGTGATTGTTCAAAGTGGTGAAATACCTTTCAACGTGTGACACCATTGGTAAGCTGCGTGTGCTGTAGAAACACAACGTGACGTACCTATATACATTTGAAAGTGCATTTAGCCATGAGTACATCTATATATACATGATCGAACACTACTCTGTTATATTCAGGGTCGAATAAGCCACTTGGTATAATCATAAAACATTTTTGCTTCTTCGCTTAAAAGTTAAAACTCCCGAGACATGTTAAAAACTGAAATTATCAGTAATAACTTGAGTGTATATTTTTCTCTTTCTCTCTCTCTTTTTTCCTTCATTTCTTTTTTCTTGCTTTTCCCTTTTTTGGAGAGGCGAAAAAAATACGTTGGAAAAAAGGGTGTACAAGGAAAATTTGTACAAAAAGAATTCAGGAAGAAAAAAAATGATGGAAAATACGAGGAAAAGACAAAGAAAATAGAAAAGAAAGTAGGAAAGAAAATACGAAGAAAAGGCAAAGAAAATAGAAAAGAAAATAGGAGAGAAAATACGAAGAAAAGTCAAAGAAAATAAAAAAGAAAATAGGAAAGAAAATACGAAGAAAGGGCAAAGAAAATAAAAAAGAAAATACGAAGAAAAGGCAAAGAAAATAGAAAAGAAAATAGGAGAGAAAATACGAAGAAAAGGCAAAGAAAATAGAAAAGAAAATACGAAGAAAGGGCAAAGAAAATAAAAAAGAAAATACGAAGAAAAGGCAAAGAAAATAGAAAAGAAAATAGGAGAGAAAATACGAAGAAAAGGCAAAGAAAATAGAAAAGAAAATACGAAGAAAGGGCAAAGAAAATAAAAAATAAAATACGAAGAAAAGGCAAAGAAAATAGAAAAGAAAATACAATAGACAAAACCGAAGAAAAGACAAAGAAAATATAAAAAAAACAAAAGAAAATACAAAGGAAAAAACAAAAAAAACGCAAAAGGAAAACCAAGCGAAATACAAAAGAAATTACGAAGAAAAAACAAAGAAAACAACAAAAAGGTTTGCCACGCTTTTACCCTTTTCAAATTCCCTGACTTTTCCAGGTTCTCCAGAATAAAAAACGGAATTTTTCCAGGTTTTTAAAACTCCGTTTATTATTAATAAGAAAATTATTGGAACCTAAAAAATTCGATTATTTTCAAAAGTAACACAATTCTTCACAAAAATCCAATTTATGTTTCAAAATTGTCAAAAATTCCCGTCAAAATTTAAATAATCTCTATAAATAATAAAAATTTCCTTCGAAATTCAATAATTTTCGAAAATTTTAATAAAATTGTTATCAGAATTTCAATTGTTTTTAATATACAAAATTTTTTATCAAATTTCTCGAAAAATGCATTCACTTAAAAAATTTTTATTAAAATCTTTCAGAACAATTCAATTATTATTTAAAAATTTCTTGATTCTTCATGAAAATTGAATTTTAAAGAATGTTCAATTATTTATGAAAATGTTTATTTTTAGAGTGAAATATACAAATTCTCGTAGAATTTTCAAATAAATAAATATTTTTTAACATGATATTCAATTAAAATCCAAAATTTTTACTGAAATTTATTTATAAATCAATATTTATTAGAAAATTCTACAAGAAATCAATTATTTACACTGGAAAAAAATTTATTTGATTCAAATAACCGATTAGTTGATTATTATTAAATAAATATTTACTTAAATCAAATAATTTTAATTTTAATCAAATAAACTGTATTAGAATCAAATATTTCAGTATTTGAAGCAAATATTATTTAATTTATTCAAATAAAAATTATTTGATTTAAGTAAATATTTATTTGATAATAGTCAAATAATCGGTTATTTGAATCAAATAAATTTTTTTTCAGTGTAACTATAAAAATAAATAATTTATTAAATTATTGAATGTTTTTTAACATTGAATTTTTATAATAAATTCTATCAGAATTTAAATATTATGTTTATTATTATTATTATTATTATTATTATTATTATTATTATTATTATTTATTGTCAAGAGACGAATTAAAAAAAAATTAACAATAATTTCATTTTTCGAGAAATTCGATGAAAATTTTGTATATTAAAAATAATTGAAATCCTCCCAAGAACATTATTAATATTTAAAAAAATAATTGAATTTCGGAGAAAAATGTTATTATTTATAAAGACAATTTAAACTTTAACAAGAATTTTTGTAAATTTTCAAACATAATTGGATTTTTCGAAGAATTCTATTACGTTTGAAAATAATTAAATTCCTCAGACTAATTTTATTAAAATTTCCGTTTAAATAATTGAATTTTTTCGTAAAATTTCATTTAAATAGCAAACGTTTAAAATAATTGAATTTTAAAAAATGTTTGAAATCAATTAAATTTCTACTAAGAGTTTTATTAAAATTATTTTGAAAAAAATTAACTTGTCACAAAAGAATTTCATTGTAATTTTTGTAAATAATTTAATTCTTTGAAGAATAAATAATAAAAGTTTCAAAAATAATTGAATTTCAGAGAAGAATTTTCCTTTTTCTAAAAATAATTGAACTTCTCCAATAATATCTATTTGCTTAAAAATTAAATTTTATTTTAGTGTTTTAACTGAAATTCTTCTATAAATCCGTTATTTTCAAAAAATCAATTTAAATATATATTAGGAATTTTAATAGTTTTAGAAGAATTTTAATTATTAAGGTTTTTTTAAAAATCTAGGTTTTTAAATTTTTTAATGAAATTCATTTAAAATTGAAGTTTTACAAAAGTTTGAAGAAAAATATTTTTAAGTACATCCACTTATAAAAATTGTAATTGTAACTCTTTTAAATTTGAATTAATTTTGAAATATTTAACTAAAATTAGATTTCGAAAATAAATTTCCCCGAATTTCGATCAAAATTCCCTGACTTTTACAGGTTTTTTCAATTTTTATAAAATTCCCTGCCTTTTCTAGGTTTTCCAGGTTTCAAAAAACCTTTTTTTTATTCCTGATCAAAAAAACGTAAAAGGAATAACAAAAAGAAATACAAAAGAAGATTTGCCACAAAAATTTACTCTGAACATAGCAAAAATTAAAAATTTACTCCAAAAATTTCAATTATTTTTCATTCCACAAAAAAACGTCTGTTTAGTTTCTAACGCTACAGGTAAAAATAATTAGACTGGAAAAATAAAAAAGCTTGAAGCCTAAAGATTATAGGCACAAAGTTGAAATACTTGCTCCAAGAAGGAATTCTCTCTCCATTTCATTGAGTTACGAAAAGTTAACAGTAATTCCAGAGCTCTGCTACTCTATAGCAGAAGAAATCTACTTATGCAAAATGAAATCAATTTTTAAAATCTCCTGCCTTCTTTTTTTAAAAATCCTTTTTTAATAAATGAATGACATTTGACTGGTTTCTCTTTCCCACGCACAGGGGGCAAAATCACAAAAGCAAAGTCCCGTTAATGTTGAACCTGAAGGATCTTGAAGCCAGGTGTGCTTCCTGTTTGTATGAAAAATTTTCAAGTGATGATTCAAATTGAAAGAAAAATAAATAAAACAAATTTGTATTTCAAGAAGAAAAAAGAAATACAAAGAAGAAAACCGATAATTATTTTGATTATGACTTTTATTCAGTCTGCTTCAAGCTTTTCTGTATTAGAAAAGAATTTTTTACTCTCAAAATCTAACTTTTAATTATTTCACCGATTCAGATCTAGATCGTGAAAGTTCTTTATACTTTTACAAGTATTCGGGTTCAAAAGTGGAATTTTTTATTAACAACTTCTTTTTTAATTTGACTTTTCTTACAAACAATTGTTCCGTATCATTGGGAACGTAATTTTTAACTATTGTATGTTTAATGCAATCGGTACTTTTCGAAAATATTTTGATTAAAAAAAATTGTTCGTCATGTTCAAAACTTGTAAATTGTACAATTTCAATATTAAAAATGTATAAAATGTATAGTGTACAAAATGTATAAAATTTATAAAGTGTATTAAATGTATAAAATGAATAAAATTTATAAAGTGTATTAAATGTATAAAAGGTATAAAATATATAAAATGTATAAAATGTATAAAATTTATAAAGTATTTTAAATGTATAAAATGTATAAAATTTATAAAGTGTATTAAATGTATAAAATGTATAAAATGTATAAAATAATTCCAACCATTCACTTACACCAACACAAATGGAAACAGTTCCAAAATAAAGAAAAGTTAACAAAAGAAAAAATCAAGCACAAACCACAAAGTTGCAAACCAGTTTTCACGTTCCTTTTATAAAACATCACGATCGTGTTCTTTGCGACCTTCAAAAAAAGAAGAAGAAGTAGAAATAAAAAGAAAAACAAATCCCCAAAGAAACTGCAATATCAGGACAATTTAAATCTACAATATATTCCGAAGAAGCACAAATTCCCTTTCACTTCGTTTTTCCTAATTCGACAAAAAAAAAGTATAAAAATATAACAATTGCCCTTGCATAATCCTCTATTGGGTCATTAACTTCAAATAATGTACTAGACACTAACAACAACAACAAAAAAGAGTAGAAAAACCCAATTTAATTTACTTTTCCCCACAAAAAAACAATAATTTGGTTAAAATAAAATTTCCTCCTTTACTTTCTGCCGAGAGGGGGAGAATTATTATTCAACATTAGGAACGATAAAAAAATCGTTATTTAGAAATAGCTCATTGATTTGGAAAGAGGAACGTGATGTAGAAATAATCACCAGTTGGCGCGTGTTTTAGTCATGCGCTTTTATATATACGCACACACAAACACTAAAATATATTTAAATATATATCATCGTTGGAAAAAAGGTATCTGCTTTGATATAAAAAAGAAGAATTGTTATTCAATATATTTTTGATGTACGATCAAATATATCCTGTTGATCTTGTTTTACAATAGTCGAAGAATTTATCAAAAATCATATTTGTGGAGAGAAAAAAAGAAAACAAGTAACGAATGAACCCTTCTGTTACTTTTTTTAAACTGCTAATTAATTGTTATGTATTTTTTTAATCTTTTGCCAAAGTTCTGTTGCCAGAATTTAGTGCGCCATTAACGTAGTTTATATTTTTATAGAGCAGGACAACAACAAAAAAAAAGAGTTGACGAAAAAAAAGTTAAAGAAGAAAACGAAACTTTGTACGCAATTCTGAAGAAAATTAACAAAATTCTCTATTTTAACATTTTTAATTTTAACTTTTCCTTTGTTTCCAGTTCGACGTTCCGAGGGTTTGAAAAATGACAAAGAAAAAAGGGAAAACAATAAAAGAAGTAAATTTCTATTTGGAAGTTTAGATTATAGCTCATCACTTGGAACTCTTGGAACCCTTCGAACTTCTTACTTCTGTAAATGATGTTCCAAACCTCGAGTTTCCAAGTTTTGAACGGTTTAAATTTTTATCACTTCTTTCAACTTTTAATTTTTATACCTCCATTTAACTATCTTTCAACCTAGTTTTGACTTAAGATATTTACTTCGACTGCGAACCATTTTCGACTGAATTTTAACCTTACAACAAAGAAATTAAATCCTAAAATTCACTTCATTTGGATTCTATTTAGGCTACTTTTCAATAATAATTTTGAGCTTTACACTGCAAAATGGTTGTAGAAAATCTGCCTTTTCTGTGTAATTACTTCTGCGATAAAAATTAGTTACTAGAAAAATTTTGAAATGCTAATTCTATTTACAGATTTAATTTAATCTTTAATTTTTTTAATGTTTAATTTTACATGAACAGGTAATTCCTATGTTGGTAGCTCAATTTTACAAGGAGCTTAAATTATATTAGTAGCTTTAATTATATCAGAAGCTTCAATTAAATTAGTATCTGTAATTAAATAATGGTTAACATCCACTGTAGTTTAAATCGAAGATTACTGTTCTCTCTCAGTGCGCAACTAAAATTAATTCACTCCGAGAAACTGATGGTACAAAGAAAATACGATGCGCAATATGGTTGTTCGTACCATCAAGAATGGTACAAAAAGTTTGTTATGCTTATTGATGACCAAATAAATACAAGAACAATTACACTTAATATCCGGATCATCAAAAATTATTTAATTCCGTTAACCACAGCCGACAATCAGTAGAAGATGAAAAATTATTTTTTTCGGCAATTTTATTGTTTGTTTCATAACGATTCTTGATTGTTTGTTGGTCTCTAAGTTACTACTGGAACAATTCCAATCAATATCCGGATCATCAAAAATTATTTAATTCCGTTAACCACAGCCGACAATCAGCAGAAGATGAAAAATTATTTTTTGTGGGAATTTAATTGTTCGTTTCATAACGATTTTTGATAATAATTGTTTGTTGGTCTCTAAGTTACTACTGGAACAATTCCAATCAATATCCGGATCATCAAAAATTATTTAATTCAGTTTAAGGTAGAAAGTAAGTTTGTTTCCGAACAATTGTTAATAGTAATTGTTTGTTCGCCTCTAAGCAACACGAGAACAATTTCAAGACAGTTTAGGTTCTCCTTTTGTTCTGTATGAATAGTAAAAGTTACTTTACACTTTTTTTAATATGGGATGAGCCATATTGAGCATACAGCTTCACGTATTACTATTTTGAACACATATTCGTAAAATCGAGGATAACCATAAATGTTCGGCACATGGTGGGCCAGTGCAAAATGAAGCTTTAACGGAGAATCATGTTTATGCAATATAGTGATTGCCGGGATATTCGTACAATGAACATGAAATAACACATGCTACGTGTGTCTAAAGCTCACAGGTCGTTGACATCGAGCTCTTCTCTATCCACAACTCGCTAGGGTCGTTTACGAGGGAGGAATACAAGAAACCATATTATTATATTTCATACATGTATATAATGCCTACACAATAGAAATCAAGAATCATTACTAGAAGCAAAAAAAAATACGTTACGAATTCATCTTCTCAAAAAAAAACCCCTTTCTGATCCCGTTAAACCGAAATATTTTCCCTACCTTCCAAATCTGTTTAATTTTGAATCAAAACAAAGCATTTATCATTTCCAAGTCCCTTATTTCTTGCACTGCACAAATCTCAAGTATTTTACATGATGTAAAATAAATTTCGAATCATTCATCTTTTCGAAATCCCTTTTTTACCTTTTTTACCCTTTTTTTAGTCTCAATTATTTTAGATATTCTAAATCTGATTCTAAACTACCGAATTCAAACAATTTTGGTTCCTATGATTTTCGATAAATTGTTACACTGAAAAAATTTTTTTTTGGAGAAATTCAACTACTATTGGGTAGTAGAGTGATAAGTAGTTAAATTAATTCCTTTTTCATTTAATCTAATACTGTTTGTATAGTAAATTTTACTACTTCTAATATAGTTAAAAATTTAGAATTGAAGCAACTAAGAAAAGTAGTTAAATTTGAAAAATAACTACTAAATCTTGTAAAAAAAAGAAAACAAAAAAAGAACAAAACAAACAACATTCTTAATTATTTTAACTACTTTTTGATGATTAAAATAAGTTTCTTAATATCTTTCGAAACTTATCGAACTAAGGAGAGTAGTTAAAAAGTAGTCAAATTTACTAAGAATTTTTTTGAGTGTATTTATTTATTCCGAGTTCAAATTTATTTTATCCGAATCAAACGTTTCATTCGCAGATATTTGTATTTGTATATTAAACATAACTACTTTTGATCCATACTCATGATCTGATTTAACAAGTATTTCAAACTATTGATAAACTTCCCGCGAAATATGATCCCCAAGTTTTGAACGTTCAAATGAGCGAAATATTTTTTATTGCCGATATTTAATAAATTACTATTCACAAAAAAAATTTAAAAACTAAAGTTTTACCTTTACAAACTCAGTAATTAATTTTTTTGTCTGTGACACAAAATAACTGCAATAAAAATTTAATTTTTGTAAGACAAAAATAAATTTCGTTCATTTGAACGTTCGGAACTTTAGGGTCGTCGCGCGAAATAAATTATTGTCAAAATTGTAGCATTTACAGATTGTTATAATTTTAATTAAAAAGTATTTCAAATTGTACTAATATTGAATTTTTTAAAATTACACAAAAACAAATAGTTCCTAAAAGTTTGTACTCACCTCATAAACATTGGGATGCCAAACTTTTGTCTTAAAACGAATACTTGGTGGACTGTACGGATAATCTGGCGGGAATTTCATGTGTGCCTGTAAAAGAAAAGAATAATTATCACTAAAAAAAGAAAAATATGCAAAAATTAACAACATAAATTATTACTACGATAATACGATTAATTTAAATTTATTTCAAAGGCTCCTGATTGGACAAATAATTTTCCTCCTTATGGCTTTTGGTCAAAAAAAAAACTTGTGGTAACACAAATAGTGGGGCAACACTATTAATAGTTTGCTACTGCCGAAAAAAATTATCTGCATTTAAACAAAAACAAAATTTAATTTATAAAAATTTGAAACAAATTTGAAAAATAAATTTGATAAATAAATTTGAAAAATATATTTGATAGATAAATTTGATAAATAAATTCGAAAAATAAATTTGATAAATAAATTCGAAAAATAAATTTGAATAATAAATTTGATAAATAAATTCGAAAAATAAATTTGATAAATAAATTCGAAAAATAAATTTGAAAAATAAATTTAAAAAATAAATTTGAAAAATAAATTTAAAAAATAAATTCGAAAAATAAATTTGAAAAATAAATTCGAAAAATAAATTTGATAAATAAATTCGAAAAATAAATTTGAAGGTTAAAAAACTGAACACAGTGAGGGTAAAAATAAATTCCCAACATTCATAGAAAATATTAATCTTTCGATACAAAATGTATTTTCTTTCCGGTTTGATTTCTCTCGTTTATTCTCATTGCGATATTCTATAAGAGCTTTCGATTTGGGCAAATTGCCCGCTAGAAGTGAATTTCGTTTTCTAATGTGTAGCTCTTGGGTGAAGCTTCGCCAACGGGACGCTATATTGATCGCGACCTGGTCATGGCCCAAATATCCTCCCATCCTCTGGGATCCCCCCTAGAGTTAACCTACTTTCATTTCCAGTTGTTCAAATACTACTTCTACTCAAATTCAACCCTTTTCCCTCCCCCCCAACCCAATCTTTATAGTCTACATGTGCTTTTATCTCCGTGTGTCTATTCCAAAAAAAGAGCAAATTTTTTTCGTTTGTTTGTTTTCTGTAATTTATCAAACGAAATTAAGAACCACAAAAAATTCTGATCCGTGAAAAGTCAAAATAACAAAACAGTCGTAATTGTTTTTTATTTTAATACAAAAAAAGGAAAATTAAATTTTTATTTTTCGTGAAAGCCATTTTCAAATATTTCAAATAATTAAAAGCTGTATTTGAATAAAATTTCACTCTGTAAATCTGAAAATTGGATTTTTTACCCGACTGCAACTTTGAATTCGCGCTTTAAAATAAACGTAGATTCTTGCCTCTCAAGACGAATTTTTTTCGTTGAGTTTATTTATTTGATTTTATTTATTATTAAGTTATTTTATTAAGTTTGATTTTATTTATTAATTTTTTTGATGTTGATAATATATTTTGTCATAAATTATAAAACTAAATAAACAAAATATGTCATTTTTATTTTAAATACTTGAAAATATAATTAAATTAATTAAATAATTAAGAATATAATTAAATACAATTCAATATAATTCTATAATTAAAAATATTATTAAATACAATTCAATATAATTCACGAAACAAAATGAGCCCCAAGTTTTGAACGTTCAAATGAACGAAATACTTTTTTATTGAAAATATTTTAATAAATTACAAATCATAAAAAAACTGAAAAACTTTTTAAAATTATACTTTTACAAACTCAGTAATTAATTTTTTGGACAGTAATGCAAAATAATTAGAAAACAATTGAATTTTTGGAAGATAAATAAATAAATAAATAAAAAATAAATAAATTTCGTTCATTTGAACGTTCAGAACTTTAGGATCCTGAAACAAATCCTTTAACTGGAACAGCGACAACTTTCGCTAAAATAGCGAAAGTATTCGTTAAAATAGCAAAAGTATTCGCTGCAGTAACTAAAAATTTCGCTAATATAGTAAAATTTGTAGTTGTTCCAGGTGAAGATTTTTTTTTCGTGTTCAATAATTATAAATATAATCAAAAATAATTAAATATAATTCAATAATTAAAAATCTAATTAAACGTAATTAAATTAATTAAATAATTAAAATATAATTAAAATATAATTCAAACATAATTCAAATTTAATTCAAAACAAATGATAAATAAACTAAAAAAATAATTTTTTTCTCCTAATTGAAATTGCCAGAAGCACATGTACAAGTGTGATTGTGTTGATATGACTTCGAATTACACTTTGCAATTCTATTGGACTATTAAATCTCCAGGAACTAATTACCAAACCGATCAGTGACACTCTATCTTACGTGTTGGCAATTTTACAGTTATATTCTGTATAAATTTCACTATAAATTTTCAAAGTTCGAATAAAACGAATTTTTTGTTTGTTTAAACATTTTCTTAAAAATAAAAAATTGCACAAAAAAATATTTTCTTTCTCTGAAGGTTTAAAATTTCAGAAAAATATACAAAATAATAATAATATACACAATTAATTAGTAAATTTATTGTAATATTAGAATATTATTAATATAATTTAATTATAATATTATTATTAAAATATTATAAATATTATAATTGCATAATTAAATTAAATTAAATTAAATTAAATTAAATTAAAAGAAATTAAATTAAATTTAAATTATATTACATTTAAATTATATTAAATTTAAATTATAATTATTACACGGAAAAAAACCTTTAACTGGAAGAGCGATAACTTTCGCTAAAATAGCGAAAGTATTCGCTGCAATAACTAAAAATTTGTCTAATATAGTGAAATTTATAGTTGTTCCAGGTGAAGATTTTTTTTTCGTGTAATATAATTAAATTACTATATTTATATATAACGAGAAAATTCTTCAACATTTTTGTCGAAAACGTGCCTTCGTAATCAATAAAACAAAAAATCGTATATCAAAACCTAAAAAAACATTCTATTTTTAAGACCATAAATAATTTTGCGTGATATAAATAAATATATAAAGTAATTTACAGTTTCTGATAGTGGAAAAAAAAAGTTTTTTTTATATATATGTTAAAAAAAAGCTGAATAATCTATGTCTCTGCGAGGAAAATTATGCAATTCAATGAAGTGCAGACTTCCAGGTCTTCAGATGTGATTACACATTTTTATCTTCTTTTTAACATAAATAACATTTCTCATTATATACCTGTTTATCGTTATATTAGATTTATCCCACATATACGTTAATTACAAATTTTTATTTTTTCTCGTAATTTTATCCAATTTTTAATTAAAAATTTTTCTACTTAACGTTCAATTGAATTTTTATAATTCACATGGTATTTTTCCCTGAGTTATACGATTGAATTTTTAATTAATATTCCTAGTTATAAATATAAATATAGTTAATATATATTAAATATAGTTTCAAATTTGTTTAATTAATATTAAAAATTATTTTTCTAAACAATAACTTTACTTACAACGAAGAAAAAAACCTTTGACTGGAACAGCGATTAGTTTCGCTGAAATAGCGAAAGCATTTTTTGAATTAGCGAAAGTATTCGTTGCAATAATGAAAAATTTCTCTAATGTAGTGAATTTTATGGTTGTTCCGGGTTAAGATTGTTTTCGTGTATCTTTAATAATTATAATAATAAAAATAAAAATGATAATAATAAAAATAATAATGATAATAATAATAATAATAATAACTAAATAAAATACTATTTTAATTTCTTATTTATTAAATTTATTTTTTTACTGTTTTTTATATATATTTTTTGTGATATATCTAAAAAGCCTTCACCGGAAAGAAACGATTGTAAATATTCTGTATATCATTCTATATATCAAATTTATTTATTTTTCATTAAAAAAAAAAAATTGTAAAAAAGTTTCTATAGATCAAAAACTCCTGCGAGAGTTTTCCGAATAAAGTCTCTCCATTCAAAATTTTGACCTCATTTTCAAAAAGACGATGACCTCATTCAACATTATTCAATTCGCTCTAGAGTAAGAGCGACCGAGACATTTTCACGACCCAGTTGTCATGAACGGAATTATTTGAAAAACAGGAGGACCAAATATTTTTTTTTCCCCTCTTTTCTATTTAAATACAATGCTACATTTTTTCCCTCACTCACTTTTTTTGTATTAAAAAAAAACAACAATTTTCAAATCTACGATATCTAATTGCATGCACGCACGTCAAACTATTATAATAATAATTTTCATAAATGTCGCAAGTTTCATTTCGGGAAAACCCTAATGCCGTAATCCCTTCCTCAATTTCTACGACTTCCATCATGTAAGAACATTAATAGAAGACTGAGAAAAAAAAATATTTTAATTTCTCGCGCGAGAAAATAATTTCTAAATTCACGCCATAATTATTTTATTATACATTGTTAATTGTATCTATAAATATTAATTTTATTGGAAAAAATATATTTGAAAATAAATTAATTATGAGGAATATTAACTAGAAATAGTAATTATTAATTAAAACTGATAAATAATAATAAAATTTTTTGTTTTCTCTAAAATTGATGATCCCCAATTTTTGAACGTTCAAATGAACGAAATATTTATTATTTGAAGATATTTTAATAAATTACTAATCATAAAAAAAATTTATAAACCAAAATTTTACGTTTACAAGCTCAGTAATTAATTTTTTTTGTTAGTGAAGCAAAATAATTACAATAAATCTTTAATTTTGAGAAGCAATAAATAAATTTCATTCATTTGAACGTTCAAAACTTTAGGATCCTAAAAATTGTTTATTATCTATTAATTTTGTGAGCAATAGCAAAATTATTTTGGAAAATAAATCAAAAAATTTAATAAATAGATAATAATTTTATTTAAATATTATTAAAAATTAAAATAACATTACTTTAAATAATATTAACAAGAAATAGTAATTATTAATTAAAAATAATAAATAATAATAAAATTCGCTTTGTTCGAATTGTTTTCTTAATAGAATTTTTTTTACTATTCATTAATTTTGTGAACGTCAGCAAAATTATTTAGGAAAATAAATAAAACTTGTAATAAAGAGATAATAATTTTATTTAAATATTACTTAGAGACAAGCAATAAAATAGATACTGTATTTTGGTTTCAAAATGAAAATTTCAATCATCCAAATTATTCGACTAACTGTATATTTTCTTTTGCGTTATTCGATTTATTGTGCAATGCGCCTAATTGTTTTTTTTCATTTCTAAGATCCGACTGTCGTAATCAAGTTTTACGTAGGATGGCACAATCGAAGCAAAAAGCAATAAGAAATTCTTGTTTTAAAACTATAAATACATTGTTTCTATTTAGAAAAAACTTTTTCTATTTTAAAAATTAGTTTTCTATTTTTTAAATATTTTCTCCACTATTTAAAATAAATTTTCTATTTTTAAATGGTTGAAAATATTTTTTCTTTTACTTCCTCATGGAAGTTTTATGTTTTACCGAAAATTCCCCAAAAAAAATTTCAGCTTTTGGTTTCCAACGGTTTTATTATTTTGATATTATTATTATTATTATTATTATTATTATTATTATTATTATTACTATTATTATTATTGTTATTATTATTATTTATAGGAATATTATTATTATATTAAATTATTATACTGGTGGATATAATTATTTTCAGGATTATTTAATTTCTCGTCAAAAATATGGACAGTACTTCTTTTAGCTTATATATAGTTCAGGGAGGTGAATATGGAGAGTGGTTTAGAAAGCGGATTGCATATAGAAACGCGGGTAAAAAGCTTTTATTCGCTAGGTAGAAGTATTCAATTTACGACATAAAAAGCAATGACCAATTTTAAATTAGGTAACACGGGAGTCGTTATATTTCAACTGTTTTCTTATCTGAAAATTTTGTCCATGTATTCGGACAAAAAAAAATTCAATTTGCCACGCGAAAAATAATCCATACGCAAATAAAAACAATAATAATTGTAAAAAAAGAATATGAATACAGTAATAAAACAATAATCATAAAATAATATTAATAAAAAAGTTAGAAGAATAAAAAAAGAAAAAGAATAATAATAATAATAATAATAATAATAATAAATAAGAAAAATAAGAATAAAAATAGTAATAATAATAATAATAATAATAATAATAATAATAATAATAATAATAATAATAATAATAATAATAAGAATAATAATAATAATAAGAAAAATAAGAATAAGAATGAAAAGAGTATTAAAAAATAATAAATAAAATAATGATAATACAAGAATAAAATTAGAAATGAGAATAAAAAGAATAAGAAAAAGAAGAATAATAATATTAATAATAAAAATTAATAAGAATAAAAATAGTATTAAAAAATAATAATTAAAATAATGATAATATAATAATAAAATTGAAAATGAGAATAAGAAGAATAAGAAAAAGAATAATAATATTAATAATAAAAATCAATAAGAAAAAAATAGTAATAAGAAACAATAATTAAAATAATGATAATATAATAATAAAATTAAAAATGAGGATAAGAAGAAAAAAAGAAAAAGAATATTAATAATAAGAAATAATAATAATAATAATAATAATAATAATAATAATAATAACTCACAAATAAAATAATAACAGACCTAAATTTACTTTCCACTCGATTTGAAACAATTTATTTAGTAAAAAAAGGCAGAATTTAATTTATTTTCCCATTCTCAATATTATTTCATATTATGGAAAATGAGAGAAATAAAAATTCTATTATTATAATTATATATGTGCTTTGTAGAAGAACAATAAAAAATCGAACTGATATTATAAGATAAAAATTCTCTAGTCACGAGTACGAAAAAAAAAAATTCAAATAAGCCACGAAAAAATACAAAACCTATAAAAGAATTTATTTGAAATCTCTATACACTTTGAAATTACAAAATTAAATTTATTATTTTCCTCTAGTTCTACACACGATTTATATTAAATTTATTAATACAGACACGCATTATGTCTCTGACAAAATCTATAATTACAAACTCTCGTTGAATTTAGAAAAGGTCAAGGAACTCACTCTCGTTCAAGTTGTGTCTTAAATGGCCAACAACTCGACTCCTAAGAAAGTGAAAACTCTGATTCTCTCTCCACATTCAACGCATAACAAGACCATCGCAGTTTTACTTTATAAAATATGTTACAAACGATGAAAGTGCAAAATAAACGCGGGAGAAAAAAAAAATTTCATTTTTAACCAAATTTGGAGTTTATTTGGAGTAAATGTATAATATTTTGTCTCGTTGAACTTGTGTTATTTATTTTGACTGACAATCTTTAATCGACAGAAAGAAAATTTTGATTCGAATGAAATAAAATTTTTATTAAACGAAAATAAAATTTTATTTAATGCAGAAAAATTTATTTAAAGCAAACAAAATTTTATTCAAATCCACTAAAATTTTATTCAAGTCAAATAAAATTTCATTCAAATAAAATAAAATTTTATTCAAGTCAAATAAAATTTCATTCAAATAAAATAAAATTTTATTCAAGTCAAATAAAATTTTACTTAAAGAAAAAAATTTTATTCAAACCAATTGAAATTTTATTTAAACCAAAAATAAACTTTTATTTCAACTAGAACAATTTTATTTAAACCAAAAATAAAATTTTATCTAAACCAGAACAATTTTATTCAAACCAAATAAAATTTTACTTAAAGCAAAAAATTTTATTCAAACCAATTGAAATTTTATTTAAACCAAAAATAAACTTTTATTTAAACCAGAACAATTTTTTCTTAAACAAGAAAAATTTTATTTAAACCAAATAAAATTTTATTTAAATAAAATAAAACTGAAACAAATGAATAGAAATATTAGAATTTATCGTCTATGGATAAATTAGTATTTTCTACCACAAAAACCACTAGTTTTCCGTTCTTTAAATTTATTACAACAAAAAAAGAGCATTTAAAATTCTTATCATTTTTTTTCTATTCCTTTTGACATTTTTTTTCTCCCCGCGTATAATAGTGTATAGGATTAAATAATTCGTAATGATTTGTTGACGATTTAACAGGCGCAGTTAGACCTTGCATTGACAACGAATCATAATCCGTCAAATCGAAGAAGGTCGCGCTTTTAACATAATATATGGCGTAATCATTTATATTCCTGAGTATAATATATATATATATAGTTGTGAAAAGTTTTCGCGATTAAGTAACGCAAAAAAAGACTCTTTTTTCACAATAGAGAATCGCGGGAAAAAAAATGAAAATCATCTTCTAATAATGTAGCGACTAGTGAAAAAACCACTAACAATATCTCAAGAAGCAAACAATATTATTTTGCGACGAAAACAAAATTTTATTTAATCATTTTATTTATTTTTTATATTTGTTATTTTATGTTTTATTTTTTCCAAAAAATTTGAATTTTAGTTCGTCAATTATATTTTATATTAAATAATAATAATAATAATAATAATAATAAAAATAATAATAATAAAAATAATAATAATAAAAAAAAAAAATAATAATCATTGAATAATGGATTGAAATATTAATTTTCCTAATGGTTGACGTCATTAGATCAATAATAATTCAAGATCTTTTATTTAATTATTATTTGGTTTTCAAAAATTCATTAACTGATATTCAATAAGTCATTAAAAAAAAATTTTCCTTTAGCTACTAAACAACTCCAGAGATTCGAAAAAGAATTCGAAAACGAAAAATCCAAAAATCGTTTTTAAAATTTAAATTTGTATATTTATATTTAAAAGAAAATTTGTTTTTTAAACTCCTTTAAAAATATACTAAATAAACATAAATGTAAATAAATAAATAAAATTATAGTAAAAAAATAAATAAATAAAATTATAGTAAAAAAATAAATAAATAAAATTGTAGTAAAAAAAAAATAAATAAATAAAATTATAGTAAAAAAATAAATAAATAAAAATACAGTAAAAAAAATAATTAAATAAATAATAAAAGTATTTTTCTTGAAACCTTTCTAAAGCAGAATCTCTTTGGGAGAAAAGATTTTTATCTCTTAATATTATTATTCCTGCAGAGATTTTCACAGAGGCTCAATCTTCCCCACTTTCTTTTGTTTTCTTCTCTTATTAGAGAACTTTTAAAATCCCATTATTTTCTCTCCTAAAATGTATAATTTTCTTTACTAATAATAATAACGGTAACAAAAAAATAATAACGGTAACAAAAAATAATAAAGGTAACAAAAAAATAATAACTATGACAAAAAAAAATAATAACTGTAATAATCATGTAAAAAATTAAAAAGAGCAAAACAATTAAAATAATTACTATATAGAAAATCGTCCAAAAAAATCAAATATAATTAATTAAGTTAATTTTACTATATAATGAATAGTAATATTTACTAATTTATTTTGTGCAACATAATTCAAAAGCAAAAAGTCGCAGTAATTAATAGAAAGTTAATAAAAAATTTATTAATTGATTAAAAATTAGTAGAAATTTTATTAATTGTTTAAAAATTAATAAAAATGTTATTAATTGATTAAAAATTAGTAGAATATTTGTTAATTGATTAAAAATTAATGAAAATTTTACTAATTGATTAAAAATTAATAAATAATTTTATTAATTGATTAAAAATTAATAAATAATTTTATTAATTCAAATTTGGAGAATACATTTATAATAATTCGTAGGAAACATTTTTTTTTTTTGAGAAAAGAACCATAAAGGGAATATTTCACCTCTTTAATAAACTGCGCCTCTATTCACTTTAATCTCAATTAAATTAATTTTAATTAACGTTTTGTTGCATAATAAATTATTGGAAATTTCGATTTCGAAATTATAATATGGGAATTAATAATGTTTCAAATAGGACAATTAAATTTACAAGAAGCTTATCAGCAGGGGAAAACTAAATGAAACGTAATTAACTTTCCTCTCTCTCTCTCTCCCATCTCACTATTCTCTCTCGCGAATGTGTTTTTTCCGTGAGTGTTTCTCTGGGATTATTCATTATTATTTTTTTTAGAGAAGAAAATATTTTTTTCTTTTTTCTTCCGCACAAAACAAGAAAATTAAACGAGGTTTAATATTCACCTCCTGATTTTTCGCACAGGCATTTATATATATGTAACTTTTGTGTTTGTATAATTTGTATGTATATTTGTGTCGAACTTATCCTTTCACCAGGTGAGGCCAGACGTTTTCGCAAAGAAAAAGAGAGAGAGAGAGAGAAAAAACTTTAAACAAATGCTATCCATCAAGTTAATTAATTAAAATCAAATTTTATATTATTAAAAGCAAATTTTAGACGAGTTTGTAATTTATTAGTCAAACGTCAGTTTTGTTCTTTTTGTTTCGCAATTATTTCTATGAATGAAAATTCGCATTTTTCAGAGTGAAATGTTTTACTATTTTCGTAGTAAATAGTTTTTTCCCGCGACATTTGCGATTTCAAAAAAATATTTCGTGGGAAATAATTATTATAGAAAGAATAATAAATTGTACGTAAATAACAATAATCGTAATTTAAAAAATTAAAATATTAATTAAATAGAAATTAATATTAAATAAATAGAAATTACAAACAGATAACAATTTATGTAAATAGTTAAATAATTTAAAATTATAAATAATTAATTATAAATAATTAATTATAAATAATTAATTATAAATAATTAACTATAAATAATTAACTATAAACAATTAATTTAAAATAATTAATTATAATTATTACGCAATTGAATAGTAATTGCTAATTAAATAGTAAACAATAAATACTGATTAACAGTAAATAACAAAATAAAAAATTATAAGTAACTGAATATTAATTAATAATTAAATAGTAAACAATAAATAACTGCTTAACAGTAAATAACAAAATAAAAAAATTATAAGTAACTGAATATTAATTAATAATTAATAACTAAGTAATAATGTACAAGTCACTAAATATAATAAATATCATGGCTCATATCATAGCTTTTTTCCCAGGTGCAATCCATGTTCTGACAGTCGGCCTAGCCAAAAGTCATTTAAGAAGAAGAAGAAGAAGAAATATAATAAATTGTAAATAACCGAATACAACGAAAATTTGAAAGAATTCCAATTTATTTTTGAAAATAGCAATTTGTTGTCTGATCCGAATAAAAAATGTTCGAATGAGAATTATATTTCTGCTCAGGAAAATGAAATCGAAAACAACTGCAAACGACTATTATTGCCTTGAAGGCGAAAACAAATCTACACCTTATTACAATAATTGGCTAACAAGTATCTCGAAGCTATAAAATTTATAATTATTAAATCCCAATGGTATCAATAATAAGGAACACTGATAAGAATAAACAAAAAATTATCACATTTTTCTCCAATAATTTTCTCATCAATCTAAACATCTAAAACATATTTAAATTTTAATAAATTGTCCTCGTGAATTTTTCAAATTATATGTAAATTTCCACCATTAAGTTAAAAAATTATTTTTCAATCAAATGTTAAATTTATTTTAACAAAAATGAAAGTTAATTAAATTAAATTAAAAAAATAAATATTTTTTTGTTTTTCCGAAAAAAAGAAATAGTATTACATAGTTGCAAAAAAAAATTACTGCGACAAATTATTAACTTAAAAATACTGTGAAGTAGATCATAATTTCGGATAATAACAATATACACATTGTTTATAATTATTGACAATCTAACCTGTAAATGCTTGACAAGATAATAAATGACCTTCACTGATTCTTATCTCAAAAACAATTGTTCCTAACTATGACATTTATATACAAAATGTTGACATTGCCTTGACCACGAAGAACAATAAAGAAAATTCGCATTGATTTCCCTTTGGATATTAAAAGTGTAATAAAGTAAGTAATTCGACTGGAAAGAAAAGAAGAAAATCCATTTTTTTTGCACACTGAAAACCCTTTTGTATTTTTACGTCACTCTACTCTTGTTTTTCAAACCCCCCCTATTAGTTATTAGGGTAGAGAATTTTATTCATGCGCATCGCTGTCATCGTTGTCAGCATTGCCAACACTTAAGCTGCACGTGTGTGACCCCCCCCTCTCTCATTTCGCCACCCCCCCACTGACAATTGTGTATATCTGATTGTTCTCGCGGGTCGATCATTCACAACACTAGAAATACGTAATCGAATATTAGCCGCAATTTGAGAAAGAGACATTTCTCTCCTTCCTTCAAAAATTTATTATTATTTATCATTCAAAACACGAAGGAAGAAGAGAATTTATGTTAAAATAGAAAGACTGGAATTATTTTGCTATTTGCTATTGAAAGATGGATAAAGAAAGTAGGTTTAGAAACATTAACTTAACATTAACTTTTTGACAGTTTGGCACAAGTTGGTAAACTGTTAGTAGTCTGATACCAACTATAATTGTCAAAAACGAATATGATAGAATTCGTAAATACACGAAAAAGAATAGAATTCGTTCAAAACAAAGCAGAAGCATATTCAAAACAAACGGATGGCTACTCTGGCGCGTCACTTGACAACATATCCCAAGGAAGTGAATACAAGTGTGAAATTAACTAACCTTAAAATAGCCTCCTTGGTAGAGAGTGTCTGGTGGTCCGAAAATTGCAACTTCCCACTCGAACATGTTGTCCTCGTTAACAAGTTTGACGCGGAAGCCTTCGACGGGTTCCTCCTGGAGACTTTTGTATTCGAGGGCAAGAGCCCTGACGGCGCTAGAACTCGGCTGCGCCATTATTTTTGTTTCACTGTCTGGAATACGCCACTCGGATGTATTTTATCCAGTGCGCAAACTGGATTTTAATGAAATCTATACAGTATTTCTTGTATAAAATGAAAAATACACTTCCTTTCTTTTTTTTTTGGGGAGGGGGGAAATAAGTTTTTTTCACACTAAAAATTCAGGAGCACGGACACAAATAAACACAACATACACCTCTTTTTTTATTCACCCTTGCAAATGAAGGAAGAAAGCCTTTTTGTCGACACTTTTTTTTTTGACGCGATGTTTTGTTCACACCAACCTTTTCCTTTTGGCCTTTTTTCCCTCTTTCTCCTTTGGGTTGTGTGTATATATATATGTTCTCTCTCTGGATGGTTTAGCGTTATTTTTTTTCTCTCTAACCTCAAATAACTGCCCAATGTTGAATCACCTCGAATTGTATTGAGTTTTCCACACTTCCAATAATGTTGACACAATTTTTTTTAACACTCTATGAAATAAACAAAGAAAGAGTACAATCAAAGAGGAAACAAAGCTGCAGACTGTTTCATGGAAATGATCAACTCAGCTCACGATGCGTGTAACAAAACAGCTGACATCTGTCTGCGTCAGTTAATGTTCTGCGTTTGCGCAGATTTACATGGGGGCGCATGCGCAGTGTCGAGTTGCTCTGAGTGCTATTTAAATATTCGCGGGAAATTCAAATTTTTTGTGGTTGATTCTTAGTTTTTTTTGGGTGGAAATTCAATTTTTTTGTTTATATAAAAAAAGGAAGAGATAGAGAGGAGAGAATTTTGACAGTGTTCGGTGTTTATTGGTTGGGAATGATAAATTTTGGGGGTGGGAAATAGAAATAAAATGTGAATTCGGAATGTATTGGACTTTTTGACGAGTATGACTGGTAGATGTTTAACAGGCGCACACGCCTTTGTGATGATTTTCAGTTTAACACGCATGCTCTATAAATACTGTTTATTTTTCTTTATGTATTCATTTATTGAAATTAATTTATTGAAGTTGATTTATTGAAATTGATTTATTGAAGTTTATTCATTGAAATTCATTTATTAGTTATTAGCACAATTATTGCTAAATAAATTAATTTTCTTATATTTTACTACTATAGTTATTAATTAAAAACCTTTTTAATTTTTGTCGACGAATTTAGTGTTTTTCTAGGTAAAAAAAAATTGCGATAAAAATAAATCAACTGGATTAGAGGTTCGTAGAGAAATAAAACCAACTATTTACATATATATTCTCAAATAAACAGATTTAATTTTATCATGATATTTTATTATTTACAAAATATAATTGCTGTGGTCTAATGTTTTTAATGATTTTTTTTATGCTTTCGTTTTTTCTATAATGAGATTGTGAAAATGCGATTGTTTTGGGGGAAATCACCAACTGTAGACGCCAATTGGGCTGCTGTAGGACATGTGTGAGACGGCAACGGCTGGACTGTAGGCAACGCCGAGGAGACTAGCGGGCGCAGCGTGGGCAACTGGGGCAGCGGCATAGGTGTGGGCAACTGGAGCAGCGGCGTAAGTCTGGGCAATTGGGGCAGCGGCGTAGGTCTGGGCAATTGGGGCGGCGGCATAAGTGTGGGCAACGTAGGAAGGATTGCTCACGCGAATATCTGATTTGCTGCTGCTCGAGAATGGCGTTTGAATGGTTTTACTTTGAGTGGAAATTTGAGCTAAATTTCCTGGGCTTCGTAGAATATTGTCCTGAGTCGATGTCAACGCTGCCGGTTGGTATTGGAGGAATCCAGCGTTGGCGGCGGCCAAAAGGCAGGCGACAATTGTAATCTGTGGAGGAAAATAAATTTTTTATTAATTACTTAATTAAATAATTATGTATTTAATTCTTTATTTATTTAATTATTTATTAATTTAATCCTATATTTATTTATTCTTTGTCAATTTAATTGTTCTTTTATTTAAATCTTTATTTATTTAATATTTCATTTATTTATTCTTTATTAATTTAATTGTTCATTTATTTATTCTTTATTAATTTAATTGTTCAATTATTTAATTCTTTATTTACTTAATTCTTTATTTATTTAATTATTTATTAATTTAATTCTATATTTATTTATTCTTTATCAATTTAATTGTTCTTTTATTTAAATCTTTATTTATTTAATATTTCATTTATTTATTCTTTATTAATTTAATTGTTCATTTATTTAATTCTTTATTTACTTATTCTTTATTTATTTAATTGTTCATTTATTTAATTCTTTATTTACTTAATTCTTTATTTATTTAATACTTAATTTATTTATTCTTTATTAATTTAATTGTTCAATTATTTAATTCTTTATTTACTTAATTCTTTATTTATTTAATTATTTATTAATTTAATTCTATATTTATTTATTCTTTATCAATTTAATTGTTCTTTTATTTAAATCTTTATTTATTTAATATTTCATTTATTTATTCTTTATTAATGTAATTATTGATTTATTTAATTCTTTATTTACTTATTCTTTATTTATTTAATTGTCCATTTATTTAATTCTTTATTTACTTAATTCTTTATTTATTTCATTGTTCATTTATTTATTCTTTATTAATTTAATTGTTCAATTATATAATTCTTCATTTACTTAATTCTTTATTTATTTAATTCTTCATTTATTTAATTATTTATTTCTTCAATTATTTATTCATATAATTTTATAATTGACAAAGAAATATTTTTCAATTATTGTTTTTACATTTTGTCAATTTAATTTTATTATTTATTAATTTTTCGTATTTTTTCTTTTTCTTTTTTACTATAATTATAAAAATCAGGAGTAATAAAAAAAAGAATACAACAACGAAATTCGAAAACAGATTTTCTTTTATAAAATACTTAAATTAGAGTTATTATTTTTATAGAATTAAAAAAAAGTGGAAAATATTTAGAGAATGTGTGGAAATAAAATAAAAATCAAAAGAAAAAAAATAAAAGTTTGCAAAATAAAAATACAATAAAAAAATTGACTAAAATTTCAGTGAATAAAGAGAAAAAATAAAATAAAAATTGAAATCTAGAAAAATTGTTACGGTTAGAAAAGCGAGAAATAAAAAAACAAGTTTTAAAACAATAAAAAAAATAGTAATAAAAAGGAATATTGAATAAAAGGGTATTTTTAAAAATAATAATAAACAAACGAAAAAATAATAATGGAAGAAAAAATAATAAATAGTAAAATAAATAAAATAAATAAATTGTAAAAAAATTAGAATTATAATACAAAATTCTAATTTAATACAAAAATAATAATAAAAAAAATTTTGGTAAAAGAAGTAAAAATAATAAAATAATAAATACCTACTAAACTGTAAAAAAATTAGAATAATAAAAAATTCTAATTGAATACAAATATAATAGTAAAAAAATTTAGTAAGAAAAGTAAAAATAATAAAATAATAAATAGCTACTAAACTGTAAAAAAATTAGAATAATAAAAAATTCTAATTGAATACAAATATAATAGTAAACAAATTTAGTAAAAAAAATAATAAAATAATAAATAGCTACTAAACTGTAAAAAAGTAGTGTAATAAAAAATTCTAATTGAATACAAATATAACTATAAAAAAAAATTTAGTAAAAGAAGAAAAATAGTAAGAAAAATATAGAATCGAAGCAAATAATAGAATAAACAATAAACAAAATATGAATAAATAAAAAAAACTTTAATAAACTTTAATAAATAATTAAAAAATAAAATAAGAAAAATAAATGAAAAAAAATGTTTTCTATTTGAAAAAAACCGAAATAAAATATAAACAACAGAAACTGCGAAAAGGAAAAAAATACGTTTTTCCAAAATTAAAAGATAGATTTTTGTTTTTGCTGAATGCAAATTTTTCGGCAAAAGAACCCACCTTGGAGAACATGGTTGAATAATGTGTTTTTAGCTTGGACTTGGTAGTTCCTGACTGACTATGTTGATCTTGTTAAATTCGAATTCTTTTATATACCCTGGCCACGCCAAAAGTTGGAACCAAAAGGGTGGGGCCGCTAAAAAGCCCGGGGCGGGTACACCCAATATCGTGAAACTTTCGCTGATAAAAAAAAAAAAAGAAAAAGATTGAGACAAAAAGAAGAAAAAAAAGGACGAAGTATATACGCGCATATGACTCGAAAATAAGAACCGATTGTAAGTTCCTTCCCGACCAAGAATCGGATAATTTGAACCAACCTTGAACCAGATATTGAATCTGTGGGAGAATCCAGAGAATGGTGTATAATATGTATATAAAACATTATAAGCGTTTGTGTGTGTATATAGCGAAAATTATAATATCCACGCCCAAATTTTATAAAGTTAATATTGTATATCGATAAATGGGGATTAGAAAAGAATTTTATTTAATCTAAACACAATTTAATTTGTGTTTAGTAAAAGTATATTTGAATCTGAATTTACTAAATTATTTTTGAATTAAGTAATATTTTTTTAACCAAACGAAAATTTTAGTTGTGTCAAAAGACATTTTATTTGAAAGAAACCGAATTTTGTTTGAACCGAAAAGAAAAAGAATTTTATTTGAACCAAAAAAAAAATTTTATTTGAACCAAAAAGAAAAAAGAATTTTATTTAAATCAAAAAAGAATTTTATTTTAATAAAAAAAAAATTTATTTGAAAGAAACCGAATTTATTTGAACCAAAAAGAATTTTATTCGAACCAAAAAGAAAAAAGAATTTTATTTGAACCAAAAAGAATTTAATTTGAACCCAAAAATAATTTTAATTTAGCCAAACAAAATTTTATCTCAATAAAAATACGTTGTAATTAAAAGAAACCGAATTTCATTTGAACTAAAAAAAATTTTATTCGAACCAAAAAGAAAAAAATATTTTATTTAAACCAAAAAGAATTTTAATTGAGTGAAACATAATTTTATTTCAATTAAAATACGTTTTAATTAAAAGAAACCGAATATTATTTGAACCAAAAAAATGTGTTTTAAACCAAAAAAAATTTTATATGAACCGAAAAAAGCCAAACAAAATTTTATTTCAATCAAAAAAACATTGATTTGAAAAAACCGAATTTTATTTGAATCAAAAAGAATTTCATTCGAACCAAACAAAATTTTATTTGAATTAAAAAGAATTTTTATTGAGCCAAAAAAATTATTTTAATGAAAAAACGTTTAATTGAAAGAAACCGAATTTTATTTGAACCAAAAAAGATTTTTCTTAAACGAAAAAAAATTTTATATGAACCGAAAAAAGCCAAACAAAATTTTATTTCAATCAAAAAAACATTTATTTGAAAGAAACCGAATTTTATTTGAATGAAAAAGAATTTTATTCGAACCAAAAAGAATTCTACTTGGACCAAATAAAATTTTATTTGAATCAAAACACATGCTATTTAAAAGAAACAAAATTTATTCCAAATTGAAAATTTTATTTAAATTTAATAATATTATAGTATTTGTCATTGTTAGAAATAAAATGTAAAAAAAATGAAAATAAAATACTGAAAAAAATAATAAAAGTAATACATAGATTGTAAAATCAATGGAAAAAATATTAATAATAATGATAATAATACTAATTACTATTAATTAAATAAAGACCTCATTAAGTGTAATTAAAAAATTTTTTTCACATAAAAAAATATCAATGAAGTCTTAATGGCAAATATACTATATATACAACGTTATATAACTACAAAAAATTATAAAATCACTAAAAGTATAATGAGATTTCAAAACACTTGCCTCTTGAGATTTTAATCTTGACCCGAATCAAGGGCAATTACAAACTGACAAAATTCACCTTATATTTTTAATTTTATTATAAAATTTCGCTTTTTCTTGAAAATGAAAGGAAAAAATTTTTTTATTTGCAAAAAAAAAAAATATTTCTGACTATATGGACAATAAATAAATATTGAGAACTAATACAATTGTTAACAAAAACATTTTATTTACAGAAGTACAAAATATAAAAAATACATTTTCAACGTTGAGACACATATATAATTAAATATAAAAAAATTAATTCGTAATTAATCTTTTTTCGAGCTTTCTCGAAATTAAAAAAAGAGTATAAAATTAATACAAAAACAAAATAAGTAGAGCTAATTTAATGGACGAAAATGTTGTTTAAGAAATTAATTGCAATTTAATTAAATTCTTTTTTGGAAAAATTATTTTATAAATAATTACGCTTTTTATCTAGTACCCTAATTATATAATTATTATTTGAATTATATATTTTTCAAATTATATAATTACTTTAATTATATATTTTTCTAATTATATAATTATTGTTATATAATTATTATTATATAATTATTGTTATATAATTATTATTACATAATTATTATTATATAATTATTGTTACATAATTATTATTATATAATTATTGTTACAGAATTAATATTATATAATTATTGCAATTATAGGTACTAATTATACAATTAATAGCATTGTTAATGAATAAAGAAACCAGGGTTCGAATCCCGTCTCGCCTGCAAAAAATTTTAAAATAATAGTATAATAATTATATAATTACACTAATTATATAATTTTCTTTAATTTCACTAATTATATAATAATACTGATTGCATAATTAAACTGATTATACAATTACTCTAATTGTATAATTACCAGAATTATATATTTATTATAATTATTATTTTCAAAATTTTCACACCCGAAACGGGATTCGAACCCTTGGATTCTTTATCTGCAAACAATGCTTTTAACCACTGAGCTAATTCATAGAGATTACAAAACTATATCAATAATTACTACATCAGTCTAAAACTATAATATCGATCACTCGTGACGAAATTTATTTTCACAATGAAAAATAATTTTATTTATCTCCATTTGTAGAGAATTTTTCCATTCGAACTTGTAAATGTCACGTGGGAAACTTCATTTGCCGGCGAGTAGGCAATTTTTTTGATAATTTTCAAAATTGGCTTTTGCGTTATTGGAATTATTTTGTATGACGATTGTGACGCAACTGGAGAAATTGAAATTAAATCAACATTTTTCTTGGAATTCACATTTTTCACGATCGTTGCTTCAGTTACATAATTAATTGGCGCGGACGTTGATTTTTCATAATAATACGCATTTGGATTTTGATAATTTTTCGAATGATAATTTGTCCCCTGATAATTGGTTCCCTGATAATTTGGTCCTTGATAATTTGTTCCCTGATAATTGGTCCCCTGATAATTTGTTCCCTGATAATTTGTCCCTTGATAATTACTATCCAATTGTGGTTTTTTGTAAATATTTCCCAGCTGATAATTTGTATTTTGCAATTGATAACTGTCGGGCTTTTGATAATTTTGATATTGCTGATAGTTTTGATAATTTTGATAATTTTTCAAATTTACATTATTTTGTTTATTTGGGAAATTTATTTTATCCGAATTCTGATACGCCTTCCAATCGAAATTTGTATTTTGATTTTGATGATAATTAATTGGTTCAAAATTTTGGTGATAATTTTTTATTTCCGAATTTGGTGTTGGATATTTTTCAGTTGAGGGATTTTGATAGTTCTTCAAATTTTGTGGTGGGCGATAATTTTTTGTTTGCAAATTTTGCGTTTGATGGGTTTTTAAATCATAATTTGGATTCTGATAACTCGAAGTTGGATATTTTGTTGTGGCAAAATTTTGATTTTGATAATTCTTCAAATCGAAATTTTGTGTTTGATAATTTTTCAAATTGGAATTGTCGGTTTGATAATTTTTCAAATTGGAATTGTCAGTTTGATAATTTTTCAAATTGGAATTGTCAGTTTGATAATTTTTCAAACCAGAATTATCCGTTTGATAATTTTTCAAACCAGAATTTTCACTTTGGTAATTTTTAAAATCAGAATTTGGTGTTTGATAACTTTTCAAACCGGAATTATCACTTTGATAATTTGTCAAATCAGAATTTCGTGTTTGATAATTTTTCAAACCGGAATTTTCATTTTGATAATTATTCAAACCAGAATTTTCACTTTGATAATATTTTTTTGTATCAGAATTTTGCTTTGGATAAATTTTCACCTCCGGACTAGTTGTTTGATAATTTTTTGTCGTTGCAAAATTTTCGTTTTGATAATTTTTTGGTTTTAAATTTTGATAATTATTTGTTGTTTCTGATGTTCTGTAGTTGGGTGTAAAATATTTTTGCTCGTAATTTTGATTTTGTGTTGTTGGCGCTCGATATTGTTCGGTTTGATAATTTAATGGTAGATAATTTTTTAATTGATAACTATCACCAAATTGAGTTGTTGCTGTTGTTGTTGTTGTCGTTGAAGGAATTGGAGTTGTACTTGAAATTTGTCTCGGTCTATGAGTCGTTATCGTTTCCGGTATAACTATTTGAAAATTTGATCTATTTCTTGATCGATTATTGCCTCTGTTGACATGTTGTGGAGAAATTCTACCGGATTTTGTTGATCGATTATTTGTTTTGTCATTTGGATTTGGAGTTGTGCCACTAGCCAATAGAAAAACTGTAAATAGGACGATCAACTGAAAAATAAATAAAAAATTTTTTTTAACTGTAAAACAAAAATATTATTTTAATTTTTTTTATTTATTATTGTTTTTAATTAATTTTCTGTACTCTTTTGTAATTTTTTATTAAAATTAAATTTTATTTTTTCTAAATTTATTATTTCGAACTCTTATTATGCTAATTATGTTTTAAGTTAACTATTATTATCTTTTTACTAACAGTCACAATAACTATTAATTGTAAATTAAAATTAAAAATTTATTAATAATTATTACGCAAAATTAATTTAATCTTTAGAAATAAAATTTTAATTAAACATTCTTAGTGATGATAATTATTAAATTTATTTATGATTTATTATTTAATTATTATTATTTATTTATTTTATTATTATTATTATTAATTATTTTGTAATTTTTGCATTTGGTTGACCGTATTAATTAATTTGTTTAGTAATGAGAAGGCCTAGATACTTATTAATTATTATTGTTCAATGTTCTTAACTAAATTTTTATTATCAGTCTCAATTATTAAAATTTCATTTAAAATTAAATAAATATTATTCATTAGACAAAATTTAATAAAATTTTAATTAAACATTTTTGGAACAATAACTATTAATTTATAATACTTTGAACTCTTATTGTCAACAAGATATTTTTAATTAACAAGTATTTTTTATTATTTGTTACAATAATGATTAGTTATTAATTATTAACTGTAAATTGAAAATGAATGTTTATTAATTATCGCTAAAAATTAATTAACTTCATTAAAATAAAATTTGAATTAAAATTTTCTTCACTTTTAGTCACAATAGTTATCAATTGTAAGTTAAAATTGACTTAAACATATAATTATTAATTTATTCCTGAAAAAATAAAATTATTATTAATAATTAAAAATATTAAATGTAAAAATTATGATTGTAAATTTTTTTTTATTAATAGACAAAAAATATTTGAAATTACAAATTATAAATTCACAGAAATAACATATAATTTAATTTTAATATAAATTAGAGTCAAATATAATAAAATGACAGTTAAATATTTTTTTATCACCATCCAGAAGAATTTTTAATTTTAAATTCAAATTAAATTACAGTTATTAATTAAAATTAAATTCCAGCTATTAATTATAATTAATTTTATTGATTCACTGATTTATTAATTATTATCTCAATCCTGCCAATAAATTAATTTTTAAATAAATTATTATTCGACAAATAATAAAAATCTATAATTAATAATTTAATTTTTCACCATTTATAATTTGTTAAAAATAATTATCTTCCTATTTCTAGTATTTCTACCTTAAATTCCATGACACTGAACAAATATTCCCAGATAAGAGAAGAAATTGAACTACTTTCTTTCAAGAGAATGAAAGCCCTTTATATATATACCTAGGCAGTACTTTACTTTCTTCTGAAACTTTTTACTTTCTTACGGAACTAATTCGACATCTATTTTTGTTTAATTGTGACGAAATTCACGAGAGAAAAACAAAAGTAAAAAGAGTTCTATAAAGTAAACGAAATTTTAAAATTAGTGGGAAAAGAATTTTTTTTTCTTCCTATACAATATAATACAAACACACTGTGAAAAATTGGGGAAAAAAAAATTTTTCTAGACTTAAATCTATTATAGAAGAATTATTGGAATTATATATTAGAATCGATGTTAAAAAATGTATAGAAAAAAAATGGAGAATAATAATAGAGTTAATGAAATTGAAAAGGAGGAAGAAAAAGTAGAAATAAAATATGTTATTAAGAAAAAAGTGGAGAAAAATGAAGAAATAATTTTAATTTTTCGAGTAAATTGGTATTAAGAGGCTAAAATTAAATAATTTTTGAATTTTTTTTTTCACAATATATTCAAAAGTTCAGAAGTTGAATGTTCTCGCACGATATACGAGAAAGGTCATTCACGTTACATAAAGTAATAATTATCATCATTATTTCATTGAGACTTTATATTTTCGATATTATTTATTGCTTTCGTGCGAAAGAATCGAGGGTTTATTAAAATTTTTAGCAAATTACACAGTAAAAATTGAGTTATTTTCTCGAAAATTGGAAAAAAATATGTTAATTACTTTATATTCGTAAAAAAAATATTTTCTTGTTTGCTTTACTTATTAATTTTATATGTTACTTATTTTATTTATTTTCTTATTTATATTATTTGTTTATTTTATTTATTTAATTTATTACTTATTTTATTTATTTTCTTATTTATTTTATTTGTTTATTTTATTTATTTATTTTATTTGTTTATTTTATTTATTTAATTTATTACTTATTTTATTTATTTTCTTATTCATTTTTCTTATTTATTTTAATTATTACGTTTTTTATTTACTTTCTTATTTATTTTATTTGTTTATTTAATTTATTACTTATTTTATTTATTTAATTTATTACTTATTTTATTTATTTTCTTATTCATTTTTCTTATTTATTTTACTTATTACTTATTTTATTTATTTTCTTATTTATTTTATTTATTACTTATTTTATTTATTCTCTTCTTTATTTTCTTATTTATTTTACTTATTCATTTTATTGTTATTACTCATTTTATTTATTACTTTTTAATTATATTTAGTTACTTCAACTATATTCTGCGCGATATTATCATTATTTTTCTCAGTTTTTTTCCTAATTACAATAAAATTTTTCAATGAAAAAAAATTTATTTTTTAAATAAATAAAAATTTGTTCTTTTTGGTTTATTTTGCAAAGTTTTTATTTTATCGCCTCTCCTTTTTTGTCTCATGAATTTCAAATGTTATATTTAAATGGAAATTGCGCCTCTGAAAAGATCAAAATTCGCCGATTCTGATCTTTCAGTGGAGAATTTTTTTTTCTCCTGGAAATTTCGCAATTTCTGGCAAAAGAAGGTAACCGTGTGTCCCTTTTCCCTGTCGAAGGTCGTTAAAAATAGTTTGCACAGTTTCTTACATGTCCTCTTGAAAATATTTCCATTAAAAAAAATAAAAGGAACTTTAATTACGAAAAAAAAAATTCTAAAGTATTTTCCTCTCTAAAAAAGTCTCCTTTTACTTTATATTTTTTAGTTTGAAAAATTCTCCTCTTTTCAATTATTATTTAAAACGAATATTAATTTAAAAAAACACGAATATTAAAAACAGAAAGAAAAAAGAAATGTCCTCTTGTTTTAATAGTAAATATTGACTCTCAAGAATATAGAAATTTCCACATAGGAAAAAAAAATATTTCTAAAAGAAAATATTTTTCTACTCTTTTGAATAATTTACAAAAATTACTGCGTGTTAATAAAGCGAAGAAAAAAGGGGAAAAAATAGAAATTCTTTTTGTGAGAAATTATCACAAAGTTGGTAATTTAATTAGTTCGTTATGGTTTCTTGAGTAGGAAAAAAATTTTTTTTTTTTTGAAAAATGAATAAAAGGAAAAGTTTGAAATAATGGAAAATTTTTGTCTGAAGTATTTACGCCAATAGAGAGTGACATGTGTCATACGTAAGAACAATACTGGGGATTAATTAATTTTTTTTTTCGTTTTTAATCGTCACTTTCATCTTGGAAACTGGAACACTTGACTGCTGGACCACGCCTGCAATATCGGAAGGTGCCTGCGGGGCCGAAGCCCTATAGTGATACAATGCCGCGACGTTTACGAGACTTTTTGATGATGCAAGAATGATTTAAGTCATAATTGACTCTCCATCTCTCCATTATGAAAGTTCGTTTTTCCAGTTTTATTCACATTTTTCCTGTATTTTTTTTCTTTTTCTCCTTTTTTTGTATTTTTTTCTGTTTTTGTATTTTTCTTCTTTTTAGTATTTTTTTTCTTGTATTTTTTTTCTGTTTTTGTAATTTTCTTCTGTTTTTATATTTCTCTTCTGTTTTGTATTTTTTTTCTTGTATTTTTTCTGTTTTTGTAATTTTCTTCTGTTTTGTATTTTTTCATTTCTTGTCTTTTTATTCTTTTTTTGTTATTTCTCTTCTTTTTTGTACTTTTTCTGTTTTTGTATTTTTATCCTTTTTAGTATTTTTTTTCTTGTATTTTTCTTATTTTTTTGTATTTCTCTTCTTTTTTTATATTTCTCATCTTTTTTGTATTTCTTTTCTTTTGTATTTTTTCTGTTTTTGTAATTTTCTTCTGTTTTGTATTTTTTTCTTGTATTTTTACCATTTTTTGTATTTTTCTTCTTTTTATGTATTTCTCTTTTTTTATAATTTTCATCTTTTTTATATTTCTTTTCTTTTGTATTTTTTCTGTTTTCGTAATTTTCTTCTGTTTTTTATTTTTTTTCTTGTATTTTTACCATTTTTGTATTTTTCTTCTTTTTTTGTATTTCTTTTCTTGTATTTTTATCATTTTTTTTATTTTTCTTCTTTTTTTGTATTTCTCTTCTTTTTTGTATTTTTTTCTCTTGTATTTTTTTTCTTGTATTTTTCTTCTTCTTTCGTCTTTGTTTCTTTTCTTGAATTTTTTCTCTCCAAAAAGAGAGAAATAAAATACAGTTTTCTGAAAAATATTTTATTCGTCACGAAAAAAAATTTTATCTGTATGTAAATTTCACTATGTACCAAAATTTTCTAGTTGCTATCAATTTTTTTTCTATTCCAGAAAAACTTATCGCTGCTCCAGGTAAAACTATTTTTTCGTCTTTAATTAAACTTTCAAATAATAATTTAATTGAATTACCAATTTTATGTCAAATATAAAAATTAAAATACTACCACTAACCGAATGCAGAAATAAATAATTTATTCCCAATTTAATTTTTTCCTAATTAACAATTCAATTAGTAATTTAATTAAAATTCCATAATTATAAAATTTATTTACTTATTTATTTGTTATTAAAAATTTTCAATTTTTTTCCAAAACATCAATATTTTTGTAAAGAGGAGAGCGGTGCAAAATTAATATTTAAAATATAATACAGAAATATTACTTAAATTTAATTTTGATATTATTTAAATATTATTATTTAAGTACTACTTAAATTTAATTTAAATATTATTTATAATTATTATTTTCCATCGTTTTGTTAATTAATTACTTACTCAAGAATAAAAATTCATTACACAAAATTAGGTTTTGAGAAATAATAATTAGAGAGGAATATTTTTTTATTTTCTCACTGATGTAATTACAGTACATGTAGTTAATTAATAATTCCTTATTACAATTTATAATTACAAAATACATACATAGTATCAAAAATCTAATTATAGAATTTACATCGATTTGATGAAATCGTGACATGCAGAAATTTTTTTTTTACCATGTAACGAAAAAAAATCTCCTGGAGATGAATAGTAAAAATTCTATATTTAGAATGCGAATTAAAAATATAATTCGTCACAAATTTAGAATGCGAATTAAAAATATAATTCGTCACAAATTTAGAATGCGAATTAAAAATATAATTCGTCACAAATTTAAAATGCGAATTAAAAATAATTCGTTACAAATAATTTCGTTCTTAAAAAAAAACTTAAAGACGTGAACATTTTTGTTTTTAGAAAGTAAATTTTCTACTGGCGCAAAATTTTATTTATTGACAGAATCAAACGATAAACATCGATGAGTGAAATAAATAACAAGAATTTAATGCGAACAAAAGCAATAAATTTGGATGATTAAAATAAATTCGAGGAGAAAAAAAATTGTTTTCCAATCAATTAAATTTCCTTGCGGTGATTTTTTTCTTTCCATAAAAATCCAAAAAAAGGAAAATCGTTTTTTTGGGTAAAAGGAAATTTTCCACTAGCGTAAAATAAATGGAAATCTGCCTGAAAAGAAGAGGAGGGAGGGAGAATAATTTTTTTAGAAATTCTTACCCTGAAAAATAATTTTTTTTCTCGCACAAAAATTTCAAAAAAAGGTGAAAATTCATTTTTGGATTTTTTCATTTTTGGAAAGTCAATTTTCAGTTGGGGCTAAATACAGAAAGGGACAAATAGGAAACATTTTATTTGCAATAACAGATAAATTTTCGAAAAGTGAAAAGTATGCAAAAAAGTATTTTCGAAAAGTGGTGGGAAAATTTTATTTTTATTTGTATGAAAGTTACAAAAAAAGGTAAAAAATTCTGTTTTTTTTGTGAAAATGAATTTTCAAGTGGGTCAAAATTCGAATGAAATGGAATAAAAATAATGAATTTTCGAAAAAGTTTTTCCGTTATTTACCAGCCATGAGCGGGGGAGGAAATTTGCTGGGCAACGCCGTGGGAAACCGGATGTGGGGCATTAATTACCGGATATGAATAAGGAATTCGGACGGAATTCGAAACGGGCGCAATGGGGGCAATTTTTTGGGGGGCATTTTGCGAAAATGTGACACTCGGTGGGACAACGTAGCTTCCTCCGGCGTGACCTCCGTGTCCTGATTGACCTAAATGTCCTACGTGACCTAAATGACCAATTTGACCTAAATGACCAATTTGACCTAAATGACCAACTTGACCTAAATGTCCAACTTGATTTAAATGTCCAACATGACCTAAATGACCAATTTGACCTAAATGACCAATTTGACCTAAATGACCAATTTGACCTAAATGACCAACTTGACCTGAATGTCCTAAATGACCCAAATGTCCAACTTGACCTAAATGGCCAATTTGACCAGTTTGAAGGGCATAGGCGTGGGGATTGACACGTTGAACGAGTTGTGCGTGATTTAATGCGAGATTTTTGGCAGCCGGCGCGTAAGCGTAGCCAGTGTGGCCCAATGGTTGAATTGCCCCAAGAATTGGTCGTCCATGCGCTGCTATTAGTCCAGGATTATGGGAATTCAAATAATTTGCGTCGCCATGAATTCCTAGACCATTTTCGCGAACTTGATAGCCTCCCGCGTAGAGTCCGTAATTTGGAGGATTTATTATTGTCGGTCCATGATTTAAGTGGGCATTCGTGAGTGCAATTAGACAAGCGACGACAAATATCTGTCAGAGAAAGGGAAAATAAGAAACAATTATTATAATATTTTCGTCGAAATAGAGAAAAAAATTGGAATTTTAGTTTTTTTTTTGCCAGGGAGAGAAAATAAATATTCCATTTTGGAAAATGTATTTTATTTTATTATTTAAAATAAAATTTATATATTTTAATTTTTAAAATTTTTTTAATTTATATATTTTATTTCTAAAATTTAAATAATATACTTTAAATAATAATTAATTAATAATAATAATTAATTAGAAACTTAATTATTATTCTTTCATTACAGTGTAAAAAGGAGGGGAAAAATTAAATTCTCCATTTTTAATATAGAAAATTCTTTCCATGGCATAATTTTTTTTCTCTTTTTTAATTTCGATAATTCTTTAATAGTCAAAAAGTATTGAACACATTTTTTTTGGATAAGAAGCATTTTTGTCTTACTAGAGAAAGAGAAAAAAATTAATAATACGTACGTGGTAAAAATTCTCTTGTTAGCAAATATTTTCTGATTTTGCAGTCGAATGATATTTTGTAATTATTATTTTTTGGTAAAATAATTATTATCCTTTCCTTGCAGTGTAAAAGGGGGAAAAATTAAATCATACATATTTAGTAGAAAATTCTTCCACTGTCAGACTTTTTTAAAAAAATTTGTTTTATTATTTATTTATTTACTAGTATTATTATTTATTTATTATTTATCAGTATTTATTTTTAAAAAATAAATATTTTACAGTTGTTAATGTTCATTGCAAAACAATTTCTTTAGAACTTTTTGTTCCTTTAAAAAAAAAATGAAAAAAATTTTCTATTAATATTTTTATTATTTATTTATTTTTTATTTATTAATATTTATTAATATTTATTAATATTTATTAATATTTATTAATATTTATTAATATTTATTAACATTTATTAATATTTATTAATATTTATTAATATTTATTAATATTTATTAATATTTATTAATATTTATTAATATTTATTAATACTTTTTTCTAAATGAGAATTCAAAAGAAGAAAGAAAAGAAAAATCACTATTCTTTTTTTAGTTGAGAATAACTTTAAGTAATAAACATTTTTTGTTAATAAAAAGTAGAAAAAGCGGTAAAAATAGTCGCAGATAATTAATATTAAAAAAAACAAAATAATAAATTAGTAATAATTAATAATAAATTAAAATATCAAAACAATTAATAATAAATATTAAAAATATTAAAAAAATATTAAATATATTAATAATTAAATATTAATTTAAAAAAATATTAAAATATTAAAATTAATATTAAAAATAAAATCTATTTACAATCGGTATTTTTTTGATGAAAAACAGAAAATGAATTTTCTATTATCTCCAGTAGATGATTCTTCTATTGTGAGACTAAATTATAACTCGCATACAATATAAATATTAAATAGAAAATTATATTTTGGTCCGACAATTGACTTTTTAATTAAAAACGGTTCATATGCTAATACAGTTTCATTTAAAATAAAATCGTAAAAAAAACGGAAAAAGTCCATATTATTTAATTTTTAATCACAATATACTGAAATGTGCCTGATTAATTAATGGTTTTCGATATTGATTACAGAACAGTATAATTATAAGTTATAAAATAAATCTATTTTTGTAATTACATATTAGTAAAAGGGCAGAAAAATCAATCGCGATATATTACCAAATATATTTATGTAATAAATATGATAAATTTATTTGTTAAAAAACATTATAAACTTATTTACAATCGACTCTCAAAAAAATTGAATCTCATGGGACAGAAAAGAAAGAAAATTTTCAAAATTTTTATTTATCGTATAAATTAATAATTTTTACACTATACCAAAAAAGTGTGTTTTAAAAGAATTCGAAACAAAATTCAGGGAAAAATTCCATTTTATTGAAAATTTAATCATAGAGCGAAGACTGAAAGATTTAATTTTCATTTATTGTTAAAAATTATCCAAAATTTAAAGAAAAAAAAATGTTTTAAATAGTTTTCATAAAAATTATTTTTATTACATAATTTATAAATAAAAATTAATTTTCATCTGAGAAATAAAATTCTATTAATTTTTGTTTTTGAAAGAAAAAGAATAAGAAGAAGATTTTTCTGTCTGTTGAAAATTTGAAACATATTTTATTTGTTTTGTTTCTATATAAATTTGAGGAAAAAAAATTCACGTGTAAAAAGGAGAAAAAAAATTCGAAAATTGTAAACAATTCATTTAGGATAGCACTTTTTTTATTTAAATAAATTCACAAAACACTGGCATACGCACTGATTACACTTGCACTTTTTTTTAAAACTCCTTTTAATAGAAAAAAATTTCACTTTTTTAATCAATTTTTACCAAACATAGAAATAAATAAATATTTGGAAAATAATGCAAATATAATATAGAATATATTTCTTTTCTTGAAATAGCAAAAGTTGTAGTGGAAAAAACTATAAATTTTGCGAATATATAAGATAATTTGTTGCTGTTTTAGTTAAAACATTTTTTTCTTTCACAAAAATGTGCGAAAAATATTTCATTGAAAAATATGTTATAAATTTTCATTAAAAAACTTTATATAAAAAATATTTCATTGAAAAATATATTATAAATTTTCATTTAAAAACTATATATTAAATTTTCATTAAAAAAATATCCACCAAATTTTCATTTAAAAACTATACATTAAATTTTCATTTAAAAACTATATTTTAAATTTTTATTAAAAAAAATATATAGTAAATTTTCATTTGAAAACTGTATATTAAATCTCCATTAAAAAAATATCCACCAAATTTTCATTTAAAAACTATATTTTAAATTTTTATTAAAAAAAATATATAGTAAATTTTCTTTTGAAAACTATGTATTAAATTTTCATTAAAAAAATATGCACCAAATTTTCATTTAAAAACTATATATTAGTTTTTATTAAAAAAATATATAATAAATTTTTATTTAAAAACTAGATATTAAATTTTCACTACAAAAATATCCAACAAATTTTTATTTAAAACTGAATATTAAATTTGCATTAAAAAAATATCCAACAAATTTTTATTAGAATTTATAAATTGTAAATTACAAATTAAAAAATTCTAAATATTAAAAAATCAATAAACAATGTAGTAATTAAATTATCGCAGTTTAAAAATGGATTTAAAATATATATTTATTTCCAGAAATAGGCAAGGAGAGTGATATCGTCATAAAAAAATGGAAGAAAATTGAAATTTTTTTTTTAATTGTTATTGGGAAAAAATTTACCTTGAACATTTTTTTTTTATTACAGAAGCAGTGTTGTGAGTGTATATAAGGGGGTAGTCGTTAGAATTGTTACTCCGTTAAAGCGTATCTCAGAGTATTTATACCAGAAATTGCAATGCAATATTCAATCCTCGGGAATAGAGTGGATTTTGTTGCACTTTAGATGAACTGTGTATTAGATGGGCGTGGTTTTCATACTATATTAGAACTGTCACCTTTGTAATTGTTCCAGAGACTATAATTTTATTCAATTCATTTTCAAATTCCCTTTTTTTCCTTTTTTTTGCAGCTAAATTAAATTTATTTTATTTACAATTCATATGAATAGGGAGGAGAACACATTTGCTTTCAATTTTTATTTTTTTATCCTCCAGATTCGTTTACACGAATGGGGGGAAAATTAGTGATTACAAACCTTGTAGTGGAAGAAAGAAATTAGATTTAGATGGAAAAAACAAAAATTTAGAATTTAGAATTTGGAATTTAGATGGAAAATTATTTAACTTTTCGCAGTAGAAAAGGATTTTTATAGTTGGACAGAGTTTTTTTCTGGCTCATGCAGAAAAATAAAATATAGTCAAAAGTAATTTTTTTTCGAGTGACAATACTGTGACTACAATCTTTTTTGTGGAAAAATATGTAGCAGTCAGACAGTATTTAATTTTTCGTTTTGACCCATTTTTTTACTATTTTTTTGCAAATTAAAAATTAAAAATTAAACAAAAATTAAATTTATATTGTAAATTTAGAGACAGACAATTTTTTATTAGTAAAAATAATTCAGTGATTTATTTTGTACTACAGTGGAAAACGAATTTTCGCGTCGGACAAGTTTTGTCTAGGCAGTAGAAAGAAAATTTATTTCCCCAACAATTTTTGCATTTACAGTGGAAAAATAATTAATTGTCATAGCGATTTTCTACTTTTTAGTCCAGAAAGAGAATTTATTGTCTAAAAATTATAAAACTTATTAAAAAAATTGAAAAATTTCTTTACAGTCAACTCTCGAGAAAATTGAATATCGAGGGACAGAAAAAAGGGAGAATTTTCCAGTTCTTTATTTATCGAATAAATAAATAATTACAGTAAGAAAAATAAATTATTCTCGGAAGATTCTTATTTTTTATTTTCTATATTAACACTAGGATAGAAATTAAATAAAATGTTCTTGAAAATTAAGTAGAAAATTCTGTCATTGTCAAATAGTTGAAAAACATTTTTTTTTCATTTTATTCTTTGGTAAAAAAAAGTAAAAAAATTTTTTTTTTGAAATATAGTGACTACTGAATGATATTTCGGATTAAACCCATCTTTTGTTGATACGAAAAGAACTATTAGAATTAGAAACAAGAATTCTCCCATTGTAATTGCAGCTTTGAGTGAAATCAACCGTTATTACACATGACAGGGCTGCCAAGAACGTTATTTTTGCCCTATTGCAAGAAAACTGAGAAGAATAATGTTTATAAGCCCCAGGGTCTCATTTCACAATTTATAAAACCAAGAGCGCTGAAGAAATTGTCCTCTTGTCTTTTATATATATTTAGATTGTTACACAAATCCTATTAAACGAGTCAAATAATTTTTCACTGAAAAAAACAGCAAATAAAAATTTTTATTAAGTTATCATAACTTAATAAAAAATTATAAGAAAAATTAACTTAATAAAAATTTAGAAAAAAAATTAACTTAATAAAAATTTAGAAAAAAAATTAACTTAATAAAAATTTATAAAAAAAATTAAATTAATAATACATTTGTACTAAGTTATTATAACTTAATAAAAACATATATTACCCAATAATAGCGATTAATATTTTACTACTTATTTAATTAACAATTACGTCTTATCACATAATAGAAAAGGAAATTTTCTATAGAGTGAATGTTTCAATAATTCTTCCTAATAAAAAAAATAATTCTTCCTTTTTTCATCAATTGTCTATGGGCATTTTTTTTTCTATTTTATAGTACTTATAAAGTAATAAGAGATAGAAGTAAAAAAGTTCATTTTCTTCTAATATGTAATAATTAGTCGACAAAAATGAAAATATTTCTCTTTTCCTTTTAATTGAAAGAAATGACGCATTTTTTTCCCAGACGCAAGAATTATTGTAGTTGCAGGATTGAAATTGAGTGAGCAAGAACGAAATAGACTTTACGAGGAAATAAAGACAGATTGACATTAAGTGACGAATAGCCTTGTTGTTTTGAAAATAAATATACTTCAGAAGTTCCAATATGGGCGCGATTGGAATTTTTTTTTCATCACTGTCGTCGGTACCTTTTTAGGCACAATAAACGTATAATATGAATTTTTTCACATTATTTTTATATGACTAAGTCTCATAATAGAGATGAATGAAAATTGTATTTATTATTAACGATTCGATGAATTATGAAAAATACTGTACTGTCTTCGTATTTGAGACAATGACAAAAAAATTGCTGATTCTTACACTGTAAAGTAAAGTTACTATAAAGTAGAAAAATGTAAATATAGTCAGACACTTTTTTTAATTTATAAATTTTTTTTTCTACTCATTCTAATTTTTTTTAAAAAAAGAAAATATTTCTAAAGCAACTATTCTGCCATTAACATTAACATTGCCTGACTATAAATTATTTATCTACTTAAAAATAAAAAATTGTTTCAAAATAACGAAATTTTCAACTAACTATGTTTTAAACAATATAATAATAATAATATAATTTATTTATTTTATATAATTTATTTATTTAATATAATATAATAATAATATAATAATAAATAATAATAATAATAATAATAATAATAATAATAATATAATAATTATAATATATATAATATGTTTTAATATGTTTTAATATGTTTTTTTTTTAATATAATTTTTTTTTTTTTTTATATGTTTTAAATATGTTTAAACAGGGGTTTAAAATTTAAACTTAAAATTTCGCAGCATAGTCAGTAAAAATTAAATATTGTCTGAATGTTACGTCATTTTTTACTTTAAAACATTTTTTTGTTTTGTTGGCAAAAATAGTAAAACAGGCAAAAATAAAAACATTTTTTCCTTTGTTGCCAAAAATGGAAGAATTTTTTTGTTTTGTTGTCAAAAAAAGAAATTCTTTTGTTTTGTTGTCAAAAATAGTAAAAATGTCAAAAATAGAAATATTTTTTCCTTTGTTGCTAAAAATAGAAGAATATTTTGTTTTGTTAGCAAAAGTAGAAATTATTTTTGTTGTTGTCAAGAATAGAAACAAATTTTTCATTTGTTGTCAAAAATAAAAAAATTTTTTGCTTTGTTGTCAAAAAAAGAGATTTTTTTCTTTTGTTGTCAAGAATAGAAAAAATGGCAAAAATAGAAACATTTTTTTCCTTTATTGTCAAGAAAAGAAGAATTTTTTTGTTTTGTTAATAAAATTAAAAATTTTTTCCTTTGTTCTTAAGAGTAGAAAAAAGTTTTTGTTTTGCTGGCAAAAATAGAACATTTTTTTGTTCTGTTGGCAAAAATTTAAAAAGTTTATTGCTTTGTTGTCAAAAATAAAAATTTTGTTGTTGTCAAAAATAGACAAATTTTTTTGTTTTCTTGCCAAAAACAGAATTTTTTTCTTTTTCTTGTCAAAAATTGACAGACGAGAGTAAGCAGTGTAAAAAATTATTTAGCACAATATTTTTGATTTTTTCTTCATGTAAAATAAATTTATGCAAATTTTTTCCTATATCTATAGATACATGTAAAGATTGATAATAAATATTCATGAGAACAATATATATTTTTGCATAAATCATTATTGTGGATCAAATGTGCCAGAATTTAAAAGCAGCATTATACATATTATACAATTTCCGGGCGCACATATGGTGAAAGTCAAGAGTTGAAAATCTCAAATGAGATAAATCGATCTATCGGTATTCTTGCCTGCGGCCCAAACTTGAACCAATTTGAGAATTACATAATTTATGTAACAACGATTAATGGATTTATAATAATGTAATGTAATATATTATATATTATATTCTTTTTGTATTTCATACTTTAATTGACACTGGAGTTGCAGTCTTATTGTTTGATTAATAAATTTGTGTTTTTTTTATTATTTTTTATTTATTACTTTTTAATTTCAAAAAAATAAAAATTTATTAATTTTCAATTTTAAAGAAATGCATTACTTTTTAATTATAAAAATAACAGAGGTTACAAAGGTTTTTCCAAAATCAGGGACATTTTTGCATTTTGAAAATTGAATTTTCGGTAACTTTTTGCCACTTTATTTTTGAAGGGTTTTTGAAATTTTTCCTAATAACTGGACCAAAACCATGCAACTTCTTCTTTAGACGCATTTTTCTAGGACCAAAATTAAAAAAGTTACAAAGGTTTTTCCAAAATCAGGGACATTTTTGCATTTTGAAACTTGAATTTTCGGTAACTTTTTGCCACTTTATTTTTGATGGGTTTTTGACATTTTTTACAATAACTGGACCAAAACCATGCAACTTCTTCTTTAGACGCATTTTTCTAGGACCAAAATTAAAAAAGTTACAAAGGTTTTTCCAAAATCAGGGACATTTTTGCATTTTGAAAATTGAATTTTCGGTAACTTTTTGCCACTTTATTTTTGAAGGGTTTTTGAAATTTTTCCTAATAACTGGACCAAAACCATGCAACTTCTTCTTTAGACGCATTTTTCTAGGACCAAAATTAAAAAAGTTACAAAGGTTTTTCCAAAATCAGGGACATTTTTGCATTTTGAAACTTGAATTTTCGGTAACTTTTTGCCACTTTATTTTTGAGGGGTTTTTGACATTTTTTACAATAACTGGACCAAAACCATGCAACTTCTTCTTTAGACGCATTTTTCTAGGACCAAAATTAAAAAAGTTACAAAGGTTTTTCCAAAATCAGGGACATTTTTGCATTTTGAAACTTGAATTTACGGTAACTTTTTGCCACTTTATTTTTGAAGGGTTTTTGAAATTTTTCCTAATAACTGGACCAAAATCATGCAACTTCTTCTTTAGACGCATTTTTCTAGGACCAAAATTAAAAAAGTTACAAAGGTTTTTCCAAAATCAGGGACATTTTTGCATTTTGAAACTTGAATTTTCGGTAACTTTTTGCCACTTTATTTTTGAGGGGTTTTTGACATTTTTTACAATAACTGGACCAAAACCATGCAACTTCTTCTTTAGACGCATTTTTCTAGGACCAAAATTAAAAAAGTTACAAAGGTTTTTCCAAAATCAGTGACATTTTTGCATTTTGAAACTTCAATTTTCGGTAACTTTTTGCCACTTTATTTTTGAAGGGTTTTTGAAATTTTTCCTAATAACTGGACCAAAACCATGCAACTTCTTCTTTAGACGCATTTTTCTAGGACCAAAATTAAAAAAGTTACAAAGGTTTTTCCAAAATCAGGGACATTTTTGCATTTTGAAACTTGAATTTTCGGTAACTTTTTGCCACTTTATTTTTGAGGGGTTTTTGACATTTTTTACAATAACTGGATCAAAACCATGCAACTTCTTCTTTAGACGCATTTTTCTAGGACCAAAATTAAAAAAGTTACAAAGGTTTTTCCAAAATCAGTGACATTTTTGCATTTTGAAACTTGTATTTTCGGTAACTTTTTGCCACTTTATTTTTGAAGGGTTTTTGAAATTGTTCCTAATAACTGGACCAAAACCATGCAACTTCTTCTTTAGACGCATTTTTCTAGGACCAAAATTAAAAAAGTTACAAAGGTTTTTCCAAAATCAGGGACATTTTTGCATTTTGAAACTTGAATTTTCGGTAACTTTTTGCCACTTTATTTTTGAGGGGTTTTTGACATTTTTTACAATAACTGGACCAAAACCATGCAACTTCTTCTTTAGACGCATTTTTCTAGGACCAAAATTAAAAAAGTTACAAAGGTTTTTCCAAAATCAGTGACATTTTTGCATTTTGAAACTTCAATTTTCGGTAACTTTTTGCCACTTTATTTTTGAAGGGTTTTTGAAATTTTTCCTAATAACTGGACCAAAACCATGCAACTTCTTCTTTAGACGCATTTTTCTAGGACCAAAATTAAAAAAGTTACAAAGGTTTTTCCAAAATCAGGGACATTTTTGCATTTTGAAACTTGAATTTTCGGTAACTTTTTGCCACTTTATTTTTGAGGGGTTTTTGACATTTTTTACAATAACTGGACCAAAACCATGCAACTTCTTCTTTAGACGCATTTTTCTAGGACCAAAATTAAAAAAGTTACAAAGGTTTTTCCAAAATCAGGGACATTTTTGCATTTTGAAACTTGAATTTTCGGTAACTTTTTGCCACTTTATTTTTGAAGGGTTTTTGACATTTTTTACAATAACTGGACCAAAACCATGCAACTTCTTCTTTAGACGCATTTTTCTAGGACCAAAATTAAAAAAGTTACAAAGGTTTTTTCCAAAATCAGGGACATTTTTGGCATTTTGAAACTTGAATTTTCGGTAACTTTTTGCCACTTTATTTTTGAAGGGTTTTTGAAATTTTTCCTAATAACTGGACCAAAACCATGCAACTTCTTCTTTAGACGCATTTTTCTAGGACCAAAATTAAAAAAGTTACAAAGGTTTTTCCAAAATCAGGGACATTTTTGCATTTTGAAACTTGAATTTTCGGTAACTTTTTGCCACTTTATTTTTGAGGGGTTTTTGACATTTTTTACAATAACTGGACCAAAACCATGCAACTTCTTCTTTAGACGCATTTTTCTAGGACCAAAATTAAAAAAGTTACAAAGGTTTTTCCAAAATCAGGGACATTTTTGCATTTTGAAACTTGAATTTTCGGTAACTTTTTGCCACTTTATTTTTGAAGGGTTTTTGAAATTTTTCCTAATAACTGGACCAAAACCATGCAACTTCTTCTTTAGACGCATTTTTCTAGGACCAAAATTAAAAAAGTTACAAAGGTTTTTCCAAAATCAGGGACATTTTGGCATTTTGAAACTTGAATTTGCGGTAACTTTTTGTCACTTTATTTTTGAGGGGTTTTTGACATTTGTTACAATAACTGGACCAAAACCATGCAACTTCTTCTTTAGACGCATTTTTCTAGGACCAAAAATAAAAAAGTTACAAATGTTTTTCCAAAATCAGGGACATTTTGGCATTTTGAAACTTGAATTTGCGGTAACTTTTTGTCACTTTATTTTTGAGGGGTTTTTGACATTTTTTACAATAACTGGACCAAAACCATGCAACTTCTTCTTTAGACGCATTTTTCTAGGACCAAAATTAAAAAAGTTACAAAGGTTTTTCCAAAATCAGGGACATTTTGGCATTTTGAAACTTGAATTTTCGGTAACTTTTTGCCACTTTATTTTTGAAGGGTTTTTGAAATTTTTCCTAATAACTGGACCAAAGCCATGCAACTTCTTCTTTAGACGCATTTTTCTAGGACCAAAATTAAAAAAGTTACAAAGGTTTTTCCAAAATCAGGGACATTTTTGCATTTTGAAACTTGAATTTTCGGTAACTTTTTGCCACTTTATTTTTGAGGGGTTTTTGAAATTTTTCCTAATAACTGGACCAAAGCCATGCAACTTCTTCTTTAGACGCATTTTTCTAGGACCAAAATTAAAAAAGTTACAAAGGTTTTTCCAAAATCAGGGACATTTTGGCATTTCGAATCTTCAATTTTCGGTAACTTTTTGCCACTTTATTTTTGAAGGGTTTTTGACATTTTTTACAATAACTGGACCAAAACCATGCAACTTCTTCTTTAGACGCATTTTTCTAGGACCAAAATTAAAAAAGTTACAAAGGTTTTTCCAAAATCAGGGACATTTTGGCATTTTGAAACTTGAATTTTCGGTAACTTTTTGCCACTTTATTTTTGAGGGGTTTTTGAAATTTTTCCTAATAACTGGACCAAAACCATGCAACTTCTTCTTTAGACGCATTTTTCTAGGACCAAAATTAAAAAAGTTACAAAGGTTTTTCCAAAATCAGGGACATTTTTGCATTTTGAAACTTGAATTTTCGGTAACTTTTTGCCACTTTATTTTTGAAGGGTTTTTGACATTTTTTACAATAACTGGACCAAAACCATGCAACTTCTTCTTTAGACGCATTTTTCTAGGACCAAAATTAAAAAAGTTACAAAGGTTTTTCCAAAATCAGGGACATTTTGGCATTTTGAAACTTGAATTTTCGGTAACTTTTTGCCACTTTATTTTTGAAGGGTTTTTGACATTTTTTACAATAACTGGACCAAAACCATGCAACTTCTTCTTTAGACGCATTTTTCTAGGACCAAAATTAAAAAAGTTACAAAGGTTTTTCCAAAATCAGGGACATTTTTGCATTTTGAAACTTGAATTTTCGGTAACTTTTTGCCACTTTATTTTTGAAGGGTTTTTGAAATTTTTCCTAATAACTGGACCAAAACCATGCAACTTCTTCTTTAGACGCATTTTTCTAGGACCAAAATTAAAAAAGTTACAAAGGTTTTTCCAAAATCAGGGACATTTTTGCATTTTGAAACTTGAATTTTCGGTAACTTTTTGCCACTTTATTTTTGAGGGGTTTTTGAAATTTTTCCTAATAACTGGACCAAAACCATGCAACTTCTTCTTTAGACGCATTTTTCTAGGACCAAAATTAAAAAAGTTACAAAGGTTTTTCCAAAATCAGGGACATTTTTGCATTTTGAAACTTGAATTTTCGGTAACTTTTTGCCACTTTATTTTTGAGGGGTTTTTGAAATTTTTCCTAATAACTGGACCAAAACCATGCAACTTCTTCTTTAGACGCATTTTTCTAGGACCAAAATTAAAAAAGTTACAAAGGTTTTTCCAAAATCAGGGACATTTTTGCATTTTGAAACTTGAATTTTCGGTAACTTTTTGCCACTTTATTTTTGAGGGGTTTTTGACATTTTTTACAATAACTGGACCAAAACCATGCAACTTCTTCTTTAGACGCATTTTTCTAGGACCAAAATTAAAAAAGTTACAAAGGTTTTTCCAAAATCAGGGACATTTTGGCATTTTGAAAATTGAATTTTCGGTAACTTTTTGCCACTTTATTTTTGAAAGGTTTTTGAAATTTTTCCTAATAACTGGACCAAAACCATGCAACTTCTTCTTTAGACGCATTTTTCTAGGACCAAAATTAAAAAAGTTACAAAGGATTTTCCAAAATCACAGACATTTTTTCATTTTGAAACTTGAATTTTCGGTAACTTTTTGCCACTTTATTTTTGAAGGGTTTTTGACATTTTTTACAATAACTGGACCAAAACCATGCAACTTCTTCTTTAGACGCATTTTTCTAGGACCAAAATTAAAAAAGTTACAAAGGTTTTTCCAAAATCAGGGACATTTTTGCATTTTGAAACTTCAATTTTCGGTAACTTTTTGCCACTTTATTTTTGAGGGGTTTTTGAAATTTTTCCTAATAACTGGACCAAAACCATGCAACTTCTTCTTTAGACGCATTTTTCTAGGACCAAAATTAAAAAAGTTACAAAGGTTTTTCCAAAATCAGGGACATTTTGGCATTTTGAAACTTGAATTTTCGGTAACTTTTTGCCACTTTATTTTTGAAGGGTTTTTGACATTTTTTACAATAACTGGACCAAAACCATGCAACTTCTTCTTTAGACGCATTTTTCTAGGACCAAAATTAAAAAAGTTACAAAGGTTTTTCCAAAATCAGGGACATTTTTGGCATTTTGAAACTTGAATTTTCGGTAACTTTTTGCCACTTTATTTTTGAAGGGTTTTTGACATTTTTTACAATAACTGGACCAAAACCATGCAACTTCTTCTTTAGACGCATTTTTCTAGGACCAAAATTAAAAAAGTTACAAAGGTTTTTCCAAAATCAGGGACATTTTGGCATTTTGAAACTTGAATTTTCGGTAACTTTTTGCCACTTTATTTTTGAAGGGTTTTTGAAATCTTTCCTAATAACTGGACCAAAACCATGCAACTTCTTCTTTAAACGCATTTTTCTAGGACCAAAATTAAAAAAGTTACAAAGGTTTTTCCAAAATCAGGGACATTTTTGCATTTTGAAACTTCAATTTTCGGTAACTTTTTGCCACTTTATTTTTGAGGGGTTTTTGAAATTTTTCCTAATAACTGGACCAAAACCATGCAACTTCTTCTTTAGACGCATTTTTCTAGGACCAAAATTAAAAAAGTTACAAAGGTTTTTCCAAAATCAGGGACATTTTTGCATTTTGAAACTTGAATTTTCGGTAACTTTTTGCCACTTTATTTTTGAAGGGTTTTTGAAATTTTTCCTAATAACTGGACCAAAACCATGCAACTTCTTCTTTAGACGCATTTTTCTAGGACCAAAATTAAAAAAGTTACAAAGGTTTTTCCAAAATCAGGGACATTTTGGCATTTTGAAACTTGAATTTTCAGTAACTTTTTGCCACTTTATTTTTGAAGAGTTTTTTACATTTTTTACAATAACTGGACCAAAACCATGCAACTTCTTCTTTAGACGCATTTTTCTAGGACCAAAATTAAAAAAGTTACAAAGGTTTTTCCAAAATCAGGGACATTTTGGCATTTCGAATCTTCAATTTTCGGTAACTTTGTGCCACTTTATTTTTGAGGGGTTTTTGAAATTTTTCCTAATAACTGGACCAAAGCCATGAAACTTCTTCTTTAGACGCATTTTTCTAGGACCAAAATTAAAAAAGTTACAAAGGTTTTTCCAAAATCAGGGACATTTTGGCATTTCGAATCTTCAATTTTCGGTAACTTTTTGCCACTTTATTTTTGAGGGGTTTTTGAAATTTTTCCTAATAACTGGACCAAAACCATGCAACTTCTTCTTTAGACGCATTTTTCTAGGACCAAAATTAAAAAAGTTACAAAGGTTTTTCCAAAATCAGGGACATTTTGGCATTTTGAAACTTGAATTTTCGGTAACTTTTTGCCACTTTATTTTTGAGGGGTTTTTGAAATTTTTCCTAATAACTGGACCAAAACCATGCAACTTCTTCTTTAGACGCATTTTTCTAGGACCAAAATTAAAAAAGTTACAAAGGTTTTTCCAAAATCAGGGACATTTTGGCATTTTGAAACTTGAATTTTCGGTAACTTTTTGCCACTTTATTTTTGAAGGGTTTTTGACATTTTTTACAATAACTGGACCAAAACCATGCAACTTCTTCTTTAGACGCATTTTTCTAGGACCAAAATTAAAAAAGTTACAAAGGTTTTTCCAAAATCAGGGACATTTTTGGCATTTTGAAACTTGAATTTTGCGGTAACTATTTGCCACTTTATTTTTGAAGGGTTTTTGACATTTTTTACAATAACTGGACCAAAACCATGCAACTTCTTCTTTAGACGCATTTTTCTAGGACCAAAATTAAAAAAGTTACAAAGGTTTTTCCAAAATCAGGGACATTTTGGCATTTCGAATCTTCAATTTTCAGTAACTTTTTGCCACTTTATTTTTGAGGAGTTTTTGACATTTTTTACAATAACTGGACCAAAACCATGCAACTTCTTCTTTAGACGCATTTTTCTAGGACCAAAATTAAAAAAGTTACAAAGGTTTTTCCAAAATCAGGGACATTTTGGCATTTTGAAACTTGAATTTGCGGTAACTTTTTGTCACTTTATTTTTGAGGGGTTTTTGACATTTTTTACAATAACTGGACCAAAACCATGCAACTTCTTCTTTAGACGCATTTTTCTAGGACCAAAATTAAAAAAGTTACAAATGTTTTTCCAAAATCAGGGACATTTTGGCATTTTGAAACTTGAATTTGCGGTAACTTTTTGTCACTTTATTTTTGAGGGGTTTTTGACATTTTCTACAATAACTGGACTAAAACCATGCAACTTCTTCTTTAGACGCATTTTTCTAGGACCAAAATTAAAAAAGTTACAAAGGTTTTTCCAAAATCAGGGACATTTTGGCATTTTGAAACTTGAATTTTCGGTAACTTTTTGCCACTTTATTTTTGAAGGGTTTTTGAAATTTTTCCTAATAACTGGACCAAAACCATGCAACTTCTTCTTTAGACGCATTTTTCTAGGACCAAAATTAAAAAAGTTACAAAGGTTTTTCCAAAATCAGGGACATTTTGGCCTTTTGAAACTTGAATTTTCAGTAACTTTTTGCCACTTTATTTTTAAAGAGTTTTTTACATTTTTTACAATAACTGGACCAAAACCATGCAACTTCTTCTTTAGACGCATTTTTCTAGGACCAAAATTAAAAAAGTTACAAAGGTTTTTCCAAAATCAGGGACATTTTTGCATTTTGAAACTTCAATTTTCGGTAACTTTTTGCCACTTTATTTTTGAGGGGTTTTTGAAATTTTTCCTAATAACTGGACCAAAACCATGCAACTTCTTCTTTAGACGCATTTTTCTAGGACCAAAATTAAAAAAGTTACAAAGGTTTTTCCAAAATCAGGGACATTTTTGGCATTTTCGAAACTTGAATTTTCGGTAACTTTTTGCCACTTTATTTTTGAGGGGTTTTTGAAATTTTTCCTAATAACTGGACCAAAACCATGCAACTTCTTCTTTAGACGCATTTTTCTAGGACCAAAATTAAAAAAGTTACAAAGGTTTTTCCAAAATCAGGGACATTTTGGCATTTTGAAACTTGAATTTTCAGTAACTTTTTGCCACTTTATTTTTGAGGGGTTTTTGAAATTTTTCCTAATAACTGGACCAAAACCATGCAACTTCTTCTTTAGACGCATTTTTCTAGGACCAAAATTAAAAAAGTTACAAAGGTTTTTCCAAAATCAGGGACATTTTGGCATTTTGAAACTTGAATTTTCGGTAACTTTTTGCCACTTTATTTTTGAAGGGTTTTTGACATTTTTTACAATAACTGGACCAAAACCATGCAACTTCTTCTTTAGACGCATTTTTCTAGGACCAAAATTAAAAAAGTTACAAAGGTTTTTCCAAAATCAGGGACATTTTTGCATTTTGAAACTTGAATTTTCGGTAACTTTTTGCCACTTTATTTTTGAGGGGTTTTTGACATTTTTTACAATAACTGGACCAAAACCATGCAACTTCTTCTTTAGACGCATTTTTCTAGGACCAAAATTAAAAAAGTTACAAAGGTTTTTCCAAAATCAGGGACATTTTGGCATTTCGAATCTTCAATTTTCAGTAACTTTTTGCCACTTTATTTTTGAGGGGTTTTTGACATTTTTTACAATAACTGGACCAAAACCATGCAACTTCTTCTTTAGACGCATTTTTCTAGGACCAAAATTAAAAAAGTTACAAAGGTTTTTCCAAAATCAGGGACATTTTTGCATTTTGAAACTTGAATTTTCGGTAACTTTTTGCCACTTTATTTTTGAGGGGTTTTTGACATTTTTTACAATAACTGGACCAAAACCATGCAACTTCTTCTTTAGACGCATTTTTCTAGGACCAAAATTAAAAAAGTTACAAAGGTTTTTCCAAAATCAGGGACATTTTTGCATTTTGAAACTTGAATTTTCGGTAACTTTTTGCCACTTTATTTTTGAGGGGTTTTTGACATTTTTCTACAATAACTGGACCAAAACCATGCAACTTCTTCTTTAGACGCATTTTTCTAGGACCAAAATTAAAAAAGTTACAAAGGTTTTTCCAAAATCAGGGACATTTTTGCATTTTGAAACTTCAATTTTCGGTAACTTTTTGCCACTTTATTTTTGATGGGTTTTTGACATTTTTTACAATAACTGGACCAAAACCATGCAACTTCTTCTTTAGACGCATTTTTCTAGGACCAAAATTAAAAAAGTTACAAAGGTTTTTCCAAAATCAGGGACATTTTGGCATTTTGAAACTTGAATTTTCGGTAACTTTTTGCCACTTTATTTTTGAAGGGTTTTTGAAATTTTTCCTAATAACTGGACCAAAACCATGCAACTTCTTCTTTAGACGCATTTTTCTAGGACCAAAATTAAAAAAGTTACAAAGGTTTTTCCAAAATCAGGGACATTTTTGCATTTTGAAACTTCAATTTTCGGTAACTTTTTGCCACTTTATTTTTGAGGGGTTTTTGAAATTTTTCCTAATAACTGGACCAAAACCATGCAACTTCTTTTTTAGACGCATTTTTCTAGGACCAAAATTAAAAAAGTTACAAAGGTTTTTCCAAAATCAGGGACATTTTGGCATTTTGAAACTTGAATTTTCGGTAACTTTTTGCCACTTTATTTTTGAAGGGTTTTTGACATTTTTTACAATAACTGGACCAAAACCATGCAACTTCTTCTTTAGACGCATTTTTCTAGGACCAAAATTAAAAAAGTTACAAAGGTTTTTCCAAAATCAGGGACATTTTTGCATTTTGAAACTTGAATTTTCGGTAACTTTTTGCCACTTTATTTTTGAGGGGTTTTTGACATTTTTTACAATAACTGGACCAAAACCATGCAACTTCTTCTTTAGACGCATTTTTCTAGGACCAAAATTAAAAAAGTTACAAAGGTTTTTCCAAAATCAGGGACATTTTGGCATTTCGAATCTTCAATTTTCGGTAACTTTTTGCCACTTTATTTTTGAGGGGTTTTTGATATTTTTTACAATAACTGGACCAAAACCATGCAACTTCTTCTTTAGACGCATTTTTCTAGGACCAAAATTAAAAAAGTTACAAAGGTTTTTCCAAAATCAGGGACATTTTGGCATTTTGAAACTTGAATTTTCGGTAACTTTTTGCCACTTTATTTTTGAAGGGTTTTTGACATTTTTTACAATAACTGGACCAAAACCATGCAACTTCTTCTTTAGACGCATTTTTCTAGGACCAAAATTAAAAAAGTTACAAAGGTTTTTCCAAAATCAGGGACATTTTTGCATTTTGAAACTTGAATTTTCGGTAACTTTTTGCCACTTTATTTTTGAGGGGTTTTTGAAATTTTTCCTAATAACTGGACCAAAACCATGCAACTTCTTCTTTAGACGCATTTTTCTAGGACCAAAATTAAAAAAGTTACAAAGGTTTTTCCAAAATCAGGGACATTTTTGCATTTTGAAACTTGAATTTTCGGTAACTTTTTGCCACTTTATTTTTGAAGGGTTTTTGACATTTTTTACAATAACTGGACCAAAACCATGCAACTTCTTCTTTAGACGCATTTTTCTAGGACCAAAATTAAAAAAGTTACAAAGGTTTTTCCAAAATCAGGGACATTTTTGCATTTTGAAACTTGAATTTTCGGTAACTTTTTGCCACTTTATTTTTGAGGGGTTTTTGACATTTTTTACAATAACTGGACCAAAACCATGCAACTTCTTCTTTAGACGCATTTTTCTAGGACCAAAATTAAAAAAGTTACAAAGGTTTTTCCAAAATCAGGGACATTTTTGCATTTTGAAACTTGAATTTTCGGTAACTTTTTGCCACTTTATTTTTGAAGGGTTTTTGACATTTTTTACAATAACTGGACCAAAACCATGCAACTTCTTCTTTAGACGCATTTTTCTAGGACCAAAATTAAAAAAGTTACAAAGGTTTTTCCAAAATCAGGGACATTTTTGCATTTTGAAACTTGAATTTTCGGTAACTTTTTGCCACTTTATTTTTGAGGGGTTTTTGAAATTTTTCCTAATAACTGGACCAAAACCATGCAACTTCTTCTTTAGACGCATTTTTCTAGGACCAAAATTAAAAAAGTTACAAAGGTTTTTCCAAAATCAGGGACATTTTTTCATTTTGAAACTTGAATTTTCGGTAACTTTTTGCCACTTTATTTTTGAGGGGTTTTTGACATTTTTTACAATAACTGGACCAAAACCATGCAACTTCTTCTTTAGACGCATTTTTCTAGGACCAAAATTAAAAAAGTTACAAAGGTTTTTCCAAAATCAGGGACATTTTTGCATTTTGAAACTTGAATTTTCGGTAACTTTTTGCCACTTTATTTTTGATGGGTTTTTGACATTTTTTAAAATAACTGGACCAAAACCATGCAACTTCTTCTTTAGACGCATTTTTCTAGGACCAAAATTAAAAAAGTTACAAAGGTTTTTCCAAAATCAGGGACATTTTTGCATTTTGAAACTTGAATTTTCGGTAACTTTTTGCCAGTTTATTTTTGAAGGGTTTTTGACATATTTCCTATTAACTGGAACAAAACCATGCAACTTCTTCTTTAGACGCATTTTTCTAGGACCAAAATTAAAAAAGTTACAAAGGTTTTTCCAAAATCAGGGACATTTTTGCATTTTGAAACTTGAATTTTCGGTAACTTTTTGCCACTTTATTTTTGAGGGGTTTTTGACATTTTTCCTATTAACTGGAACAAAACCATGCAACTTCTTCTTTAGACGCATTTTTCTAGGACCAAAATTAAAAAAGTTACAAAGGTTTTTCCAAAATCAGGGACATTTTTGCATTTTGAAACTTGAATTTTCGGTAACTTTTTGCCACTTTATTTTTGAGGGGTTTTTGACATTTTTTACAATAACTGGACCAAAACCATGCAACTTCTTCTTTAGACGCATTTTTCTAGGACCAAAATTAAAAAAGTTACAAAGGTTTTTCCAAAATCAGGGACATTTTTGCATTTTGAAACTTGAATTTTCGGTAACTTTTTGCCACTTTATTTTTGAAGGGTTTTTGAAATTTTTCCTAATAACTGGACCAAAACCATGCAACTTCTTCTTTAGACGCATTTTTCTAGGACCAAAATTAAAAAAGTTACAAAGGTTTTTCCAAAATCAGGGACATTTTTGCATTTTGAAACTTGAATTTTCGGTAACTTTTTGCCACTTTATTTTTGAGGGGTTTTTGAAATTTTTCCTAATAACTGGACCAAAACCATGCAACTTCTTCTTTAGACGCATTTTTCTAGGACCAAAATTAAAAAAGTTACAAAGGTTTTTCCAAAATCAGGGACATTTTTGCATTTTGAAACTTGAATTTTCGGTAACTTTTTGCCACTTTATTTTTGAGGGGTTTTTGACATTTTCCCTTATAACTGGACCAAAACCATGCAACTTCTTCTTTAGACGCATTTTTCTAGGACCAAAATTAAAAAAGTTACAAAGGTTTTTCCAAAATCAGGGACATTTTTGCATTTTGAAACTTGAATTTTCGGTAACTTTTTGCCACTTTATTTTTGAGGGGTTTTTGAAATTTTTACTAATAACTGGACCAAAACCATGCAACTTCTTCTTTAGACGCATTTTTCTAGGACCAAAATTAAAAAAGTTACAAAGGTTTTTCCAAAATCAGGGACATTTTTGCATTTTGAAACTTGAATTTTCGGTAACTTTTTGCCACTTTATTTTTGAGGGGTTTTTGACATTTTTTACAATAACTGGACCAAAACCATGCAACTTCTTCTTTAGACGCATTTTTCTAGGACCAAAATTAAAAAAGTTACAAAGGTTTTTCCAAAATCAGGGACATTTTTGCATTTTGAAACTTCAATTTTCGGTAACTTTTTGCCACTTTATTTTTGAGGGGTTTTTGAAATTTTTCCTAATAACTGGACCAAAACCATGCAACTTCTTCTTTAGACGCATTTTTCTAGGACCAAAATTAAAAAAGTTACAAAGGTTTTTCCAAAATCAGGGACATTTTTGCATTTTGAAACTTGAATTTTCGGTAACTTTTTGCCACTTTATTTTTGAAGGGTTTTTGAAATTTTTCCTAATAACTGGACCAAAACCATGCAACTTCTTCTTTAGACGCATTTTTCTAGGACCAAAATTAAAAAAGTTACAAAGGTTTTTCCAAAATCAGGGACATTTTTGCATTTTGAAACTTCAATTTTCGGTAACTTTTTGCCACTTTATTTTTGAAGGGTTTTTAAAATTTTTACTAATAACTGGACCAAAACAATGCAACTTCTTCTTTAGACGCATTTTTCTAGGACCAAAATTAAAAAAGTTACAAACGTTTTTCCAAAATCAGGAACATTTTTGCATTTTAAAACTTCAAATTTCGGTAACTTTTTGCCACTTTATTTTTGAAGGGTTTTTGACATTTTTTACAATAACTGGACCAAAACCATGCAACTTCTTCTTTAGACGCATTTTTCTAGGACCAAAATTAAAAAAGTTACAAAGGTTTTTCCAAAATCAGGGACATTTTTGCATTTTGAAACTTCAATTTTCGGTAACTTTTTGCCACTTTATTTTTGAGGGGTTTTTGATATTTTTTACAATAACTGGACCAAAACCATGCAACTTCTTCTTTAGACGCATTTTTCTAGGACTAAAATTAAAAAAGTTACAAAGGTTTTTCCAAAATCAGGGACATTTTTGCATTTTGAAACTTGAATTTTCGGTAACTTTTTGCCACTTTATTTTTGAGGGGTTTTTGAAATTTTTTACAATAACTGGACCAAAACCATGCAACTTCTTCTTTAGACGCATTTTTCTAGGACCAAAATTAAAAAAGTTACAAAGGTTTTTCCAAAATCAGGGACATTTTTGCATTTTGAAACTTGAATTTTCGGTAACTTTTTGCCACTTTATTTTTGAGGGGTTTTTGACATTTTTTACAATAACTGGACCAAAACCATGCAACTTCTTCTTTAGACGCATTTTTCTAGGACCAAAATTAAAAAAGTTACAAAGGTTTTTCCAAAATCAGGGACATTTTTGCATTTTGAAACTTGAATTTTCGGTAACTTTTTGCCACTTTATTTTTGAGGGGTTTTTGACATTTTTTACAATAACTGGACCAAAACCATGCAACTTCTTCTTTAGACGCATTTTTCTAGGACCAAAATTAAAAAAGTTACAAAGGTTTTTCCAAAATCAGGGACATTTTGGCATTTCGAATCTTCAATTTTCGGTAACTTTTTGCCACTTTATTTTTGAGGGGTTTTTGAAATTTTTCCTAATAACTGGACCAAAACCATGCAACTTCTTCTTTAGACGCATTTTTCTAGGACCAAAATTAAAAAAGTTACAAAGGTTTTTCCAAAATCAGGGACATTTTTGCATTTTGAAACTTGAATTTTCGGTAACTTTTTGCCACTTTATTTTTGAGGGGTTTTTGAAATTTTTCCTAATAACTGGACCAAAACCATGCAACTTCTTCTTTAGACGCATTTTTCTAGGACCAAAATTAAAAAAGTTACAAAGGTTTTTCCAAAATCAGGGACATTTTTGCATTTTGAAACTTGAATTTTCGGTAACTTTTTGCCACTTTATTTTTGAGGGGTTTTTGACATTTTTTACAATAACTGGACCAAAACCATGCAACTTCTTCTTTAGACGCATTTTTCTAGGACCAAAATTAAAAAAGTTACAAAGGTTTTTCCAAAATCAGGGACATTTTTGCATTTTGAAACTTGAATTTTCGGTAACTTTTTGCCACTTTATTTTTGAGGGGTTTTTGAAATTTTTCCTAATAACTGGACCAAAACCATGCAACTTCTTCTTTAGACGCATTTTTCTAGGACCAAAATTAAAAAAGTTACAAAGGTTTTTCCAAAATCAGGGACATTTTGGCATTTTGAAACTTGAATTTTCGGTAACTTTTTGCCACTTTATTTTTGAGGGGTTTTTGACATTTTTTACAATAACTGGACCAAAACCATGCAACTTCTTCTTTAGACGCATTTTTCTAGGACCAAAATTAAAAAAGTTACAAAGGTTTTTCCAAAATCAGGGACATTTTTGCATTTTGAAACTTGAATTTTCGGTAACTTTTTGCCACTTTATTTTTGAGGGGTTTTTGACATTTTTTACAATAACTGGACCAAAACCATGCAACTTCTTCTTTAGACGCATTTTTCTAGGACCAAAATTAAAAAAGTTACAAAGGTTTTTCCAAAATCAGGGACATTTTTGCATTTTGAAACTTGAATTTTCGGTAACTTTTTGCCACTTTATTTTTGAGGGGTTTTTGAAATTTTTTACAATAACTGGACCAAAACCATGCAACTTCTTCTTTAGACGCATTTTTCTAGGACCAAAATTAAAAAAGTTACAAAGGTTTTTCCAAAATCAGGGACATTTTTGCATTTTGAAACTTGAATTTTCGGTAACTTTTTGCCACTTTATTTTTGAGGGGTTTTTGACATTTTTTACAATAACTGGACCAAAACCATGCAACTTCTTCTTTAGACGCATTTTTCTAGGACCAAAATTAAAAAAGTTACAAAGGTTTTTCCAAAATCAGGGACATTTTGGCATTTTGAAACTTGAATTTTCGGTAACTTTTTGCCACTTTATTTTTGAGGGGTTTTTGACATTTTTTACAATAACTGGACCAAAACCATGCAACTTCTTCTTTAGACGCATTTTTCTAGGACCAAAATTAAAAAAGTTACAAAGGTTTTTCCAAAATCAGGGACATTTTTGCATTTTGAAACTTGAATTTTCGGTAACTTTTTGCCACTTTATTTTTGAGGGGTTTTTGACATTTTTTACAATAACTGGACCAAAACCATGCAACTTCTTCTTTAGACGCATTTTTCTAGGACCAAAATTAAAAAAGTTACAAAGGTTTTTCCAAAATCAGGGACATTTTTGCATTTTGAAACTTGAATTTTCGGTAACTTTTTGCCACTTTATTTTTGAGGGGTTTTTGACATTTTTTACAATAACTGGACCAAAACCATGCAACTTCTTCTTTAGACGCATTTTTCTAGGACCAAAATTAAAAAAGTTACAAAGGTTTTTCCAAAATCAGGGACATTTTTGCATTTTGAAACTTGAATTTTCGGTAACTTTTTGCCACTTTATTTTTGAGGGGTTTTTGAAATTTTTCCTAATAACTGGACCAAAACCATGCAACTTCTTCTTTAGACGCATTTTTCTAGGACCAAAATTAAAAAAGTTACAAAGGTTTTTCCAAAATCAGGGACATTTTGGCATTTTGAAACTTGAATTTTCGGTAACTTTTTGCCACTTTATTTTTGAGGGGTTTTTGACATTTTTTACAATAACTGGACCAAAATTATGCAACTTCTTCTTTAGACGCATTTTTCTAGGACCAAAATTAAAAAAGTTACAAAGGTTTTTCCAAAATCAGGGACATTTTGGCATTTCGAATCTTCAATTTTCGGTAACTTTTTGCCACTTTATTTTTGAGGGGTTTTTGATATTTTTTACAATAACTGGACCAAAACCATGCAACTTCTTCTTTAGACGCATTTTTCTAGGACCAAAATTAAAAAAGTTACAAAGGTTTTTCCAAAATCAGGGACATTTTTGCATTTTGAAACTTGAATTTTCGGTAACTTTTTGCCACTTTATTTTTGAGGGGTTTTTGACATTTTTTACAATAACTGGACCAAAACCATGCAACTTCTTCTTTAGACGCATTTTTCTAGGACCAAAATTAAAAAAGTTACAAAGGTTTTTCCAAAATCAGGGACATTTTGGCATTTTGAAACTTGAATTTTCGGTAACTTTTTGCCACTTTATTTTTGAAGGGTTTTTGACATTTTTTACAATAACTGGACCAAAACCATGCAACTTCTTCTTTAGACGCATTTTTCTAGGACCAAAATTAAAAAAGTTACAAAGGTTTTTCCAAAATCAGGGACATTTTGGCATTTTGAAACTTGAATTTTCGGTAACTTTTTGCCACTTTATTTTTGAAGGGTTTTTGAAATTTTTCCTAATAACTGGACCAAAACCATGCAACTTCTTCTTTAGACGCATTTTTCTAGGACCAAAATTAAAAAAGTTACAAAGGTTTTTCCAAAATCAGGGACATTTTTGCATTTTGAAACTTGAATTTTCGGTAACTTTTTGCCACTTTATTTTTGAAGGGTTTTTGAAATTTTTCCTAATAACTGGACCAAAACCATGCAACTTCTTCTTTAGACGCATTTTTCTAGGACCAAAATTAAAAAAGTTACAAAGGTTTTTCCAAAATCAGGGACATTTTGGCATTTTGAAACTTGAATTTTCGGTAACTTTTTGCCACTTTATTTTTGAGGGGTTTTTGACATTTTTTACAATAACTGGACCAAAACCATGCAACTTCTTCTTTAGACGCATTTTTCTAGGACCAAAATTAAAAAAGTTACAAAGGTTTTTCCAAAATCAGGGACATTTTTGCATTTTGAAACTTGAATTTTCGGTAACTTTTTGCCACTTTATTTTTGAGGGGTTTTTGACATTTTTTACAATAACTGGACCAAAACCATGCAACTTCTTCTTTAGACGCATTTTTCTAGGACCAAAATTAAAAAAGTTACAAAGGTTTTTCCAAAATCAGGGACATTTTGGCATTTTGAAACTTGAATTTTCGGTAACTTTTTGCCACTTTATTTTTGAGGGGTTTTTGAAATTTTTCCTAATAACTGGACCAAAACCATGCAACTTCTTCTTTAGACGCATTTTTCTAGGACCAAAATTAAAAAAGTTACAAAGGTTTTTCCAAAATCAGGGACATTTTTGCATTTTGAAACTTGAATTTTCGGTAACTTTTTGCCACTTTATTTTTGAGGGGTTTTTGACATTTTTTACAATAACTGGACCAAAACCATGCAACTTCTTCTTTAGACGCATTTTTCTAGGACCAAAATTAAAAAAGTTACAAAGGTTTTTCCAAAATCAGAGACATTTTGGCATTTTGAAACTTGAATTTTCGGTAACTTTTTGCCACTTTATTTTTGAGGGGTTTTTGACATTTTTTACAATAACTGGACCAAAACCATGCAACTTCTTCTTTAGACGCATTTTTCTAGGACCAAAATTAAAAAAGTTACAAAGGTTTTTCCAAAATCAGGGACATTTTTGCATTTTGAAACTTGAATTTTCGGTAACTTTTTGCCACTTTATTTTTGAAGGGTTTTTGACATTTTTTACAATAACTGGACCAAAACCATGCAACTTCTTCTTTAGACGCATTTTTCTAGGACCAAAATTAAAAAAGTTACAAAGGTTTTTCCAAAATCAGGGACATTTTGGCATTTTGAAACTTGAATTTTCGGTAACTTTTTGCCACTTTATTTTTGAAGGGTTTTTGACATTTTTTACAATAACTGGACCAAAACCATGCAACTTCTTCTTTAGACGCATTTTTCTAGGACCAAAATTAAAAAAGTTACAAAGGTTTTTCCAAAATCAGGGACATTTTTGCATTTTGTATCTTGAATTTTATGTAACTTTTTGCCACTTTATTTTTGAGGGTTTTTGACATTTTTAACAATAACTGGACCAAAACCATGCAACTTCTTCTTTAGACGCATTTTTCTAGGACCAAAATTAAAAAAGTTACAAAGGTTTTTCCAAAATCAGGGACATTTTTGCATTTTGAAACTTGAATTTTCGGTAACTTTTTGCCGCTTTATTTTTGAGGGGTTTTTGACATTTTTTACAATAACTGGACCAAAACCATGCAACTTCTTCTTTAGACGCATTTTTCTAGGACCAAAATTAAAAAAGTTACAAAGGTTTTTCCAAAATCAGGGACATTTTGGCATTTTGAAACTTGAATTTTCGGTAACTTTTTGCCACTTTATTTTTGAGGGGTTTTTGACATTTTTTACAATAACTGGACCAAAACCATGCAACTTCTTCTTTAGACGCATTTTTCTAGGACCAAAATTAAAAAAGTTACAAAGGTTTTTCCAAAATCAGGGACATTTTTGCATTTTGAAACTTGAATTTTCGGTAACTTTTTGCCACTTTATTTTTGAGGGGTTTTTGACATTTTTTACAATAACTGGACCAAAACCATGCAACTTCTTCTTTAGACGCATTTTTCTAGGACCAAAATTAAAAAAGTTACAAAGGTTTTTCCAAAATCAGGGACATTTTTGCATTTTGAAACTTGAATTTTCGGTAACTTTTTGCCACTTTATTTTTGAGGGGTTTTTGACATTTTTTACAATAACTGGACCAAAACCATGCAACTTCTTCTTTAGACGCATTTTTCTAGGACCAAAATTAAAAAAGTTACAAAGGTTTTTCCAAAATCAGGGACATTTTTGCATTTTGAAACTTGAATTTTCGGTAACTTTTTGCCGCTTTATTTTTGAGGGGTTTTTGAAATTTTTTTACAATAACTGGACCAAAACCATGCAACTTCTTCTTTAGACGCATTTTTCTAGGACCAAAATTAAAAAAGTTACAAAGGTTTTTCCAAAATCAGGGACATTTTTGCATTTTGAAACTTGAATTTTCGGTAACTTTTTGCCACTTTATTTTTAAAGGGTTTTTGACATTTTTTACAATAACTGGACCAAAACCATGCAACTTCTTCTTTAGACGCATTTTTCTAGGACCAAAATTAAAAAAGTTACAAAGGTTTTTCCAAAATCAGGGACATTTTTGCATTTTGAAACTTGAATTTTCGGTAACTTTTTGCCACTTTATTTTTGAGGGTATTTTGACATTTTTTACAATAACTGGACCAAAACCATGCAACTTCTTCTTTAGACGCATTTTTCTAGGACCAAAATTAAAAAAGTTACAAAGGTTTTTCCAAAATCAGGGACATTTTTGCATTTTGAAACTTGAATTTTCGGTAACTTTTTGCCACTTTATTTTTGAGGGGTTTTTGACATTTTTTACAATAACTGGACCAAAACCATGCAACTTCTTCTTTAGACGCATTTTTCTAGGACCAAAATTAAAAAAGTTACAAAGGTTTTTCCAAAATCAGGGACATTTTGCATTTTGAAACTTGAATTTTCGGTAACTTTTTGCCACTTTATTTTTGAAGGGTTTTTGAAATTTTTTACAATAACTGGAACAAAACCATGCAACTTCTTCTTTAGACGCATTTTTCTAGGACCAAAATTAAAAAAGTTACAAAGGTTTTTCCAAAATCAGGGACATTTTTGCATTTTGAAACTTGAATTTTCGGTAACTTTTTGCCACTTTATTTTTGAAGGGTTTTTGACATTTTTTACAATAACTGGACCAAAACCATGCAACTTCTTCTTTAGACGCATTTTTCTAGGACCAAAATTAAAAAAGTTACAAAGGTTTTTCCAAAATCAGGGACATTTTTGCATTTTGAAACTTGAATTTTCGGTAACTTTTTGCCACTTTATTTTTGAGGGGTTTTTGAAATTTTTTACAATAACTGGAACAAAACCATGCAACTTCTTCTTTAGACGCATTTTTCTAGGACCAAAATTAAAAAAGTTACAAAGGTTTTTCCAAAATCAGGGACATTTTTGCATTTTGAAACTTGAATTTTCGGTAACTTTTTGCCACTTTATTTTTGAGGGGTTTTTGACATTTTTTACAATAACTGGACCAAAACCATGCAACTTCTTCTTTAGACGCATTTTTCTAGGACCAAAATTAAAAAAGTTACAAAGGTTTTTCCAAAATCAGGGACATTTTTGCATTTTGAAACTTGAATTTTCGGTAACTTTTTGCCACTTTATTTTTGAGGGTTTTTTGAAATTTTTACAATAACTGGACCAAAACCATGCAACTTCTTCTTTAGACGCATTTTTCTAGGACCAAAATTAAAAAAGTTACAAAGGTTTTTCCAAAATCAGGGACATTTTTTGGCATTTTGAAACTTGAATTTTCGGTAACTTTTTGCCACTTTATTTTTGAAGGGTTTTTGAAATTTTTTACAATAACTGGAACAAAACCATGCAACTTCTTCTTTAGACGCATTTTTCTAGGACCAAAATTAAAAAAGTTACAAAGGTTTTTCCAAAATCAGGGACATTTTTGCATTTTGAAACTTGAATTTTCGGTAACTTTTTGCCACTTTATTTTTGAGGGGTTTTTGACATTTTTTACAATAACTGGACCAAAACCATGCAACTTCTTCTTTAGACGCATTTTTCTAGGACCAAAATTAAAAAAGTTACAAAGGTTTTTCCAAAATCAGGGACATTTTTGCATTTTGAAACTTGAATTTTCGGTAACTTTTTGCCACTTTATTTTTGAGGGGTTTTTGACATTTTTTACAATAACTGGACCAAAACCATGCAACTTCTTCTTTAGACGCATTTTTCTAGGACCAAAATTAAAAAAGTTACAAAGGTTTTTCCAAAATCAGGGACATTTTTGCATTTTGAAACTTGAATTTTCGGTAACTTTTTGCCACTTTATTTTTGTAAAGGGTTTTTGACATTTTTTACAATAACTGGACCAAAACCATGCAACTTCTTCTTTAGACGCATTTTTCTAGGACCAAAATTAAAAAAGTTACAAAGGTTTTTCCAAAATCAGGGACATTTTTGCATTTTGAAACTTGAATTTTCGGTAACTTTTTGCCACTTTATTTTTGAGGGGTTTTTGACATTTTTTACAATAACTGGACCAAAACCATGCAACTTCTTCTTTAGACGCATTTTTCTAGGACCAAAATTAAAAAAGTTACAAAGGTTTTTCCAAAATCAGGGACATTTTTGCATTTTGAAACTTGAATTTTCGGTAACTTTTTGCCACTTTATTTTTGAAGGGTTTTTGACATTTTTTACAATAACTGGACCAAAACCATGCAACTTCTTCTTTAGACGCATTTTTCTAGGACCAAAATTAAAAAAGTTACAAAGGTTTTTCCAAAATCAGGGACATTTTTGCATTTTGAAACTTGAATTTTCGGTAACTTTTTGCCACTTTATTTTTGAGGGGTTTTTGACATTTTTTACAATAACTGGACCAAAACCATGCAACTTCTTCTTTAGACGCATTTTTCTAGGACCAAAATTAAAAAAGTTACAAAGGTTTTTCCAAAATCAGGGACATTTTTGCATTTTGAAACTTGAATTTTCGGTAACTTTTTGCCACTTTATTTTTGAAGGGTTTTTGACATTTTTTACAATAACTGGACCAAAACCATGCAACTTCTTCTTTAGACGCATTTTTCTAGGACCAAAATTAAAAAAGTTACAAAGGTTTTTCCAAAATCAGGGACATTTTTGCATTTTGAAACTTGAATTTTCGGTAACTTTTTGCCACTTTATTTTTGAAGGGTTTTTGAAATTTTTCCTAATAACTGGACCAAAACCATGCAACTTCTTCTTTAGACGCATTTTTCTAGGACCAAAATTAAAAAAGTTACAAAGGTTTTTCCAAAATCAGGGACATTTTTGCATTTTGAAACTTGAATTTTCGGTAACTTTTTGCCACTTTATTTTTGAGGGGTTTTTGACATTTTTTACAATAACTGGACCAAAACCATGCAACTTCTTCTTTAGACGCATTTTTCTAGGACCAAAATTAAAAAAGTTACAAAGGTTTTTCCAAAATCAGGGACATTTTTGCATTTTGAAACTTGAATTTTCGGTAACTTTTTGCCACTTTATTTTTGAAGGGTTTTTGAAATTTTTTACAATAACTGGAACAAAACCATGCAACTTCTTCTTTAGACGCATTTTTCTAGGACCAAAATTAAAAAAGTTACAAAGGTTTTTCCAAAATCAGGGACATTTTTGCATTTTGAAACTTGAATTTTCGGTAACTTTATGCACCTTTATTTTTTAGTGGTTTTTTACATTTTTTACAATAACTGGACCAAAACCATGCAACTTCTTCTTTAGACGCATTTTTCTAGGACCAAAATTAAAAAAGTTACAAAGGTTTTTCCAAAATCAGGGACATTTTTGCATTTTGAAACTTGAATTTTCGGTAACTTTTTGCCACTTTATTTTTGAGGGGTTTTTGACATTTTTTACAATAACTGGACCAAAACCATGCAACTTCTTCTTTAGACGCATTTTTCTAGGACCAAAATTAAAAAAGTTACAAAGGTTTTTCCAAAATCAGGGACATTTTTGCATTTTGAAACTTGAATTTTCGGTAACTTTTTGCCAGTTTATTTTTGAAGGGTTTTTGACATTTTTTACAATAACTGGACCAAAACCATGCAACTTCTTCTTTAGACGCATTTTTCTAGGACCAAAATTAAAAAAGTTACAAAGGTTTTTCCAAAATCAGGGACATTTTTGCATTTTGAAACTTGAATTTTCGGTAACTTTTTGCCACTTTATTTTTGAGGGGTTTTTGACATTTTTTTACAATAACTGGACCAAAACCATGCAACTTCTTCTTTAGACGCATTTTTCTAGGACCAAAATTAAAAAAGTTACAAAGGTTTTTCCAAAATCAGGGACATTTTTGCATTTTGAAACTTGAATTTTCGGTAACTTTTTGCCACTTTATTTTTGAAGGGTTTTTGACATTTTTTACAATAACTGGACCAAAACCATGCAACTTCTTCTTTAGACGCATTTTTCTAGGACCAAAATTAAAAAAGTTACAAAGGTTTTTCCAAAATCAGGGACATTTTTGCATTTTGAAACTTGAATTTTGGTAACATTTTTGCACATTTTTTTTTGGGGGTTTTTTTAATTTTTTACAATAACTGGACCAAAACCATGCAACTTCTTCTTTAGACGCATTTTTCTAGGACCAAAATTAAAAAAGTTACAAAGGTTTTTCCAAAATCAGGGACATTTTTGCATTTTGAAACTTGAATTTTCGGTAACTTTTTGCCACTTTATTTTTGAGGGGTTTTTGAAATTTTTTACAATAACTGGACCAAAACCATGCAACTTCTTCTTTAGACGCATTTTTCTAGGACCAAAATTAAAAAAGTTACAAAGGTTTTTCCAAAATCAGGGACATTTTTGCATTTTGAAACTTGAATTTTCGGTAACTTTTTGCCACTTTATTTTTGAAGGGTTTTTGAAATTTTTCCTAATAACTGGACCAAAACCATGCAACTTCTTCTTTAGACGCATTTTTCTAGGACCAAAATTAAAAAAGTTACAAAGGTTTTTTTTTCCAAAATCAGGGACATTTTTGCAATTTGACACTTGAATTTTCGGTAACTTTTTGCCACTTGATTTTTGAAGGGTTTTTGACATTTTTTACAATAACTGGACCAAAACCATGCAACTTCTTCTTTAGACGCATTTTTCTAGGACCAAAATTAAAAAAGTTACAAAGGTTTTTCCAAAATCAGGGACATTTTTGCATTTTGAAACTTGAATTTTCGGTAACTTTTTGCCACTTTATTTTTGAAGGGTTTTTGACATTTTTTACAATAACTGGACCAAAACCATGCAACTTCTTCTTTAGACGCATTTTTCTAGGACCAAAATTGAAAAAGTTACAAAGGTTTTTTTTCCAAAATCAGGGACATTTTTGCATTTTGAAACTTGAATTTTCGGTAACTTTTTGCCACTTTATTTTTAAGGGGTTTTTGAAATTTTATAAAATAACTGGACCAAAACCATGCAACTTCTTATTTAGACGCATTTTTCTATGACCAAAATTAAAAAAGTTACAAAGGTTTTTCCAAAATCAGGGACATTTTGGCATTTCGAATCTTCAATTTTCGGTAACTTTGTGCCACTTTATTTTTGAAGGGTTTTTGACATTTTTTACAATAACTGGACCAAAACCATGCAACTTCTTCTTTAGACGCATTTTTCTACAACCAAAATTAAAAAAGTTACAAAGGTTTTTCCAAAATAAGGGACATTTTTGCATTTTTGAAACTTGAATTTTCGGTAACTTTTTGCCACTTTATTTTTGAGGGGTTTTTGACATTTTTTACAATAACTGGACCAAAACCATGCAACTTCTTCTTTAGACGCATTTTTCTAGGACCAAAATTAAAAAAGTTACAAAGGTTTTTCCAAAATCAGGGACATTTTTGCATTTTGAAACTTGAATTTTCGGTAACTTTTTGCCACTTTATTTTTGATGGGTTTTTGAAATTTTTTACAATAACTGGACCAAAACCATGCAACTTCTTCTTTAGACGCATTTTTCTAGGACCAAAATTAAAAAAGTTACAAAGGTTTTTCCAAAATCAGGGACATTTTTGCATTTTGAAACTTGAATTTTACGGTAACTTTTTGCCACTTTATTTTTGAGGGGTTTTTGACATTTTTTACAATAACTGGACCAAAACCATGCAACTTCTTCTTTAGACGCATTTTTCTAGGACCAAAATTAAAAAAGTTACAAAGGTTTTTCCAAAATCAGGGACATTTTTGCATTTTGAAACTTGAATTTTCGGTAACTTTTTGCCACTTTATTTTTGAAGGGTTTTTGACATTTTTTACAATAACTGGACCAAAACCATGCAACTTCTTCTTTAGACGCATTTTTCTAGGACCAAAATTAAAAAAGTTACAAAGGTTTTTCCAAAATCACAGACATTTTTTCATTTTGAAACTTCAATTTTCGGTAACTTTTTGCCACTTTATTTTTGAGGGGTTTTTGACATTTTTTACAATAACTGGACCAAAACCATGCAACTTCTTCTTTAGACGCATTTTTCTAGGACCAAAATTAAAAAAGTTACAAAGGTTTTTCCAAAATCAGGGACATTTTGGCATTTTGAAACTTGAATTTTCGGTAACTTTTTGCCACTTTATTTTTGAAGGGTTTTTGACATTTTTTTACAATAACTGGACCAAAACCATGCAACTTCTTCTTTAGACGCATTTTTCTAGGACCAAAATTAAAAAAGTTACAAAGGTTTTTCCAAAATCAGGGACATTTTTGCATTTTGAAACTTGAATTTTCGGTAACTTTTTGCCAGTTTATTTTTAACGGGTTTTTGACATTTTTTTACAATAACTGGACCAAAACCATGCAACTTCTTCTTTAGACGCATTTTTCTAGGACCAAAATTAAAAAAGTTACAAAGGTTTTTTCCAAAATCAGGGACATTTTTGCATTTTGATACTTGAATTTTCGGTAACTTTTTGCCACTTTATTTTTGAAGGGTTTTTGACATTTTTTACAATAACTGGACCAAAACCATGCAACTTCTTCTTTAGACGCATTTTTCTAGGACCAAAATTAAAAAAGTTACAAAGGTTTTTCCAAAATCAGGGACATTTTTGCATTTTGAAACTTGAATTTTCGGTAACTTTTTGCCACTTTATTTTTAAAGGGTTTTTGACATTTTTTACAATAACTGGACCAAAACCATGCAACTTCTTCTTTAGACGCATTTTTTCTAGGACCAAAATTAAAAAATTTAAAAAGGTTTTTCCAAAATCAGGGACATTTTTGCATTTTGAAACTTGAATTTTCGGTAACTTTTTGCCACTTTATTTTTGAAGGGTTTTTGAAATTTTTTTACAATAACTGGACCAAAACCATGCAACTTCTTCTTTAGACGCATTTTTTCTAGGACCAAACTTAATAAATTTACAAAGGTTTTTCCAAAATCAGGGACATTTTTGCATTTTGAAACTTGAATTTTCGGTAACTTTTTGCCACTTTATTTTTGAGGGGTTTTTGACATTTTTTACAATAACTGGACCAAAACCATGCAACTTCTTCTTTAGACGCATTTTTCTAGGACCAAAATTAAAAAAGTTACAAAGGTTTTTCCAAAATCAGGGACATTTTTGCATTTTGAAACTTGAATTTTCGGTAACTTTTTGCCACTTTATTTTTAAAGGGTTTTTGAAATTTTTCCTAATAACTGGACCAAAACCATGCAACTTCTTCTTTAGACGCATTTTTCTAGGACCAAAATTAAAAAAGTTACAAAGGTTTTTCCAAAATCAGGGACATTTTTGCATTTTGAAACTTGAATTTTCGGTAACTTTTTGCCACTTTATTTTTGAGGGGTTTTTGACATTTTTTACAATAACTGGACCAAAACCATGCAACTTCTTCTTTAGACGCATTTTTCTAGGACCAAAATTAAAAAAGTTACAAAGGTTTTTCCAAAATCAGGGACATTTTTGCATTTTGAAACTTGAATTTTCGGTAACTTTTTGCCACTTTATTTTTAAAGGGTTTTTGACATTTTTTACAATAACTGGACCAAAACCATGCAACTTCTTCTTTAGACGCATTTTTCTAGGACCAAAATTAAAAAAGTTACAAAGGTTTTTCCAAAATCAGGGACATTTTTGCATTTTGAAACTTGAATTTTCGGTAACTTTTTGCCACTTTATTTTTGAGGGGTTTTTGACATTTTTTACAATAACTGGACCAAAACCATGCAACTTCTTCTTTAGACGCATTTTTCTAGGACCAAAATTAAAAAAGTTACAAAGGTTTTTTCCAAAATCAGGGACATTTTTGCATTTTGAAACTTGAATTTTCGGTAACTTTTTGCCACTTTATTTTTGAAGGGTTTTTGAAATTTTTTACAATAACTGGAACAAAACCATGCAACTTCTTCTTTAGACGCATTTTTCTAGGACCAAAATTAAAAAAGTTACAAAGGTTTTTCCAAAATCAGGGACATTTTTGCATTTTGAAACTTGAATTTTCGGTAACTTTTTGCCACTTTATTTTTGAAGGGTTTTTGAAATTTTTTACAATAACTGGAACAAAACCATGCAACTTCTTCTTTAGACGCATTTTTCTAGGACCAAAATTAAAAAAGTTACAAAGGTTTTTCCAAAATCAGGGACATTTTTGCATTTTGAAACTTGAATTTTCGGTAACTTTTTGCCACTTTATTTTTGAAGGGTTTTTTGAAATTTTTTACATTAACTGGACCAAAACCATGCAACTTCTTCTTTAGACGCATTTTTCTAGGACCAAAATTAAAAAAGTTACAAAGGTTTTTCCAAAATCAGGGACATTTTTGCATTTTGAAACTTCAATTTTCGGTAACTTTTTGCCACTTTATTTTTGAAGGGTTTTTGACATTTTTTACAATAACTGGACCAAAACCATGCAACTTCTTCTTTAGACGCATTTTTCTAGGACCAAAATTAAAAAAGTTACAAAGGTTTTTCCAAAATCAGGGACATTTTTGCATTTTGAAACTTGAATTTTCGGTAACTTTTTGCCACTTTATTTTTGAAGGGTTTTTGAAATTTTTTTACAATAACTGGACCAAAACCATGCAACTTCTTCTTTAGACGCATTTTTCTAGGACCAAAATTAAAAAAGTTACAAAGGTTTTTCCAAAATCAGGGACATTTTTGCATTTTGAAACTTGAATTTTCGGTAACTTTTTGCCACTTTATTTTTGAGGGGTTTTTGACATTTTTTACAATAACTGGACCAAAACCATGCAACTTCTTCTTTAGACGCATTTTTCTAGGACCAAAATTAAAAAAGTTACAAAGGTTTTTCCAAAATCAGGGACATTTTTGCATTTTGAAACTTGAATTTTCGGTAACTTTTTGCCACTTTATTTTTGAGGGGTTTTTGACATTTTTTACAATAACTGGACCAAAACCATGCAACTTCTTCTTTAGACGCATTTTTCTAGGACCAAAATTAAAAAAGTTACAAAGGTTTTTCCAAAATCAGGGACATTTTTGCATTTTGAAACTTGAATTTTCGGTAACTTTTTGCCACTTTATTTTTGAAGGGTTTTTGAAATTTTTTACAATAACTGGACCAAAACCATGCAACTTCTTCTTTAGACGCATTTTTCTAGGACCAAAATTAAAAAAGTTACAAAGGTTTTTCCAAAATCAGGGACATTTTTGCATTTTGAAACTTGAATTTTCGGTAACTTTTTGCCACTTTATTTTTGAAGGGTTTTTGAAATTTTTCCTAATAACTGGACCAAAACCATGCAACTTCTTCTTTAGACGCATTTTTCTAGGACCAAAATTAAAAAAGTTACAAAGGTTTTTCCAAAATCAGGGACATTTTTGCATTTTGAAACTTGAATTTTCGGTAACTTTTTGCCACTTTATTTTTGAAGGGTTTTTGAAATTTTTTTACAATAACTGGACCAAAACCATGCAACTTCTTCTTTAGACGCATTTTTCTAGGACCAAAATTAAAAAAGTTACAAAGGTTTTTCCAAAATCAGGGACATTTTTGCATTTTGAAACTTGAATTTTCGGTAACTTTTTTGCCACTTTATTTTTGAAGGGTTTTTGAAATTTTTTACAATAACTGGACCAAAACCATGCAACTTCTTCTTTAGACGCATTTTTCTAGGACCAAAATTAAAAAAGTTACAAAGGTTTTTTCCAAAATCAGGGACATTTTTGCATTTTGAAACTTGAATTTTCGGTAACTTTTTGCCACTTTATTTTTGAAGGGTTTTTGACATTTTTTACAATAGCTGGACCAAAACCATGCAACTTCTTCTTTAGACGCATTTTTCTAGGACCAAAATTAAAAAAGTTACAAAGGTTTTTACAAAATCAGGGACATTTTTGCATTTTGAAAGTTGAATTTTGGGTAACGTTTTGCCACTTTTTTTTTGAAGGGTTTTTGACATTTTTTACAATAACTGGACCAAAACCATGCAACTTCTTCTTTAGACGCATTTTTCTAGGACCAAAATTAAAAAAGTTACAAAGGTTTTTCCAAAATCAGGGACATTTTTGCATTTTGAAAATTGAATTTTCAGTAACTTTTTGCCACTTTATTTTTAAAGGGTTTTTGAAATTTTTTTACAATAACTGGACCAAAACCATGCAACTTCTTCTTTAGACGCATTTTTCTAGGACCAAAATTAAAAAAGTTACAAAGGTTTTTCCAAAATCAGGGACATTTTTGCATTTTGAAACTTGAATTTTCGGTAACTTTTTGCCACTTTATTTTTGAGGGGTTTTTGACATTTTTTACAATAACTGGACCAAAACCATGCAACTTCTTCTTTAGACGCATTTTTCTAGGACCAAAATTAAAAAAGTTACAAAGGTTTTTCCAAAATCAGGGACATTTTTGCATTTTGAAACTTGAATTTTCGGTAACTTTTTCCCACTTTATTTTTGGAGGGTTTTTTGACATTTTTTACAATAACTGGACCAAAACCATGCAACTTCTTCTTTAGACGCATTTTTCTAGGACCAAAATTAAAAAAGTTACAAAGGTTTTTCCAAAATCAGGGACATTTTTGCATTTTGAAACTTGAATTTTCGGTAACTTTTTGCCACTTTATTTTTGAAGGGTTTTTGACATTTTTTACAATAACTGGACCAAAACCATGCAACTTCTTCTTTAGACGCATTTTTCTAGGACCAAAATTAAAAAAGTTACAAAGGTTTTTCCAAAATCAGGGACATTTTTGCATTTTGAAAATTGAATTTTCGGTAACTTTTTGCCACTTTATTTTTGAAGGGTTTTTGAAATTTTTTACAATAACTGGACCAAAACCATGCAACTTCTTCTTTAGACGCATTTTTCTAGGACCAAAATTAAAAAAGTTACAAAGGTTTTTCCAAAATCAGGGACATTTTTGCATTTTGAAACTTGAATTTTCGGTAACTTTTTGCCACTTTATTTTTGAAGGGTTTTTGACATTTTTTACAATAACTGGACCAAAACCATGCAACTTCTTCTTTAGACGCATTTTTCTAGGACCAAAATTAAAAAAGTTACAAAGGTTTTTCCAAAATCAGGGACATTTTGGCATTTTGAAACTTGAATTTTCGGTAACTTTTTGCCACTTTATTTTTGAAGGGGTTTTTGACATTTTTTTTTTACAATAACTGGACCAAAACCATGCAACTTCTTCTTTAGACGCATTTTTCTAGGACCAAAATTAAAAAAGTTACAAAGGTTTTTCCAAAATCAGGGACATTTTTGCATTTTGAAACTTGAATTTTCGGTAACTTTTTGCCACTTTATTTTTGAAGGGTTTTTGATATTTTTTACAATAACTGGACCAAAACCATGCAACTTCTTCTTTATACGCATTTTTCTAGGACCAAAATTAAAAAAAGTTACAGAGGTTTTTCCAAAATCAGGGACATTTTTGCATTTTGAAACTTGAATTTTCGGTAACTTAATTCCACTTTATTTTTAAAGGGTTTTTGACATTTTTTACAATAACTGGACCAAAACCATGCAACTTCTTCTTTAGACGCATTTTTCTAGGACCAAAATTAAAAAAGTTACAAAGGTTTTTCCAAAATCAGGGACATTTTTGCATTTTGAAACTTGAATTTTCGGTAACTTTTTGCCACTTTATTTTTGAGGGGTTTTTGACATTTTTTTACAATAACTGGACCAAAACCATGCAACTTCTTCTTTAGACGCATTTTTCTAGGACCAAAATTAAAAAAGTTACAAAGGTTTTTCCAAAATCAGGGACATTTTTGCATTTTGAAACTTGAATTTTCGGTAACTTTTTGCCACTTTATTTTTGATGGGTTTTTGACATTTTTTACAATAACTGGACCAAAACCATGCAACTTCTTCTTTAGACGCATTTTTCTAGGACCAAAATTAAAAAAGTTACAAAGGTTTTTCCAAAATCAGGGACATTTTTGCATTTTGAAACTTGAATTTTCGGTAACTTTTTGCCACTTTATTTTTGAGGGGTTTTTGACATTTTTTACAATAACTGGACCAAAACCATGCAACTTCTTCTTTAGACGCATTTTTCTAGGACCAAAATTAAAAAAGTTACAAAGGTTTTTCCAAAATCAGGGACATTTTTGCATTTTGAAACTTGAATTTTCGGTAACTTTTTGCCACTTTATTTTTAAAGGGTTTTTGACATTTTTTACAATAACTGGACCAAAACCATGCAACTTCTTCTTTAGACGCATTTTTCTAGGACCAAAATTAAAAAAGTTACAAAGGTTTTTCCAAAATCAGGGACATTTTTGCATTTTGAAACTTGAATTTTCGGTAACTTTTTGCCACTTTATTTTTGAAGGGTTTTTGAAATTTTTTACAATAACTGGAACAAAACCATGCAACTTCTTCTTTAGACGCATTTTTCTAGGACCAAAATTAAAAAAGTTACAAAGGTTTTTCCAAAATCAGGGACATTTTTGCATTTTGAAAATTGAATTTTCGGTAACTTTTTGCCACTTTATTTTTGAAGGGTTTTTGAAATTTTTTTACAATAACTGGACCAAAACCATGCAACTTCTTCTTCAGACGCATTTTTCTAGGACCAAAATTAAAAAAAGTTAGAAAGGTTTTTCCAAAATCAGGGACATTTTTGCATTTTGAAACTTGAATTTTCGGTAACTTTTTGCCACTTTATTTTTGAAGGGTTTTTGACATTTTTTACAATAACTGGACCAAAACCATGCAACTTCTTCTTTAGACGCATTTTTCTAGGACCAAAATTAAAAAAGTTACAAAGGTTTTTCCAAAATCAGGGACATTTTTGCATTTTGAAACTTGAATTTTCGGTAACTTTTTGCCACTTTATTTTTGAAGGGTTTTTGACATTTTTTCTTTTGACTGGAACAAAACCATGCAACTTCTTCTTTAGACGCATTTTTCTAGGACCAAAATTAAAAAAGTTACAAAGGTTTTTCCAAAATCAGGGACATTTTTGCATTTTGAAACTTGAATTTTCGGTAACTTTTTGCCACTTTATTTTTGAGGGGTTTTTGAAATTTTTTACAATAACTGGACCAAAACCATGCAACTTCTTCTTTAGACGCATTTTTCTAGGACCAAAATTAAAAAAGTTACAAAGGTTTTTCCAAAATCAGGGACATTTTTGCATTTTGAAAATTGAATTTTCGGTAACTTTTTGCCACTTTATTTTTGAGGGGTTTTTGACATTTTTTACATTTACTGGACCAAAACCATGCAACTTCTTCTTTAGACGCATTTTTCTAGGACCAAAATTAAAAAAGTTACAAAGGTTTTTCCAAAATCAGGGACATTTTTGCATTTTGAAACTTGAATTTTCGGTAACTTTTTGCCACTTTATTTTTGAGGGGTTTTTGACATTTTTTACAATAACTGGACCAAAACCATGCAACTTCTTCTTTAGACGCATTTTTCTAGGACCAAAATTAAAAAAGTTACAAAGGTTTTTCCAAAATCACAGACATTTTTTCATTTTGAAACTTCAAATTTCGGTAACTTTTTGCCAGTTTATTTTTAAAGGGTTTTTGACATTTTTTACAATAACTGGACCAAAACCATGCAACTTCTTCTTTAGACGCATTTTTCTAGGACCAAAATTAAAAAAGTTACAAAGGTTTTTCCAAAATCAGGGACATTTTTGCATTTTGAAACTTGAATTTTCGGTAACTTTTTGCCACTTTATTTTTGAAGGGTTTTTGAAATTTTTTACAATAACTGGACCAAAACCATGCAACTTCTTCTTTAGACGCATTTTTCTAGGACCAAAATTAAAAAAGTTACAAAGGTTTTTCCAAAATCAGGGACATTTTTGCATTTTGAAAATTGAATTTTCGGTAACTTTTTGCCACTTTATTTTTGAAGGGTTTTTGAAATTTTTTACAATAACTGGAACAAAACCATGCAACTTCTTCTTTAGACGCATTTTTCTAGGACCAAAATTAAAAAAGTTACAAAGGTTTTTCCAAAATCAGGGACATTTTTGCATTTTGAAACTTCAATTTTCGGTAACTTTTTGCCACTTTATTTTTGAAGGGTTTTTGACATTTTTTACAATAACTGGACCAAAACCATGCAACTTCTTCTTTAGACGCATTTTTCTAGGACCAAAATTAAAAAAGTTACAAAGGTTTTTCCAAAATCAGGGACATTTTGGCATTTTGAAACTTGAATTTTCGGTAACTTTTTGCCACTTTATTTTTGAAGGGTTTTTGAAATTTTTTTATTAACTGGAACAAATGCATGCAACTTCTTCTTTAGACGCATTTTTCTAGGACCAAAATTAAAAAAGTTACAAAGGTTTTTCCAAAAACAGGGACATTTTTTCATTTTGAAACTTGAATTTTCGGTAACTTTTTGCCACTTTATTTTTTAAGGGTTTTTGACATTTTTTACAATAACTGGACCAAAACCATGCAACTTCTTCTTTAGACGCATTTTTCTAGGACCAAAATTAAAATAGTTACAAAGGTTTTTTTTTTTCCAAAATCAGGGACATTTTTGCATTTTGAAACTTGAATTTTCGGTAACTTTTTGCCACTTTATTTTTGAAGGGTTTTTTGAAATTTTTTTACAATAACTGGACCAAAACCATGCAACTTCTTCTTTAGACGCATTTTTCTAGGACCAAAATTAAAAAAGTTACAAAGGTTTTTCCAAAATCAGGGACATTTTTGCATTTTGAAACTTGAATTTTCGGTAACTTTTTGCCACTTTATTTTTGAAGGGTTTTTGAAATTTTTTACAATAACTGGACCAAAACCATGCAACTTCTTCTTTAGACGCATTTTTCTAGGACCAAAATTAAAAAAGTTACAAAGGTTTTTCCAAAATCAGGGAAATTTTTTCATTTTGAAAATTTAATTTCCGGTAACTTTTTGCCACTTTATTTTTGAAGGGTTTTGGAAATTATAACTAATAACTGGACCAAAACCATGCAACTTCTTCTTTAGACACATTTTTCTAGGACCAAAATTCAAAAAGTTACCAACGTTTTTCCAAAATCAGAGACATTTTTTCATTTTGAAACTTGAATTTTCGGTAACTTTTTGCCACTTTATTTTTGAAGGGTTTTTGAAATTTTTTTACAATAACTGGACCAAAACCATGAAACTTCTTCTTTAGACGCATTTTTCTAGGACCAAAATTAAAAAAGTTACAAAGGTTTTTCCAAAATCAGGGACATTTTTGCATTTTGAAACTTGAATTTTCGGTAACTTTTTGCCACTTTATTTTTGAAGGGTTTTTGAAATTTTTTAAAATAACTGGACCAAAACCATGCAACTTCTTCTTTAGACGCATTTTTCTAGGACCAAAATTAAAAAAGTTACAAAGGTTTTTCCAAAATCAGGGACATTTTTGCATTTTGAAACTTGAATTTTCGGTAACTTTTTGCCACTTTATTTTTGAAGGGTTTTTGAAATTTTTCCTAATAACTGGACCAAAACCATGCAACTTCTTCTTTAGACGCATTTTTCTAGGACCAAAATTAAAAAAGTTACAAAGGTTTTTCCAAAATCAGGGACATTTTTGCATTTTGAAAATTGAATTTTCGGTAACTTTTTGCCACTTTATTTTTGAAGGGTTTTTGAAATTTTTTTACAATAACTGGACCAAAACCATGCAACTTCTTCTTTAGACGCATTTTTCTAGGACCAAAATTAAAAAAGTTACAAAGGTTTTTCCAAAATCAGGGACATTTTTGCATTTTGAAACTTGAATTTTCGGTAACTTTTTGCCACTTTATTTTTGAAGGGTTTTTGAAATTTTTCACAATAACTGGAACAAAACCATGCAACTTCTTCTTTAGACGCATTTTTCTAGGACCAAAATTAAAAAAGTTACAAAGGTTTTTCCAAAATCAGGGACATTTTTGCATTTTGAAACTTGAATTTTCGGTAACTTTTTGCCACTTTATTTTTAAAGGGTTTTTGACATTTTTTACAATAACTGGACCAAAACCATGCAACTTCTTCTTTAGACGCATTTTTCTAGGACCAAAATTAAAAAAGTTACAAAGGTTTTTCCAAAATCAGGGACATTTTTGCATTTTGAAACTTGAATTTTCGGTAACTTTTTGCCACTTTATTTTTGAAGGGTTTTTGACATTTTTTTTTTTGACTGGACCAAAACCATGCAACTTCTTCTTTAGACGCATTTTTCTAGGACCAAAATTAAAAAAGTTACAAAGGTTTTTCCAAAATCAGGGACATTTTTGCATTTTGAAACTTGAATTTTCGGTAACTTTTTGCCACTTTATTTTTGAAGGGTTTTTGAAATTTTTTTAATAACTGGACCAAAACCATGCAACTTCTTCTTTAGACGCATTTTTCTAGGACCAAAATTAAAAAAGTTACAAAGGTTTTTCCAAAATCAGGGACATTTTTGCATTTTGAAAATTGAATTTTCGGTAACTTTTTGCCACTTTATTTTTGAAGGGTTTTTGAAATTTTTTACAATAACTGGAACAAAACCATGCAACTTCTTCTTTAGACGCATTTTTCTAGGACCAAAATTAAAAAAGTTACAAACGTTTTTCCAAAATCAGGAACATTTTTGCATTTTGAAACTTCAAATTTCGGTAACTTTTTTCCACTTTATTTTTGAAGGGTTTTTAAAATTTTTCTAAATAACTGGACCAAAACCATGCAACTTCTTCTTTAGACGCATTTTTCTAGGACCAAAATTAAAAAAGTTACAAAGGTTTTTCCAAAATCAGGGACATTTTGGCATTTTGAAACTTGAATTTTCGGTAACTTTTTGCCACTTTATTTTTGAAAGGTTTTTGAAATTTTTCCTAATAACTGGACCAAAACCATGCAACTTCTTCTTTAGACGCATTTTTCTAGGACCAAAATTAAAAAAGTTACAAAGGTTTTTCCAAAATCAGGGACATTTTTGCATTTTGAAACTTGAATTTTCGGTAACTTTTTGCCACTTTATTTTTGAGGGGTTTTTGACATTTTTTACAATAACTGGACCAAAACCATGCAACTTCTTCTTTAGACGCATTTTTCTAGGACCAAAATTAAAAAAGTTACAAAGGTTTTTCCAAAATCAGGGACATTTTTGCATTTTGAAACTTGAATTTTCGGTAACTTTTTGCCACTTTATTTTTGAAGGGTTTTTGAAATTTTTTTACAATAACTGGACCAAAACCATGCAACTTCTTCTTTAGACGCATTTTTCTAGGACCAAAATTAAAAAAGTTACAAAGGTTTTTCCAAAATCAGGGACATTTTTGCATTTTGAAACTTGAATTTTCGGTAACTTTTTGCCACTTTATTTTTGAGGGGTTTTTGAAATTTTTCCTAATAACTGGACCAAAACCATGCAACTTCTTCTTTAGACGCATTTTTCTAGGACCAAAATTAAAAAAGTTACAAAGGTTTTTCCAAAATCAAAAACATTTTTTCATTTTTAAATTAAAATTTTCGTAACATTTTTTACAGTTTATTTTTGAAGGGTTTTTGTAATTTTTTTACAATAACTGGACCAAAACCATGCAACTTCTTCTTTAGACGCATTTTTCTAGGACCAAAATTAAAAAAGTTACAAAGGTTTTTCCAAAATCAGGGACATTTTTGCATTTTGAAACTTGAATTTTCGGTAACTTTTTGCCACTTTATTTTTAAAGGGTTTTTGACATTTTTTACAATAACTGGACCAAAACCATGCAACTTCTTCTTTAGACGCATTTTTCTAGGACCAAAATTAAAAAAGTTACAAAGGTTTTTCCAAAATCAGGGACATTTTTGCATTTTGAAAATTGAATTTTCGGTAACTTTTTGCCACTTTATTTTTGAAGGGTTTTTGAAATTTTTTACAATAACTGGAACAAAACCATGCAACTTCTTCTTTAGACGCATTTTTCTAGGACCAAAATTAAAAAAGTTACAAAGGTTTTTCCAAAATCAGGGACATTTTTGCATTTTGAAACTTGAATTTTCGGTAACTTTTTGCCACTTTATTTTTGAAGGGTTTTTGAAATTTTTTACAATAACTGGACCAAAACCATGCAACTTCTTCTTTAGACGCATTTTTCTAGGACCAAAATTAAAAAAGTTACAAAGGTTTTTCCAAAATCAGGGACATTTTTGCATTTTGAAACTTGAATTTTCGGTAACTTTTTGCCACTTTATTTTTGAAGGGTTTTTGAAATTTTTACTAATAACTGGACCAAAACCATGCAACTTCTTCTTTAGACGCATTTTTCTAGGACCAAAATTAAAAAAGTTACAAAGGTTTTTCCAAAATCAGGGACATTTTTGCATTTTGAAAATTGAATTTTCGGTAACTTTTTGCCACTTTATTTTTGAAGGGTTTTTGAAATTTTTTACAATAACTGGAACAAAACCATGCAACTTCTTCTTTAGACGCATTTTTCTAGGACCAAAATTAAAAAAGTTACAAAGGTTTTTCCAAAATCAGGGACATTTTTGCATTTTGAAACTTGAATTTTCGGTAACTTTTTGCCACTTTATTTTTAAAGGGTTTTTGACATTTTTTACAATAACTGGACCAAAACCATGCAACTTCTTCTTTAGACGCATTTTTCTAGGACCAAAATTAAAAAAGTTACAAAGGTTTTTCCAAAATCAGGGACATTTTTGCATTTTGAAACTTGAATTTTCGGTAACTTTTTGCCACTTTATTTTTGAAGGGTTTTTGAAATTTTTCCTAATAACTGGACCAAAACCATGCAACTTCTTCTTTAGACGCATTTTTCTAGGACCAAAATTAAAAAAGTTACAAAGGTTTTTCCAAAATCAGGGACATTTTTGCATTTTGAAACTTGAATTTTCGGTAACTTTTTGCCACTTTATTTTTGAAGGGTTTTTGACATTTTTTACAATAACTGGACCAAAACCATGCAACTTCTTCTTTAGACGCATTTTTCTAGGACCAAAATTAAAAAAGTTACAAAGGTTTTTCCAAAATCAGGGACATTTTTGCATTTTGAAACTTGAATTTTCGGTAACTTTTTGCCACTTTATTTTTGAGGGGTTTTTGACATTTTTTACAATAACTGGACCAAAACCATGCAACTTCTTCTTTAGACGCATTTTTCTAGGACCAAAATTAAAAAAGTTACAAAGGTTTTTCCAAAATCAGGGACATTTTTGCATTTTGAAACTTGAATTTTCGGTAACTTTTTGCCACTTTATTTTTGAAGGGTTTTTGAAATTTTTTTACAATAACTGGACCAAAACCATGCAACTTCTTCTTTAGACGCATTTTTCTAGGACCAAAATTAAAAAAGTTACAAAGGTTTTTCCAAAATCAGGGACATTTTTGCATTTTGAAACTTGAATTTTCGGTAACTTTTTGCCACTTTATTTTTGAAGGGTTTTTGAAATTTTTTACAATAACTGGACCAAAACCATGCAACTTCTTCTTTAGACGCATTTTTCTAGGACCAAAATTAAAAAAGTTACAAAGGTTTTTCCAAAATCAGGGACATTTTTGCATTTTGAAACTTCAATTTTCGGTAACTTTTTGCCACTTTATTTTTAAAGGGTTTTTGAAATTTTCCCTTATAACTGGACCAAAACCATGCAACTTCTTCTTTAGACGCATTTTTCTAGGACCAAAATTAAAAAAGTTACAAAGGTTTTTCCAAAATCAGGGACATTTTTGCATTTTGAAAATTGAATTTTCGGTAACTTTTTGCCACTTTATTTTTGAAGGGTTTTTGAAATTTTTTACAATAACTGGAACAAAACCATGCAACTTCTTCTTTAGACGCATTTTTCTAGGACCAAAATTAAAAAAGTTACAAAGGTTTTTCCAAAATCAGGGACATTTTTGCATTTTGAAACTTGAATTTTCGGTAACTTTTTGCCACTTTATTTTTGAAGGGTTTTTGAAATTTTTCCTAATAACTGGACCAAAACCATGCAACTTCTTCTTTAGACGCATTTTTCTAGGACCAAAATTAAAAAAGTTACAAAGGTTTTTCCAAAATCAGGGACATTTTTGCATTTTGAAACTTGAATTTTCGGTAACTTTTTGCCACTTTATTTTTGAGGGGTTTTTGACATTTTTTACAATAACTGGACCAAAACCATGCAACTTCTTCTTTAGACGCATTTTTCTAGGACCAAAATTAAAAAAGTTACAAAGGTTTTTCCAAAATCAGGGACATTTTTGCATTTTGAAAATTGAATTTTCGGTAACTTTTTGCCATTTTATTTTTGAAGGGTTTTTGAAATTGTTCCTAATAACTGGACCAAAACCATGCAACTTCTTCTTTAGACGCGTTTTTCTAGGACCAAAATTAAAAAAGTTACAAAGGTTTTTCCAAAATCAGGGACATTTTTGCATTTTGAAACTTGAATTTTCGGTAACTTTTTGCCACTTTATTTTTGAAGGGTTTTTGAAATTTTTCCTAATAACTGGACCAAAACCATGCAACTTCTTCTTTAGACGCATTTTTCTAGGACCAAAATTAAAAAAGTTACAAAGGTTTTTCCAAAATCAGGGACATTTTTGCATTTTGAAACTTGAATTTTCGGTAACTTTTTGCCACTTTATTTTTGAGGGGTTTTTGACATTTTTTACAATAACTGGACCAAAACCATGCAACTTCTTCTTTAGACGCATTTTTCTAGGACCAAAATTAAAAAAGTTACAAAGGTTTTTCCAAAATCAGGGACATTTTTGCATTTTGAAACTTGAATTTTCGGTAACTTTTTGCCACTTTATTTTTAAAGGGTTTTTGAAATTTTTTACAATAACTGGACCAAAACCATGCAACTTCTTCTTTAGACGCATTTTTCTAGGACCAAAATTAAAAAAGTTACAAAGGTTTTTCCAAAATCAGGGACATTTTTGCATTTTGAAACTTGAATTTTCGGTAACTTTTTGCCACTTTATTTTTAAAGGGTTTTTGACATTTTTTACAATAACTGGACCAAAACCATGCAACTTCTTCTTTAGACGCATTTTTCTAGGACCAAAATTAAAAAAGTTACAAAGGTTTTTCCAAAATCAGGGACATTTTTGCATTTTGAAACTTGAATTTTCGGTAACTTTTTGCCACTTTATTTTTGAGGGGTTTTTGACATTTTTTACAATAACTGGACCAAAACCATGCAACTTCTTCTTTAGACGCATTTTTCTAGGACCAAAATTAAAAAAGTTACAAAGGTTTTTCCAAAATCAGGGACATTTTTGCATTTTGAAAATTGAATTTTCGGTAACTTTTTGCCACTTTATTTTTGAAGGGTTTTTGAAATTTTTCCTAATAACTGGACCAAAACCATGCAACTTCTTCTTTAGACGCATTTTTCTAGGACCAAAATTAAAAAAGTTACAAAGGTTTTTCCAAAATCAGGGACATTTTTGCATTTTGAAACTTGAATTTTCGGTAACTTTTTGCCACTTTATTTTTGAAGGGTTTTTGAAATTTTTAACAATAACTGGACCAAAACCATGCAACTTCTTCTTTAGACGCATTTTTCTAGGACCAAAATTAAAAAAGTTACAAAGGTTTTTCCAAAATCAGGGACATTTTTGCATTTTGAAACTTGAATTTTCGGTAACTTTTTGCCACTTTATTTTTGAAGGGTTTTTGAAATTTTTTTACAATAACTGGACCAAAACCATGCAACTTCTTCTTTAGACGCATTTTTCTAGGACCAAAATTAAAAAAGTTACAAAGGTTTTTCCAAAATCAGGGACATTTTTGCATTTTGAAAATTGAATTTTCGGTAACTTTTTGCCACTTTATTTTTGAAGGGTTTTTGAAATTTTTTACAATAACTGGAACAAAACCATGCAACTTCTTCTTTAGACGCATTTTTCTAGGACCAAAATTAAAAAAGTTACAAAGGTTTTTCCAAAATCAGGGACATTTTTGCATTTTGAAACTTCAATTTTCGGTAACTTTTTGCTACTTTATTTTTGAAGGGTTTTTGAAATTTTTCCTAATAACTGGACCAAAACCATGCAACTTCTTCTTTAGACGCATTTTTCTAGGACCAAAATTAAAAAAGTTACAAAGGTTTTTCCAAAATCAGGGACATTTTGGCATTTTGAAACTTGAATTTTCGGTAACTTTTTGCCACTTTATTTTTGAGGGGTTTTTGACATTTTTTACAATAACTGGACCAAAACCATGCAACTTCTTCTTTAGACGCATTTTTCTAGGACCAAAATTAAAAAAGTTACAAAGGTTTTTCCAAAATCAGGGACATTTTTGCATTTTGAAAATTGAATTTTCGGTAACTTTTTGCCATTTTATTTTTGAAGGGTTTTTGACATTTTTTACAATAACTGGACCAAAACCATGCAACTTCTTCTTTAGACGCATTTTTCTAGGACCAAAATTAAAAAAGTTACAAAGGTTTTTCCAAAATCAGGGACATTTTTGCATTTTGAAACTTGAATTTTCGGTAACTTTTTGCCATTTTATTTTTGAAGGGTTTTTGAAATTGTTTTTACAATAAATGGACCAAAACCATGCAACTTCTTCTTTAGACGCATTTTTCTAGGACCAAAATTAAAAAAGTTACAAAGGTTTTTCCAAAATCAGGGACATTTTTGCATTTTGAAACTTGAATTTTCGGTAACTTTTTGCCACTTTATTTTTGAAGGGTTTTTGAAATTTTTCCTAATAAATGGACCAAAACCATGCAACTTCTTTTTTAGACGCATTTTTCTAGGACCAAAATTAAAAAAGTTACAAAGGTTTTTCCAAAATCAGGGACATTTTTGCATTTTGAAACGTCAATTTTCGGTAACTTTTTGCCACTTTATTTTTAAAGGGTTTTTGACATTTTTTACAATAACTGGACCAAAACCATGCAACTTCTTCTTTAGACGCATTTTTCTAGGACCAAAATTAAAAAAGTTACAAAGGTTTTTCCAAAATCAGGGACATTTTTGCATTTTGAAAATTGAATTTTCGGTAACTTTTTGCCACTTTATTTTTGAAGGGTTTTTGACATTTTTTACAATAACTGGACCAAAACCATGCAACTTCTTCTTTAGACGCATTTTTCTAGGACCAAAATTAAAAAAGTTACAAAGGTTTTTCCAAAATCAGGGACATTTTTGCATTTTGAAACTTCAATTTTCGGTAACTTTTTGCCACTTTATTTTTAAAGGGTTTTTGACATTTTTTCTTTCAATAACTGGACCAAAACCATGCAACTTCTTCTTTAGACGCATTTTTCTAGGACCAAAATTAAAAAAGTTACAAAGGTTTTTCCAAAATCAGGGACATTTTTGCATTTTGAAAATTGAATTTTCGGTAACTTTTTGCCACTTTATTTTTGAGGGGTTTTTGACATTTTTTACAATAACTGGACCAAAACCATGCAACTTCTTCTTTAGACGCATTTTTCTAGGACCAAAATTAAAAAAGTTACAAAGGTTTTTCCAAAATCAGGGACATTTTTGCATTTTGAAAATTGAATTTTCGGTAACTTTTTGCCACTTTATTTTTGAAGGGTTTTTGAAATTTTTCCTAATAACTGGACCAAAACCATGCAACTTCTTCTTTAGACGCATTTTTCTAGGACCAAAATTAAAAAAGTTACAAAGGTTTTTCCAAAATCAGGGACATTTTTGCATTTTGAAACTTGAATTTTCGGTAACTTTTTGCCACTTTATTTTTGAAGGGTTTTTGAAATTGTTCCTAATAACTGGACCAAAACCATGCAACTTCTTCTTTAGACGCATTTTTCTAGGACCAAAATTAAAAAAGTTACAAAGGTTTTTCCAAAATCAGGGACATTTTTGCATTTTGAAACTTGAATTTTCGGTAACTTTTTGCCACTTTATTTTTAAAGGGTTTTTGACATTTTTTACAATAACTGGACCAAAACCATGCAACTTCTTCTTTAGACGCATTTTTCTAGGACCAAAATTAAAAAAGTTACAAAGGTTTTTCCAAAATCAGGGACATTTTTGCATTTTGAAACTTGAATTTTCGGTAACTTTTTGCCACTTTATTTTTAAAGGGTTTTTGACATTTTTTACAATAACTGGACCAAAACCATGCAACTTCTTCTTTAGACGCATTTTTCTAGGACCAAAATTAAAAAAGTTACAAAGGTTTTTCCAAAATCAGGGACATTTTTGCATTTTGAAACTTGAATTTTCGGTAACTTTTTGCCACTTTATTTTTAAAGGGTTTTTGACATTTTTTACAATAACTGGACCAAAACCATGCAACTTCTTCTTTAGACGCATTTTTCTAGCACACACACACACACATACACATACACACACATTCATCTGGACATTTGTTCAGTATTTAATATACATATATCAATTTTTATTTATTACTATGAAACAATTTTATAAATGTCAGGCAAGTATAAAAACAAAGTGTGGAATAATATAGAGGAGTGGAAGGGGTAGATTTTTAAACATATGAGAATAAAAAAAAAATTCAACTTTATTTATTGTTGTTTAATAAAAAAACTCAACTACTTTATTATTCGAATCGTTTCCATTTGTTTTTAATTTTTAATGATTAATGTACATGAAATTTCACAACTTCTGCATAATTTGTGAACAAATTTTTTAAACAACGCCTTTTAAACTATATAATTAAGACAATAATAAAATAAAGAGTATTCACATCCAAGAAAAAATTTTTTTTCTTATAATTTGAAACTTTTTGTTTCCGAATTGTGCAAAAATAGATAGGAAAAATGGCCCAATTCGTTTTTTTATTTTATCATTAAAGTAATATTGAAATTTAATGAAAAATATTTTTTCTAAATTGAAATCTTTGTTTCTGAATTGTGCTAAAAATAAATAAATTCGCTATTTTATTTTATCTATAAAATAATGAAATTTTTTTGAAAGATATAATAATATAATATTATTATATTATTATAGGTACATAATAATGATAATAATGATAATAAAAGCAATATTAAAAAAAACAATTTTAATAATAAAAAAGAAGAATAATTTTCACAATAGAAAAAAGTGAGTAATTTTAATAATAAAAAAGAAGAATAATTTTCACAATAGAAAAAAGTGAGTAATTTTAATAATAAAAAAGAAGAATAATTTTCACAATAGAAAAAAGTGAGTAATTTTAATAATAAAAAAGAAGAATAATTTTCACAATAGAAAAAAGTGAGTAATTTTAATAATAAAAAAGAAGAATAATTTTCACAATAGAAAAAAATGAGTAATTTTAATAACATTAAAAAAATGGATGTAATAATAATAATACTAATAAAAATAACAAAAAATAATAAAAACAATTATTTTATTTTTTCGAAAAAGAATTTTGTTTCCTCTTCTTTTTAATGCGTTCGCAAAATTATAATCATTTATATTTACAACTTATATCTTATTTATAAAATAGATTTTTTTATGTTGACAATTTTTCTGCTAATCATTGCAAAATGACGATAATATTCTTGTCCTTAAGCGGAAGGTTTAAATCTGCAAAAAGAAAATTTTTTTATTACTATTTTTCCTCCTCGTTCAAAAATGGTCAAAAAATAATTTTTATTTATTCTTTTTTTGGGAATTTTTAATTTTATACTGTAAGTATGTTATAATTTCATAAAATATTTGAAATTCAATGTCAATTACTAAAAGTAGTTAAATTAATGAAATTAAAAACAAAACAAAAATAATTAAAATAATAAAAAATATAAGGCTTCCTTTATGAGGAAGCAATAATAAAAAAAATAATAAATAATAAAAATAAATAATAATTAAAATAATTAAAACTATTTTAAACGAAAAAAAATAGAAACGTAAAGAAATTTTAAAAAAATTGTTTATGAAGTATTGATTGTAGAAAATAATGCGAATTTGATTTTTTTGATTACTATTCCAAAAATAAATTCTTTTTTCCAAAAATGTATTCAATTTTTCCACACAAAAAAATTCGATCACCTTTGATTCACTATTATCATTAGTGCTCGAAGAATGATTCTGATTGGCATCAACCCTTTGTTCTATTGTCGGAGTATGATTAATATTCTCGTCATTTGTCCTTCTCTCGTTTCTCGAAAATGTACAATTAATAATAATATTGCTGAAATAATGCGTTCCGATTGAGCGCGAGCGTCGTCTCTCCTTTGGTTCCTTGTCCTCGTTAATTTGTGAAATTTCAGAAAATGATTGTCTCCTTACAATGATATTACTATTGTTATTGCTGTTGATATCATTGTTGAAATTATTATTATTGTTATTATTATTATGAGGGAATGTGTCGAGTGGCCAGGGTTCACCGCGAGATTGTTGATTTATGCCCGCTGGGAAACTCGACAGATGTGCCTCCTGTGTACGATTTGTTGGTTGACCATTTGACGTATTCAGGACATCAGATTGAATTACCATTGTGTAGGGAGGAGGATTCGATAATCTTGGACCAATAGCGAATTCATCGACCGAAGTCAAATGATAATTCGGTGGCTGCGCTCTAATTACTGCCGAATACGACGGCGGTAAATCCGTTATCCAAAATGTTTGATAGGCCGGCGGATCGACGACCTGCGAATCGAAGAAAAGAAAATTTCATTATAATTTCTTATGAAAAATATTGTCATTTTTATTCTAAACTCTTTTCTTTTTATTGACACTTTTCTTTTTATTCGAAAATGTTTCGAAATAAAATAGAAAATAAATATAATAAAATTTCGAATTCTTCACGGTAAATCGTTAGGTATTAAAATAACACCAAAATGGATTAAAATAACACTAAATTGGATTATTTTCATCCTTTTTAGTGTTATTTTAATATCTAACGATTTACCGTGTTGTCATGAATTTTATTACAGTTTTTTAAAAAAATAATAATTACATAAATACTTTCGGCAAATTTTAATATTTATTAAATTCACTAAATTAAATTAATTACAAAAATATAAATTTTTTCGACGAATTTTTTAATATTTTTTAAATTCACTAAAATTAAATTAATTACAAAAATAAAAGTAGGAAAGTAAAGTAATAAAAATGAAAGAAAAGTAAAAATAAAAGTAAAAATAAAAGTAAAGAAAAAATTAAATAGACTCGCTAAATTTTTATTAGTAAAAATATTTACTAATTTGAATTCTGACTTTTTGCTTTTGAATTAATAAATTTTACTAAATAAATAATAATTTTCACTAATTTTTTAGTAAACCTTATTCATTCAAAAGCAAAAAGTCAGAATCAAAATTAGTAAATATTTTTACTAATTCAGATTTAGAGAGTGTATTTAATTTTTTATTTACTCTTATTTTTTCTTTCCATTTTATTACTTTTCTTTCTTACTTTTACTTTTATAAATAATTTAATTCATATTTTATTATTAAGTTTACTAAAAAATTAGTAAAAATTACTGCTTATTTAATGAAATTTACTAATTCAAATTTAGAGAATTGTGACGAATTTTATTACAGTTTTTTGAAAAATAATAATTATAAATTCTTTCGACGAAATCTAATAATTATTAAATTCAATAAATTAAATTAATAATAAAAGTAAAAGTAAGAAAATCAAGCAATGATGATAAAAGAAATGTAAAAATAAAAGTAAAGAAAAAATTAAATACAATATATAGTAAAAATAGAATAAAAAAAAGAAAAGTAGTATTTATAATAATAATAATAATAATAATAATAATAATAATAATAATAATAATAATAATAATAATAATAATAATAATCATAATCATAACAATAATAATAATAATACTGATAATAATAGTAAAAAATAGCAAAAAAGCAAAAAGTCAGACACTAATTCAAATTAGTAAATATTTTTACTAATTAAAATTTAGAGACTTGTGATAAATTTTTTTACAGTTTTTTGAAAAATAATAATTATAAATTCTTTCGACGAAATTTAATATTTATTAAATAAAATTAAATGATTAAATTTAAAATTTATTATTAAGTCAAAGTAGTTATAAAAGTAAAAGTAAGAAAATAAGGTCATAAGAAAAAAAGAAAAGGAAAAATAAATGTAGAGAAAAAATTAAACACAATAAAGTAAAAATAGAAACAAAAAGGAAAACAAAAATTCTAATAATAGTAATAATAATAATAATAATAATAATAATAATAATAATAATAATAATAATAATAATAATAATAATAATAATAATAATAATAATAATAATAATAATAATAATAATAATAATAATAATAATAATGATGATAATGATAATGATAATGATAATAACACTAAAAAACTGCAAAAAATAGCAAAACGAAATTAATAAAATTTTTTCCAAGGAAATAGAAAATGTAAAATAGAAATGGATGAAATAATTATCATCGTTGAAATGAGAAGTAACGGGCCACGGAAAATAATGGCCTTAATAAAATGTCGGTGATTAATACAATTAGAGTTGATGTAATTCTTGAGAGTATTGAATATAAAAGGACATGAGACTGCGATAATTGCTGTAAAAATCAACGCTATATACTTAATGACAGTAATTTACCGTAATTATGAGTAATTGATGACAAAAAAAAGAGATGTGTCCTTTTAAAAATTTTTCCAACTGTATACAAAAAAAAAAATATCAAAAGTTCATGAACAGAAAATTTCAAACTATAAAAGTTTTTTGTTCCCTACATTAAAGTATGAAAAGAAAAATATCTTTTTTACTAAATAATTTACAATAAATTCTTTTTCTACTAAAAGCAAAATATTTTTTTACTTATTAATTCACAATAAATTTTTTTTCTACTGAATTAAAAATATTTTTTTACTAAATATTTCACAATAAATTCTTTTTCTACTAAAAGAAAAATATTTTTTTATTAAATAATTCACAATAAATTCTTTTTCTACTAAGAGAAAAATATTTTTTACTAAATAATTCACAATAAATTATTTTTCTACTAAAAGAAAATAAACTTTTTTTCTAAATAATTCACAATAAATTCTATTTCTACTAAAAGCAAAATATTTTTTTACTAAAATAATTCACAATAAATTTTTTTTCTACTGAAAGAAAAATATTTTTTTACTAAATAATTCACAATAAATTCTTTTTCTATTGTAAAAATAAAAAATTGTCAGTCTATAAATTTTCGTTTTTACTAAAGGAACAAATTCGTTTGACCAGCAAAACTTTTTCTAGTAATTAAAAAAATTCGTCTGGTCAGTAATTATTTTTTTACTTAAAAAAAGTTTCTGTGGACACTATTTTTTTCCACTGTAAACATAGAAAATTGTCAGACAATAAATTTTTTTCACTAAATGAAAAAAAATCTTTTGACTGGTAATTCTTTTTCTACTGAATAAAACAATCCGTCTAACGAGTAATTATTTTTCTACTGAATAAAAAAATCCGTCTAACGAGTAATTATTTTTCTACTGAATAAAAAAATCCGTCTAACGAGTAATTATTTTTCTACTGAATAAAAAAATCCGTCTGACGAGTAATTTGTTTTTCTACTGTAAATATAGAAACTTGTTCTAAAATAAATTTTTTCTCTACTGAATAAAAAAAAATTCGTCTGACTAATAATTCTTTTGTTACTGAATTAAAAAAAATTTTTCTTGACAGTCATTCACTTTCTACTCTAACCAAAAAAATATTGTCGAATAGCAAATTCTCCTTCTACTGAATAAAACAATCCGCCTGACCGAAAAATTTTTTCTACTTTTAAAACCAAAAAAAATTACTCTCCCCGACAATATTTTTTAGTAAAAAGAAATTCTTTTACTAAGAAATAAGAAAACGTAAAAATAGTAAAATAAAATTAAACTTTAAAATAAAATTAAAATTTTTAATAGAATCAAGCTTTAAAATAAAATTAAAGTTTAAAATTGAATTAAAATACAATTTTGAAACGTAAAATTGTATTCGAACTATTTTCTATTTAAAAACGAATTGTCTGACGGTGAAATATTTTTTTCCACTTTAAAAAATAGAATATTACTGAAAATAGAGTTAGAATATTGAAAAGGAAAAAAATAAAGTGAACGCACATAATTTCCATCGACTATTCTGGAAACTGTTTGAACATTTTCCATGGAGCGTCTCCTGACAATTGGTCTATCAGTCCTGCAGGCTATCCTCTGATGTGCGCTGCGAGCATTGCACGCCGCATATCCACAAGCGATGAGAAATAATAAGGTTAATATTGCCAGGGCAATCCACATATATTTCCATCGCAGTAATACTGATGCTACCATCGCTGCTCCCACCCATGCTACCAAAAGTGTGGCCAGAGATCGACTCGTGCAGTCCGTATCCTTTAATTCGAAAAACAAAATTAATTATTTCAAATTCATTTTTACACAATTATTTAGTAATAATACTATTTTTATCATTTTTTTTTTAATATTAATTTTTATATATTTTCTGTATAATAATTTTTACTGTGTTTTTCTATTAATACAGTGAAAAAAAAAATTTATTTTATTCAAATAACTGATTGTTGGACTGTTAACAAATAAATATTTACTAGAATTAAATCATTTCTACTTGCATCAAATACATTGTTTTTTGAATCAAAAAATTGAATTTGAATCAATAAATTAAATTTGAATCAAATAAACTGAATTTGAAGCAATAAATTGAATTTGAATCAAATAAATTGAATTTGAAGCAATAAATTGAATTTGAATCAAATAAATTGAATTTGAATCAATAAATTGAATTTGAATCAAATAAATTGAATTTGAATTGAATATTTCAGTATTTTAAGCAAATAAATTGTATTTGAATCAAATCACGGATTATTTGACAATTATTAAGTAAATATTAACTTGAGTCAAATAATTTTTATTTGAATCAAATAAATTGTTTTTTGAATCAAAAAATTGAATTTGAATCGAATAAATAGAACTTGAATAAAATATTTCAATATTTTAAGCAAATAAATTGTATTTGAATCAAATAACCCATTATTTGACTATTATTAAATAAATATTTACTTGAGTCAAATGATTTTTACTTGAAATCAAATAAATTGTTTTTTGAATCAAAAAATTGAATTTGAATTGAATAAATTGAATTTGAATTAAATATTTCAGTATTTTAAGCAAATAAATTGAATTTGAATAAAATATTTCTGTTTTTTAAGCAAATAAATTGTATTTGAATCAAATAACCGTTTATTTGACTATTATTAAGTAAATATTTACTTGAGTCAAATAATTTTTACTTGAAATCAAATAAATTGTTTTTTGAATCAAAAAATTGAATTTGAATCGAATAAATAGAACTTGAATAAAATATTTCAATATTTTAAGCAAATAAATTGTATTTGAATCAAATAACCCATTATTTGACTATTATTAAATAAATATTTACTTGAGTCAAATAATTTTTACTTGAAATCAAATAAATTGTTTTTTGAATCAAAAAATTGAATTTGAATTGAATAAATTGAATTTGAATTAAATATTTCAGTATTTTAAGCAAATAAATTGAATTTGAATAAAATATTTCTGTTTTTTAAGCAAATAAATTGTATTTGAATCAAATAACCGTTTATTTGACTATTATTAAGTAAATATTTACTTGATTCAAATAAATTGAATTTGAATTAAATATTTCAATATTTTAAGCAAATAAATTGAATTTGAATAAAATATTTCTGTTTTTTAAGTAAATAATTTTTTAATTGATTCAAATAAAAATTACTTGATTCAAGTAAAAATTTATTTGATAATAGTCAAATATTCGCTTATTTGAATCAAATAAATTTTTTTTCAGTGTTATAATAACTTTTACATTGTTTTATGAATAATAATTTTTACAGTGCATTTCTACTAATAATTTTGACACTTTTTTATTAATAATAATTTTTACAGTGTGTTTTTTCAATAAAAAAAGTTTTACAATACTTTTCCTAAATAATTTTCATTGTAAATTATTCGAAAAATTTTTTTAATTTTAATATTAATAAATATTGTAATGAGAGAAATTTTTTTTGATTTTTTAACGCTGTCTGAATAAACTCGGCTTTAACGACTAAAAAAAATCGCTAAAACCATCAGTCTGACTAAGTGAACAGTTTACTACTGATTTCCAAAAATATTTACTACTTTGTTGGCAAAAATAACTAGGAAACTATTTTACTACTCTGTTACAACTAAAAATAACAAAAAAAAATGAAATTGATGGAAAAACTATAATTAGAATGAATAGCGAAAAATTGTAAATCTACTTAGTCTGACTAAAAATTACTTTTACTACTGGTACTAAAAAAAAAATAAGAGTAATGAAAATGTTTTTTGTACTTTGCTAAAAAAATTACTAGAAAGAAAAATTTAACAAAACATAATTACTAGAAAGAAAAAGTTATTAAAAAAATTACTAGAAAGAAAAAAGTATCAAAAATAATTACTGGAAGGAAAAAATTACCCAAAAAATTTACTTTAAAGAAAAAATTACTAAAAAAAATTCATAGAGTGGAAGTTAAAAAAGTAATTATTGTTTATAGAATAAAAAGAAAAAGAAAATCTTGTCGGTCTGATTGAAAATTACTTATTACTACTGTTGCTTAAAAAATGAAAGGAATTAGTTGCTCAGTACTTTGCTAAAAAAATTACTGGAAAGAAAAAATTACCAAAAAATAATTACTAGAAAGAATAAGTTATTAAAAAAAATTATTAGAAAGAAAAAGTTTTTTAAAAAATTACTAGAAAGAAAAAGTTATTAAACAAAATTACTAGAAAGAAAAAGTTATTTAAAAAAATTACTAGAAAGAAAAAATTACTAAAAATTACTGGAAAGAAAAAATTACCAAAAATAATTACTTGAAATAAAAAATTACCTAAGAAAATTACTACAAAGAAAAAATTACTAAAAAAAATTCATACAGTGAAAATTAAAAAAAGTAATAATTATTCTTTACAGAATAAAAAGTAAAATGAAATCTTGCCGATCTGACTGAAAATTACTTTTACTACTGACACCAAAAAATTACAGTAAAGAAAACATTTTTACCACTTGAGAAAAAAATGACAAGAGTGCAAACTTTTAAAAAGGAATTTTTTGTTTACAGAATGAAAATAAAGACAAAATTTTAGGCAGTCTGACTGAAATAATTTTGAATAATAAAATTATAATTTTTCTGCTATTCAAAATTTTAATTGACTGAAGCAATAAAATTTTTTTTTTAATAAAATCTATCATTTTTCAGTTAAACGTACTCTGTCCGGGAAAGTGTTGAGTGTATCATCCATCGCGTCGCAAGAAAGTTGCAATACCGATAATGGATCCCCGCATAATTCAACGTTTCTGAAAAAGAGACGAATCGTTGAATGTTCATACGGTTCACCTTTTTTTCACTTCACTAATTTTATTAATATTATTATTATTTCTTTCTGTTATAATTATTAAAAATTGTTTTTCTATGTAAAAATTTCGATTTCACTATTTTAATTTCTAATATTTTTCAATTATTTTTATTTCTTTTTATTTCTTTTTATTAGTTTTGAATTTTATTATTTTCAATTTTTTTATACCCTTTATTTTTTATTCCTCTGGTCGTTTCGTTTTTTCTTCACTTACAATTTTTATTACCATTAATTTTTAATTGATTTGACTTTTAATTTTTAATTTCTACTTTTCATTGTCCGTATTTTTATTAAAACACATTTTTCCATTTGATTTTGTTCTATTTTTTTATTTACAGGTATTTTTCATGAGAAATGTAAAAGGGCAGAAAAAATTTATAATTTTAATTTTTTAGAGTAATAAAAAACGAAATCAATAATTTTTTGTTAATTTTTATTTAATTAATATATTTTAATTTAAATAATTTATTTTATATTAATCAATTTATTTAATTAAAAATTTAAATCAATTTAATGAACTAAATATTTTTTTTAAACCACTAAAAATTAAATTTTCAAAGTAGAGCTAAAACTTTTGTCACTTCTCGAATTCAAATCACAAATTATTCAATTACTAAATTAAATTTCCCCAAATATGTAAACTTTAAAAGAAAAAAAATTCTTAAAAATTCTTTTTCAAAATAATTTTTTGTTTTTAAAAACCTACTCTTTTTATACTTTGAAGATCTCTGTCCGATAGTGCAATGTGACTGTTCAACCATTCCATTGAAATAAAATTCGTCGTGAAACGCATTCGTTAATTATTTACTTTTACAAAAAAAAATAAATAAATAAATAAATAAAATAAGAAAAATGTTCAAAAAGAAAAAAAATTGCCAACTAAACTTATGCTACAATAGCGAGAGACTAAAAAAATTTTTTTATGTTAAAAAACAAGTTTTCTACTATTACAATGTCGCACACGAGAAAAATTGCATTGAAAATATATTCTTCTTTTTGAATGCGCGAACGCGCGCGCAAAATAAGGAATAATCGCGGTACAATATTACGTTTATCTTGACATCCAACTATCTTATCATTAATAATGAAGACTTATCTTTTTTTAACCACAATCAAAGAGAGAGAGAGGGAATTCAAAGACAATAAAAGTCATACATTTTGTATTTATGCGTCTTATTAAAAAAAGAGTGAGAAAGAAAAACAAATTATATTTGTCTCACAAAAAAAGAAGAAAAAAAAATTAATAAAAAAGGGCGACACGATCATTTTTTTCTCTCTCATAAAATTCAATAATTCCGCGCTAATCAGGTTAATCAAAGACAGACAAGTTTAATGATCTTAATTTTGAAAATTACTTTAATTTATATTATACAATTATTTTTTTTTTAATTTCTATCGAGAAATTGATTTTTTCACAGACAATTTTCAATTAGTAATTTTATTTTAAAAAATTTTGCATCCTCATAGAGAGGAAGTATTTTTTATTATTGTTACTACAATTGTTAGTGTTTTATTATTGGAGAACTGGTATTTGCTTCTTATCATTAATACACTATTATTACTATTATTGCTATTATTGCTACTATTGTAATTGTTATCATTATTATTACAATAGTTATTATAATTAGTATTATATTTTTATTATTAATTTTTTTATAATTTCTTATTTCTTATTAAATAAATAAATTTTCTATTTATTTATTTATTTATTACTTATTTTTGTTTGGTTTTTGGTTATTTGGTTAATTTATTTATTTGGTTTTTACTAGATTATTATTTGGTTATTTTTTAGTTGTAATTTAGTCATTATTTGGTTACTATTTGGTTCCTATTTGATTCTTATTTGGTTCTTATTTGATTATTATTTGGTTATTATTTGGTCATAATTTGTTTACCATTATTTATTTGGTTTTGTTTTTTGTTATTTAGTTTTATTGTGTTAATTTTTGGTTACTTATTTAGTATTTATTAGGTTATTATTCGATTGCTATTTGGTTATTTTTTAGTTTTTATTTGGTCATTATTTGGTTAAAATTTGGTTCTTATTTGATTAAAATTTGGTTCTTATTTCGTTCAAATTTGGTTCTTATTTGGACATTATTTGGTTAAAATTTAGTTCGTATTTGGTTAAAATTTGTTTCTCATTTAGTTTTTATTTTGTTACTATTTGGTCATGATTTGTTTACTATTTAATGTGTTGATTTTTTATTCATTAGATGCAGTTATTTTTTTCGAATTTTGGTTCAAATTTTGTAATTATTTGGTTTTTACTCGACTACTATTTGGTTATATATTTCTGCTTTATTTTTCATTGTTTGGTTATTACTTACTTATTTTTTTATATTTTTACTCATTTATTATTTGATAATTATTTCTAAAATTAAATAAAAGTTGCCTAAAAATAAGTAAATGATTATTAAGAATTATACGTTACTATTTATTTCATTATTATTATATATGAAAAAAAAATTTACCTTTCTACTTAATAAACATATTTCCAAAATTTACTAAATGAACAAAAAAAAAAAAAAATTTTCTCTCTATTTGTTCCATAATTATTAATATTATTGTTTACCGATTTATAAATAAAAAATTCCGTTTTCTCTCCTTCTCTATATAAAATAAAGCTTCTTTTTCTAGAACACGTGTAAAATTGCGACACTATTCCAGATATTAACTTTTAATATTTTTCTTTTGTTATAATTGTTTTTAATTATACTTTTCCCTTTATACTTGTATTTTATTTTTACTTCTATTATTAATATTATTATTATTATTATTTTTATTAATATCTATTTCATAAAAATTAAAATTGTTTGTAAATTCTGTTAATTTCAGGCAATTACAGTATATATAAAATAAGGTTTGTGTTATCTTCGACGTAATACAATTTTAACCAAGAAGATAACAGAAATGTGCTTGTTACCATTTTTCTCACAATTTTACACTTATTCGAAGAAGAAAACTAATAAAAATAAATTTTTCTTTTATTCAATTTTTAATCGATTTTAATTTGACGATACCGTTTTCTTTTATTTTTCCATTGTTTAATTTTTACATTTGTCTTTCTTCTTCTTTTTTTGTAATTCATAGTCAATTGTTATCGATAAATATTCTCTTTTTAAATTTAAATTTTTATTTAAAATTCACATTTAAATTTGTTTCAATTTTCAGTATTGTTTTCGTTGAAATATATGAAACAATATCAAATAGAAAAAAATGTTAATAAAAAAAAATTACAGTCCTTAATTTTTTAATTATTCTTTTAATTATTTTTTAAAATATTTTTTAAAACATTTTTTTAAATTTTTTTAAATACTTATTGTTTTTTATTTTAATTGTTTTCATTAAATTTTAATTGTTTTTAAATTATAATTTATGCGAAAATTTTTAATTACACATAAAAGAAGTGTATTTTTTGAATTGGGGTTAATTTGAAGATTAATCAACAAAATCAATGATCTATATAAATTGACTTTTGTCATCTTTTGATCTAAAAAAGCACAGTCAAACACTTTCCAAATACCATTTTATATGACAAATATTGACTTTTTTCGTTATCTGCCTTGAAAAAAAAGGAGGAGAAAAAAATACGAGGAAAATTTGTTTAAACTTTTTCACGTTGCTTTACATGTTTTTTTTTTAAAGAACCAAAATTGGTTTTTGTTGTTCTTTCCTTTTTTGTCACGTATATTTCTTCACAAAAAAATACTTCACTTTGATTTATATCTCTATTTTTTCTTTCCTCTTTTTTTGTTTATCTTTTAAATCCTTTTTTATAAACTTTTTATTGCTTTTTGTTTTTTTCTCTTTTTTCATTTTTTTCGTTTCTTTATTGTTTTTTCTGCTATATTTTCTTCTTTATTTTTTTTAATTCGTTTTTATTATTTTCTTTTTTGTTCCCTTTTCGGTTTTCCTTTATTATTTTCTTTTTTGTTCCCTTTTTCTGTTTTCTTTTATTATTTTCTTTTTGTTCCCTTTTCTGTTTTCTTTTATTATTTTCTTTTTGTTCCCTTTTCTGTTTTCTTCTATTATTTTCTTTTTGTTCCCTTTTCTGTTTTCTTCTATTATTTTCTTTTTGTTCCCTTTTCTGTTTTCTTTTCCCTTTTCTTTTTTGTTCCCTTTTCTGTTTTCTTCTATTATTTTCTTTTTGTTCCCTTTTCTTTTTTGTTTTCCATTTTCTTTTCCATCTTGGTTTTTTCTTTTCTATTACATTTTTGTTTTCACTTCTTCAGTGACTTTTGCTTTCTTTTCTTTTTTCCTTCCTATTTATTTTTTCTCTTCTCTTCTTTTTTTTTCTTTCCTGTTTTCTTTTTTTTCTTCTTCGTTTCATTTTCACTTTTTCTGTGCTCTTTTTCGATTACTTTTTTATTTTCTTTCGGTTTGTTTATTTTTTCCCTTCTGGTTTTTCTTTTTCTTCTTTTTTCTTCATTTTTTAAAAATATTTTTCTTCATTTTTCTTATCATATTTTTCTTCTATTTTCTGTTCATATTTTTCAACTTTTCTACATAATTTTATTATTTTCTTTTAAAATTAAGTAATTTTATATTAATAAATTAATTAATTACAATTAATTTAATATAATTTTATTAGTAATTTTATTAGTAATTTTATTAGTAATTTTATTATTACATTTTCTAATTTTTTTTTAAATTTCGAAAAAAATATTTTAAAAAATACATTTTCTTCACCGATTGAAAAATTTTTTTCCTCGTAATTAAAAAAAAATTCTTCTCCTTTTTTTTAACTATAGAAATTTTGAAAAAACTCACCTGTTGATAGGTATAAGATGACACTCGCATCTTTAACTTGTTAATAAAATTTAAAATACACGCGCACTTTATTTTTTCTTGCTAAATATAATAATTTCCAGTGGGTGAATAAAGAGAATCAGTCGATTATTTCTATTTCTACATATTTAGGAAACTTTTCTCGTAATATTGCACTTTTTACACATATTTCTTCTTTTTCCTTCTTTCTTCTTCTAAAAATGCATTTGACACACACAGGAGAATTGCACGACTTCTGTAACAATGATTTTCTCGCAAACGAGGAAAGATTTAAAATAAAACCAACAAACAAAGCAATCTATCAAAAGGAGTAATACTAAGTCATTCGAGGTCGTCAAAACTTGAAGCACCCGATCAGTCCAAGTTAACAAAATGATAAAGATATCCCCCTTCCTATTCTATAGACGTAAGTACCCGTGCACTTTATTATCTGATATTTACACATTATTATACGTGTTGTGTGTGACGATTCATTAATATATTTATAAAAAAAGAATTTTCCAATTTAGACACACTTTTCAGAAATAAATATAGAAACGAGGAAACAATTAAAAGAAACATAAAAGGAAAATTCTTCTACATTAATTTTTTTAATTCATTATTTTCATTATAAATAATACAATTTTTTTCCATTTCTTCCCTCTTATTAATTAATTACATCTATTGCAATTAAAATCATAATTATTTTCATTATTTTCACTATATAAATGTTTTACTATAAATTTTACTATAAATGTTAATAAAATAAGTGTTAAAAAAATATTTCTACTTAAAAAAAATTATCGAAATTTAAAAAAAAATTTTTAATCTGATTTTGAAAATTGTATGCAATTTTTTTTTATTTGTTCTGATAATGATATCCGTAAAAAGCGATTGTAAACTTGCATTCGTCACATATAAGTTTATATATGATTCGAGAATCTCAAGATTAAGTAACATTGTAAAAATTATTTCACGTGCTTTTTATAATTTACAATTGTTTCATTTCTAAATTCGAATCACCTATTTTTAATTCTCAATGTTAAATTCACTTCTGTAATGTCAATAAACAAGCAAAACGAATACGAAAATCACAGTGAAAAATAATTAATGCAATAAAAAAAAAATTATGAAAAAGAAAATAAATTTTAGGGAATTATATTTTTTTATTTAATGCAAAAAAGTAAGAATAATAATAATAATAATAATAATAATAATAATAATAATATTTTAAGGTAAGAATACAAGAAAATAATTTAACGAAGAAAAATAAAATAGAGGAAATATAAATTTTGAAGGAAATAATAATATTTGTAATAAAAATACAAGAGAAAATGAATGAAAGAAAAAATTCTTTGAATTAAATTTTTTTTATCAAATTATTATTTTCATTACAGAAATGCATTTATTACAGAAATAATTTATCAAGAATAAATAAAAGTATAAATAGAAATTATGTTTTCCTTTAAATAAAAAGGAAAAAAATGCAAATATGTAAGAGTTTGGAAAAAATATCATTTTAATATTATTATTTTATTATTATTTTATTGTTATTTTATTGTTATTTTATTGTTATTTTATTATTATCTTATTATTATTTTATTATTATTTTATTATTATTTTATTATTATTATATTATTATTTTATTATTACTTTATTATGATTATTAAAATATCTTTATTAAAAAATAATTATTATTACAATATTATTATCAAAAAATAATTATTAATAAAATATTATTACCAAAAAAAATATATTTTCAACTATATTTGAAATTCTTTATTTTCAGAATCACTTCGTACATTCGTATACAGACGTACACATCAATTTGCAAAAAGTGACGTAGAAGGAATAAAAAAATATTTTCATTAAAATTGCACACAATGAAAATTTTCTGACAATATATTTTTGTTTTCGTTATAATTATAAATAAAAAAAATTTCTCACTACAATAATTACAATACATTACATAATAGTTAAATTCTTATTTTTCCCCTAAGTCTCTCAAATATATAAATATTTCTTTTTTTCGCAAAAAAAGCTACGCCACAATATTGCACAATTTTTTTTTTATATAATTAAGTACATATAATATATCTATTTACTGGACGGCGTTTAAAACTTAGAACAATGTATAATAATTATTAATTTATTAATAAGTAAGTAATAATTTATTTATTTATTTCCATAATAAATCTTATAGAATAGGACAGTGACAATAAAATTGTCTCATAAAAAAATGTTCTTTTAGCGTCAACATTTAAACATTTAAATTTTTTGTTACAAATTAGCGATTTAACGCATAAAAGGAGAAATTCAATTAATAATGAAGTTTTATTCAAATTCTTCAGTTCACTTAATTGAATATTTAGTTTAAATATTATAATAATTGAATCGTTAATTAATTTTAAAATAGACAACGATTGATAGAAATAATAATAATAATATTAATAATAATAATGAAAATTATAATAAATTATAATTTTTTATAATAAATTATAATAAAAATTATAATCATTTATAAAATATTGACAATGTGAAAATTAATTAACAAATTAATTATTAAATATTTTTTATAATTTTGATTGTTAATAAGATAATTTATAAACATTAATTATTTCACATTCGAGTTTTACATTTACATTCTTTAAAAGAGAGTGATTCAATTTCTACATACAATTTTCATATTCACACGATTCTCGAGAAAATTTATTTCCATTCAATTGACGAAACTTGTCTTAATAATATATGCAAAATATATATTTATAATATATAATAGTTATAAAAATAATAATTATTATTTATTACTATTAACTTTATAATCGTAATAATATTAATATTATTAATAATACTAAAGATAATAATAAAAAAAAATAATTATAATAATAATGATAAAAATTACTAATAATGAATGTAATAATAATAAAATTACTAAAAGTAAAAATAAAAATAATAAAATAAAAAAAAATAAAAAAAAAATAAAAATAATAATAATACATAATAATTATCATTCACTTTATGTACACAGATTTAACCCATTTCTCTCACATATACTCACATATAAACGTATATATAGTAAATATATTTATATAGTAATGATACTGTTAATACTTTATGGTTAATGGGTAAAAATTATCTTCTAAGTAAAGAACCGTCTATAGTAGATAAAAAAATTTCTCTCTACTTTAAGAGTTCAAGTTTGAAGCGATTCTTTAAATCAGAATTCGTTAATACAATTTTATTTATAGATATTTACAAGTTGAAATTTTTTTGTTTTTGCGAAATGAAGGAATTTTTTTTTAACAAAATATTTTCATCATTATTTTTCACAAAGACTCGGTAAATTAAATTTTTAAATATTATACTAAGTATTTCCAATATGCTTGGACATTTAAAATTAATTTTATTTATAGCATTTTCACGGGCAATGCCAATTTGATATCAAATAATAAATTCTTGTGGGAAAAATGACAAAGCTAATTGCATTAAAAAAATTGTCGAAAATAGTTTCGAACGTGAAAAGGAATAGAATTTAAATATTAAATTAATTTTCAAAGACAAAGATTTTAATCAGGAAAGAATATTAAGAAGGAAATTAAAATTAGTTTCAAAATATTACGAAAAATTTTTAAAAAAATAATTAATAAAAATAATTATAAAAACAATTGTAAAAAAACAATTTTAAAAAAACAATTTTAAAAAGACAATTTTAAAAAACAATTTTAAAAAAACAATTTTACAAAACAATTTTAAAAAAACAATTTTAAAAAACAATTTTAAAAAACAATTTTAAAAAACAATTTTAAAAAAACAATTTTAAATAAATAATATTTTACCAAAATTAAAATTTATAATAGTGGTATTTATACACCGCTCAATTCATCACGTTTGTGAGAGAACTTTCATGCCGTCTGGACGGAATTTTACAGAACTACAGTGGCGCGAAATTCAAATTTTATGAAATCAAAATACTTAAGAGAGGGTCTAATTTTATTTTTAATATTTAAACTCGAAATTTGGTATTCAAAAAGCAGTGTTACTTTTCCCACAAGATATAAATTGTAAATTCGAAAACAATGCTTCAAAATATTTTGTTTCGACATTCCTCTAATCTCACTTTTTTTGGGGGAGGGGAATTAAAATTGTCACGTAATTAGAAAGATTGCACGAAGAAAAAAAGTGCAATGTACGTTCCAATCACGTGTCGAGAGAATAAATAAAAAATCCTAAAATAAAAATCGACTCCTAGAAGAAATAATTGAATCGATTTTCAAAAATTACTTTTCGAGAAACTTTACACATTTAAATATCGCAAAAGGAACAATTTTCCTATTTTTGTAAATTCTTTCCTCAAACTGTCGAAATTAAACAATAAAATACAATTTTATGAATAAAAGACGATTTTAAGAATAAAAGACGATTTTTAATTCAATATCGTCTTAGTGGACGAACTAGAAATCGTTCAGTTTCAACTAAGAGTTCAAAAATAATTTGAACCAATCGCTTTTTTTTGATTATATATATTTAAAAAAAAAATTTTTTTCTTTTAAATTACGTTTTTTCCGTAATTCTAGGATTAAATCTTCCCATGTGTAAAATTAGACCAGTTGGATTGTGTCGTACAAAATAGAGGAAAGGCCTGTCTAATTTGAGTTTCGGTTTTTCGGAGACTTCATTTTTCCTTCCCGTTCTCCATTCGTTGTCGTCCAATGGTTTCAGAAGCGATTCCTCGAAGAGAATATTATCATCTCTCGACTCCTCGGCATTGTTATCATCAGTGTCGGACATTTTTCGATAATTCTTCATCGGTGGTTCCGGATATGTTTCCATGTGATGACGTCCAATCGATATATTCTCATCGCCACATGTGCTGAACAGATTCATCTAGATGGAAATTTGTGAATTAATTTCGTGAAATTGCAAACAAATTTTTTCGCAAAATTTTCGCGAAAATTATTTTAATTACGATTAAAAATTGGGATTCTTGATAGGAAAAAGAAATTTTTTTCCTCGAAAAAATTACAAAATTAGGGGAAAAAGTATATGCTATCCGAGAGTTATCACTTTGGAGAGCAGAACAATTTGACATATTTTTGTAAAAGAAAAAAGAAAAATGATACATTTAGTAGCAGAGTCTGCTGTCCGAGATTTTTTCTTTTGGATAGCAGAAGAAAAAAGGTATTTTTGTAAATAAGAATAGAAGAAATACGAATTAGATGCGAAAGTCTGCTCTCCGAGTTTATTTACCTGGAATGGAAGAAGTAGGAAAAATATTTTTGTGATTTTATTTCGAAGAACGGGATTGGCAAATGTTTCTTGTGAATGGAGAAGGAAAAATTACAGATTTGACAGAAATGTCAGCTGTCCGAGGCTTTATACTTCGGATAGCAAAAATTTATAAAGTATTTTTGTAAATAGGAAAAGAAAAAATACGATTTAGATACAAAAGTCTGCTTTCCGAGATTGTTTACTTGAGATAACAGAAGTACAAAAAGTATTTTTAAGCTTTTAGTTCGAATATCAGGAGAATACAAAATATTTTTGTGAATAAGAAAAGAAAAATAACGGATTAAAAACAAAAAGTCTGCTCTCTGAACCTTTTTTCTTTGGATAGCAGGCGTAGACAAAGTATTTTTGTAAATAGAAGAAGAAAAATTAAGGATTAGACAGAAAAGTCTGCTATCCGAGACTTTTTACTATGGATAGCAGAAATTTGTAAAGTATTTTTGTAGATAGGAAAAGAAAAATGCGAATTAGACACAAAAGTCTGCTTTCCGAGAATTTTTTCTTGGGATAGCAGGAGTACACAAAGTATTTTTGTGAATAGAAGTAGAAAAATTACCAATTAGATAGAAAAATCTGTTATCCTAGGCTTTATACCTTGGATAGCAGAAGTACAGAAAGTATTTTTAAGGTTTTACTTCGAATATCAGGAGAATACAAAATATTTTTGTGAATAAGAAAAGAAAAATAACGGATTAGATACAAAAGTCTGCTATCTGAACCTTATTCTTTGGATAGCTGAAGTAGGCAAAGTCTTTTTGTGAATAGAAGAAGAAAAATTAAGGACTAGTCAGAAAAATTCTGCTATCCGAGGCTTTTTACTATGGATAGCAGAAGTAAACCAAGTATTTTAGGGTTTTCCTTGGATAGCAGGAGTACACAAAATATTTTTGTGACTAGGGAAAGAAAATTTACGATTTAGATACAAAAGTCTGCTCTCTGAACTTTTTTTTCTTTGGATAGCAGGAGTAGACAACGTATTTTTGTGAATAAGAAAAAAAATCATGGATTAGATACAAAAGACTGAAATCTGAACCTTATTCTTTGGATAGCTGAAGTAGGCAAAGTCTTTTTGTGAATAGAAGAAGAAAAATTAAGGATTAGGCAGAAAAGTCTGCTATCCGAGACTTTTTACTATGGATAGCAGAAGTAAACCAAGTATCTTAGGGTTTTACTTTGGATAGCAGAAGTACACAAAATATTTTTGTGACTAGGGAAAGAAAATTTACGATTTAGATACAAAAGTCTGCTCTCTGAACTTTTTTTTCTTTGGATAGCAGGAGTAGACAACGTATTTTTGTGAATAGAAAAAGATAAATTACGAAATAGATACAAAAGTCTGCTATCCGAGGTTTTTTATTTGGTACCTGAAGTAGGCAAAGTCTTTATATGAATGGAAGAAAAAAAATTAAGAACTAAACGGATAAAGTCTGCTATCCGAGGTTTTATACTATGGATGGCAGAAGTACAGAAACTACTTTTGATGTTTTATTTCGGAGAGCAGATGTAGGCCAAGCCTTTTTGTGAGTCGAAAAAGAAAAATTACGGATTACTGAAAAAAAGTCTGCTATCCAAGGCATTTTCTTTCGGACAGCTGAAGAATAGTTACCTGGAGAACATCGGCTAAGTGCAAATCGTGACCAATTCCATTGATTCCCTTGAGATCGGCATGCTTGGAAAATAGTTCGCCGAGTCCCATTCGTTTCAGAGCAGCAGTTGCATTGACAATTGAACGATGACTGAATTTCGGTACCTGAAGTTCCAGCGAAGCCCGTGGTATCAAAACCTTAAGCAATTTCTCCCAGGCTCCATCATTTTGAACGCCTCGCATCAGTCTTTGCTCGAGATTATCCAAATTGTCGCCCTGCGCCATGTGGCCTTGCTGACCAGGAATGACGAATATTGTCGACACCAATTTTTCCATTCCACCCAGAGCAATTGCCGTGGCGTCTAAACTGGGCTCATAGCCGGCCAGGACACCCGATTTCCAGAGTGTCGCCGGTACGCGTACCAATTGTCGCTGTCTGATGGCAGGCGACACTGAGAAATACAATTCGCCATCGCGTCCCTCGGAACTGGCGCCACTGCACTCGGTTTGGAAAACATTTGCCGACAGTGCGGCCAGTGGTGGTCGCAGGCCAACGGTATTTGTCCTGACGAAGTCCTTGATTCGACTGTCGGTTTGCTTTCTGATGAGGAGATTCGTTCGACGTTTGACGATGTCGTTGATGGCGTGGAAATTCACCTCCTCAACGAAACCCTCGTAGAACTGTTGTGCCTGCTTCTTGTAGAAGGGCATCAGTTTGCCGACTTTGGATTTATCGGCGAATAGTTCGCGAACAAAGGCGGCGTTTGCGATTCCCTGCTTTCGGGATAGACTGACGGTGTCGGTGACGTTTTGGAATACCAAATGGGGATTGAATGTGGCTACGTCGTCGAGTTTTAGGACGTCGTTCATTTCATTCGAAGTTGGTCCTCGGGCTCCCAGGAAGACCATAGCTAACAGACTTGTCATGCCGAATGGTGAGAGCACCAAAGATCGGGTTGTACTCAGGCCCTTGTTGGCAGCACTCCAAAAACTAAAGGCTAGTTCGTTGCATAAATTGGAGAAGTAAATTACGTCTGGTTCCAGGTTTCTGATACTTGCATCAAGACCTAGTGCGCCTTGAGAACTGTCCAAAGATACATGGGTGTGCTGATTTTTATTGGTTGTCGTTGCGGACTGTTTCGTTGGCACCGGTTTTGGAATCTTTGTTCCCGATGTGTTTGGCTGTGGGATGAGAGCCCACTTTTCGTCCGTTTGGTTCTCGTCGGGTTTTTTTGTTCTTGTTGGCTCGGTTGGCTTGTGGGTCAACGGTTCATGAGAAGCAGGTCGACCTTTTGATGGAAAGCTTGCTTTTGTTGGAACGGGTTTGTTGAGTAAATTTGACGATGGTTTGAAGGCACTTGACGATGAGAATTGTGGTGCTGCGGTGGTTGATGGTCTCGAGTGGACTGAGCCTGATTGTGGTCTGAAGGCACCAGGTCCTGAGTACTGATCTACTAGATGTGTGTCTAGTGGATGGGATGCTAATGTTTCTGATGGTCTGGAAGAAGAGGAGGGTCTTGATCCACTAGGCGCAAATTGTGACGATCCATCAGACGGCCTCGAAGGAGAACCTCCGGATGGTCTTGAAGAAGAACCGGTTTGTGGCTTTCCATTAGGTGCCGATTGTGGTGGTCTTGGAGCAGAGCCTATTTTTGATCCACCTAGTTCTGGTCTCGACGGAATTGTTCCTGATTGCATTGGTCCTGATTGCATGGGTCCTAATTGTGCTGGTCTTGAAGAAGAGCCTGTCGATGGTCTTAGTCCATTAGGTCCTGACTGTAAATGTCCCGATTGTGCTACTCCTGTTTGTCCTAATCCCATTTGTCCTGATCCCATTTGTCCTAGTCCCATTTGTCCTGATCCCATTTGTCCTAGTCCCATTTGTCCAAGTCCCATTTGTCCTGATCCCATTTGTCCTAGTCCCATTTGTCCTGGTCCCATTTGTCCTACTCCCATTTGTCCTGGTCCCATTTGTCCCGGCCTTGCAGCAAAAGAACCAGACGGTGGTCTTAATCCCCCTCCTGCTTGATTCGACGGTCTCGAATTAGACTCCAAAGGAGGTTTCAATTCACCAACCGGTTTGAATGATCCCTCTGAGGGTCTTCCTGGTTTGGTGACTTTATTACCGTTATTCGACGGTCTGGTGGCAAAATTAGTGACATTCTTCTTTACTGATGTCAGAGGTTTAGTATTGACAAACTCGCCAAGTTTATTGTAGGCATTTTCCATGGTCTGATCGATTGGTTTTGCGGTGAAGCCGATTGGAATCATGTCCTCGAGTACTTTATCGGTTTGGGTGGTGTTGACAATGACCATTTTCTTATCGTCTGACGATGTTTGAGTCATTGTAGTGTTCTTCGATGTTTCGGCAATTTTTGACGATGTGTCGATTTTAATTGTCTGTTTGCTGTCAGTGAGCTTCGTGTCATTTAACATGATCATCGTGGATGGTATTTTTGATACCTTGACTGCTGTGTCATTGACTTGAATTCGTAATTCCTGACTTTCGGGTGGGGTTTTCTTTGTTTGATCAACACTGACGGGTGTTGTGGTATCGACTCTTTTTAATTTTTCATCGTTGACGATTTGATGACTATTGCTGAGTGTGGTTGCTTTTTTGTCAGTCTCGGACTCTTGGTGTTGTACATTTGTGATCGGTTTTGGTTGATTGGCGATAGTTGGATCGGAAAATTTCGATGGTAATTGATTCGTTTCTGGACTTAGATCAATTCGCACTACAGGAACTTCTGGTTTTCTGGTTTTATTCACAGTCTGGGTGGACGCTTTCAATGGTTCAACAACAGTGGGTTTAGAAGTTGTATTTTCAGCATTTGATTTAGTCGTCGTCGTCACCACTTTCGTTGGCGTTTTTGTTGCCATAGTTGTTGGTATTTTTACACTCGATTTAGGAGTGCTACTCACAACATTCACTTTATCCAGATTTTCCTTTTCGGAATTTGTATTCTTAGTTGGCGTTTGTTCCAAACTTGGTGTTTTCATCGTTGACGTTGTCGTTTGCACAAGAGGTACAGAGGTCGGAGTAACATTTTCTTCAGCTCCACTCTCTTTAGTGGTAACGTCAACTTTATCAGGAGTCGTTTGGAAATTAACTTCAGATGTTTGTTGCGGTTTTTCCATTGGTGTCTTCGTTTCAGAAGTGACTGTCGTCTTTTCTAGATTGGAATCAATTATTTTTTCTGCTACCACTGATAAAGTTGGAATTTTACTATTAGCCGAGGGAATTTGGTCTTTTTCCGTACTTTCCTTATCGATCTGTTGCTCCTTCTCCACCTCTTTAGTCTTTATTTCCTCTTGTGTTTTACTTTCTTCCTTCTTCACCTCTTCGGTGTTTTTGATTTCATCTTCTTTCTTCACCTCTTGGGAATTTTTGATCTCTTCTTTCTTTGCTTCTTCGGTGTTTTTCACTTTATGTTCTTCTGTATTTTGGACTTTATTTTCCTTGTTTGCTTCTTCGGTATTCTGAATTTTATCGTCCTTGTTTGCTTCTTCGGTAGTTTTGATTTTATCTTCTTTTTTCGCTTCTTCGGCACTTTTGACATTTTCCTTGTTTTCGCCTTCGGTATTTTTGATGTTTTCTTTCTTTGGTTCTTCGGTACTCTTGATTTCTTCCTTATTAGTTTCTTCGGTGTTTTTGACTTTAGTTTCCTTGTTAGCTTCTTCGGTGGGTTTGACTTTATTTTCCTTCTTCGTTTCGTCGGTAGTTTTAACTTTATTGTCCTCCTTCGTTTTTTCGTTTGTCTTGATTTTATCTTCTTTCTTTGCTTCGTCAGTACTCTTGACTTTATCTTCCTTCTTCATTTCTTCGCCATTTTTGACTTTATCCTCCTTTTTCGTTTCGGTAATCTTGATTTTGTCGCCCTTTTTAATTTCTTCGGTAATCTTGATTTTGTCGCCCTCCTTAATTTCTTCGGCAATCTTGATTTTGTCGCCCTTTTTAATTTCTTCGGTAATCTTGATTTTTTCGACCTTCTTAATTTCTTCGGCAATCTTAACTTCATCTCCCGTTTTCTCTTCCTGGGTAGTTTTGATTTTTTCCTCCTTCTTGATTTCTTCGGTACCCTTTATTTTCTCTTTAATTTGTTCGGTATTTTTACCAGGCTCCTTTTTATCTACACTGCTTTGGATCTTCTCTTCAGTCTTGATCGACTCTAGTCCTTGATCGACTTTAGTTGATACTACTACCACTTTTTTCACTTCCTCGACAATTTGCTCGTTGTCCTCACGCTCTTCTATTCTCTCTTCGACTTTGATTTTCTCCACGGGAATTTTGATCTTACCTTCGGAATTTTTAGTCTTGTCTCTATTTTCCAGTTTTATTTGTGTTAATTTTTCATCCTTCTTTTCTTCCCAGTTTTTAATTTTTTCGTCTGTATTTTTTGTTCCACTTTCTTTGTCTTTAGTTTTAGAATTCGTTTTATCTGAGTCTTTAATTTTGCTTGCTTGATTAATTTTATTTCTTGTTCCTTGATTGACAATTGACGGAATTGGCGTTGATCGAATTGGTTCGCTTTGAAGTTTGACTGGAACGAAGGTGGTCTCGTTTTTCGAATGGAATCCAGCAACAAGACCACTTCCAACGAGATTGGAGGGACTGTTTTCGAAATCTGGGAGAGTGAGAGAAATGTAGGAGGCTGTTGTTTGAGTTGGCGCCGTTTCCAGAAGATTGTTGATCATCGAAACTGCGTCTGCCATCTGTATCCTAATGACAGACGATTCGGTGCTTCCATTCATGTCAACATCGTTAGGTTTATTGCTTCCGGCCTCCGTAACGTCCACTCGAATTATTGGCCTTTCGGTAGTATCAAAAGATGATGTTTTATGGGATTCATCTCCTTGAGGAACTTGATCATTTTCTTCAGCTGGTTTATTACTCTCTTTGGTTAATTTTTCCGTCATTGATAATGACGATGATGATAGTAGTGATAATTTCACGTTTTCCGTCGATGAATCTTTGGGGGATGTTACGGATGTTGTTGAAACCGAAGAGGCTGAAATTATTGTTGGTGTTGCATTTTCTGTTTTATCCGGAATTGATGATGGTGCTGAAACTGTTGAAATTGACGAAGAGGATGGTAATGAAGTTGTTGGAGATGTTGTCGAAGAGGCTACTGGAGAAGTTTGGGAAGTTGATGAGTCTAACGAACTTGATGAGCCTGACGAACTTGATGAACCTGACGAACTTGATGAACCTGACGAACTTGATGAAGATGTAATTTTCGAAGAAGATAATGACAAAGGAGACGCAGTAGAAGATGATGAAGATGAAGAAGCAGAGGCTGTAGAGGAAGCCGAAGATAAAGCAGAGGAACCTGCAGAATTTAAAGAAGGGACCAAGGTCACAGAAGAATTCTCTAAATCTGGACTCGAGGTGGAAGCGAAATTGTCCAATTTTTCGGTACTATCTTCCATGCGCACTGTTGCTGCACTAATATCGACATTGGCGTGTTTGTAGAATGTTGTCTCAAAGCCGAGTAAATCCTGAGTGACTCTGGATGATTCTGTGCTGAAATCGCCAATTGTGTTCGAATCGTCCAAAAGTGGCTCTTCAGTAAGGAGGGAATTTTGCGAAACTAATGACGGTACGGCTTCGGATATTTGTGAAATCATGCTCGATAGGGAATCGGCCAATTCCGTCGGTAGTGGTTCGTAAGGTTTGGTTGTCGATTCCACGGAGTCGTCACTGTTCATTAAAGTAGGAACAGTCGAGACTTTACTTTCAGTAATACTTCCCGTGATACTTCCAGCAACACTTCCGGTACTACTTCCAGCAACACTTCCGGTACTACTTCCAGCAACACTTCCGGTACTACTTCCAGTAACGCTTCCAGTAACACTTCCAGTAACACTTTCAGTGAAACTTTCAGTACTACTTCCCTTGTCCTCTTCAATCGAACCAATCGTTGAGCTACCATCATCATTGATTTGGAAATTGGTCGAAAATTCCATTTCCTGATTGTTGGGGTCGAGGATAGTTGCACCGAATTTGCTCTCTGTGGGATGGTGCAGGGTTTCGATGATCTTTTCAATAGCTGACGTTTCGGGTGAATTTACCTTATTATCTTCTTTTAGATCCAGGGGAGTTAGGGATACAAATGTTTCTTTGTCAACATCAGAATTTGTCGTGTCCGGAATGTCTGTCAGTGGTTTCGAGTAAGTTTCGTCGAAAATTTCGGTCGTCTTCGACTCGTAGAGATAGGATTCTGTGGTTGCTTTTGTCTCCAAAGTTGTTTTAGTATCGTACGACGGTGTTTTGTATTCGTACTTAAAGGTTGTCTTTAATTCGACATCCGTTTCTCTAGTCTCCAGTAGTGGATTTGTTGTTACGGATCCGATCGTCGATTCAGAGTTGACAACCTCGGTCGTTACATCTACAATCGTGGATGTTTTATCCAAAGTAAAGGAGTCTGACGGCTTATTTCCCTTAAGGAACAGGCTAGGATTTTTAGTTTCGTTCGAAACTGATTCGTCCGCTACTGGTTTACTAGAAACTGCCAACTTATCACCTAGGGACTGATTTTGCTTGACAGGAGCAGTTGTCTTTACCTCCGGTTTAATGGTAGTGGCAAATTTACCTGGTTGTTTGCTAGTTGTAAGTTTAACCTGTTCTGTTTTGGTAGCAGTCGTCACTAAATCCGGAAGTTTTGTATAGAGACTTGTTTCGGAAATGATGACGTCTGGTAGTGTTGTCTTTGGCCTCTCGCTAGTGGACTTTTCCACAAATTTATCCGGTTTGTAGGCAGGGTACGAGGGCTTGCTCTGATCTTCGGCTTGTTTCGTGGCATTCGTTGCAGCCTCGGCGGAAATTGTGTTCAAAACCTGGAAAACAGGAGCCGTGTCCTTTTGGTACTGGGCCGTTGATGTCATTATCTGGTCAGCTGTGATTACGTGGACCGGAATCATCGGAATTTCGGAATAGGAAACTGGGGGGAATTCTGGTCGGTAGGTATAGTAGGGTCTCTTGGTGGTTCGCAGAGGATTTGGTGTTTTGAAGGTGTTTAATTTCTCCGGAGCTGGAGAAGAGGTGGGTGGACTGTACGGTCTTTTGGTGGGTCCAACCGTGGCACTTTGGGAAGGTTTATTCTTGATGGGTTTGTTCTCAACCGTTTCTTGTAGTTTTGTTCCTTGATTCGTTCCTTGATTAATTCCTTGATTCGTTCCTTGATTTATTCCTTGATTCGTTCCCTGACTTATTCCTTGTTTCGTTCCTTGATTCGTTCCTTGAACTGGTCTCTTGCTGTAACTATCATCAGGGTGCGATAAATCCGGTCGGGGTGGTTTTGGAGACAACTTCTCCGGTCTCATGGTACTTGGGGCATTGTTTGCCTCGTACTGAGCAGCACCAGACACTGGTTTTTTGAAGTGATTCTCAATTGGTTTGGGAGTATTTGCAGATTCCTTCGTTGGAGTATTGTTGAATTTTGATTCGTTTGGATTTGAGACAATTTGGGGTTTTTCTTCTGCTTCGTAAACGGGGGCATTATTCTTTAGTTCCGTTATTTCGGAATCGGGAATTGCTAACGATTGGGTTTCCATGTCTCCGGCTAGGATTGATGGGAGAATACTGCTCCATTCGTCGGTTGCATGGCCGGGAATTGTTGGCACTGATGTCATCACTGGCGTTGGTTTACTTAGTTCGCCTTTGAGGACGTTTTGCACATTTTGAACCACGTCTGCAACCTGGAGTGAGGGAATTAGGTTTGTTAAAGTAATTATCAGATCAAATGTGCTGGAAAAATTAAAGAAAATAATAAAAATTGAAGAAAAATAATAAAAATTAAAGGAAAATAAAAACAGAAGAAGAGGTGAAACGAACCTTCATGCCGGAAGTTGGGACAATGCCAGCAGTTTGTGATTCGTGAATTTCTGTTGGAAAATGACCACCACCGGCTGCGATGAGTGTTTGAATTTCCTTTTCCGTCATCTGTTTGGTGATAACTTCGCCATTTTTGTTGAGGGTATAGAATTGAAATCTATCTGGTCTCAAAAGTCCCCCGGGCGATGGTGGAAGTTCAAATGTAGGATTAGCTTTTCTGCTTTGTGGAATGCTACCACCAATTTTTTCATTTCCAGAGACAATTGATACGGACGTCACGACGCTGTACATGTAAGAAAAAAGAAATTGGGTCAAAAATAATTTTCAATAAATCCCTTGGCAGAAAAATAATTGATATTAAATTATCAATGCATTCGAGAACTAAATTAGTTTTATTAGTATTAAATTAATAATAAATAGTTAAAAAATAAATAATGAACAGAAAAAATACAAATAAATGCTGGAGTAAAAAAAAAGCAAATACAGAAGCACAATATGATTATTGCGAAAAAAAGCAGTAAGCAATTTTTATCGTCTATTTGTAGTAGAGAAATTATTTCAGAGGTCGATAATCTTGTCATTTTATTATTGCATCATGTTATCAGATTCATGAATCGATTTATAAAAGCATCTGAACACTATGGCCTTGCCTGACAATGAATTAATGCAAAAGAGAAAGGCTTACTGCAAAATATTCACATAAATTATCATAAGTCATTCGATTTTTCTAGAAAGAAATATTCAAAAACTGTTTTAATTTTTTTGTTCGTCTGAGAAAATATTCCATTACCGTTCAACAGTATTTCAATCATCAACTTAAATTAAATTAATTAATTTTATTAAATAAATAATAATTTATATATAAAGAATTTTTATTTTTCAAGCAAAATTAATCACATAATTTAGAAAATTAATTAAACTTAAACTAAGTTGGTTTGAATAAAAATTAAATTTACACTTGCGAAATATATTAAAATAATTTATGTTACAAGATTTGCAAACTCTAATTAGGTAACTGTCGCACTTTGTTTTTTGCTACCATCAAGATTTTTTCCTTCTAAAAAAGAAAATCGTTCTCGCGTGCTTAGAATCTTTTTGATCTTCAACTGTATAAACTGTATGAACTGTATAAATTGTATAAACTGTATAAACGGTAATAATAATTATTAATTACGGAATAATTGGGGGAAAATTTAAATAAAGCTCATGCATTTTATTATCTTCAGTTCCGGACAATTAACACTCTCTGTGCGGTAATTTTTTTTTTCTTCTTGTATAATAAGGAAGTTTTGAAGAAATAAAATTATAACTTTGACCTGAATAAATATTCGCGAAAAACTCTTTAATTTACATACATGTGCACTAAAATAATGAAAGCATCCGGTTGTAAAATGTAAAATGGGGGGCAAAAAAATAAATAAATAATAAAGAATCCTGTAGCCACTGACCTGGAACCAAGTAATCTTGTCGAAGTGTCCAACTCATCTTCAGGTACCGGTAAACTAAAAGATTCCTTCAAGTTTACCCAGACTATAAATGCCAATAGTATACATCGATGTGGTTTCTTCATTTTTTACCGGAATATTCTGTAAAGGAAACAATTTTTTTCGTTAATAGGAATGAATAATTTGAATGTAAATGTAAGAACAAAAATATTTGTTTATTTAGATTTTAAATATTTTTTTAAAATTGTAAACAGAGATTAAAACATATATATGCAACCAGAAATTAGAAAAATAATATAATTACTATTATTTTTTATCAAAATAGACAAATTTTTTGTTTTGTAACTGAAAAAAAATCTTTTTTTTACTAAACTTTCTAGTTTTGAAGCAAATAAAAAATTGAACCATTATAATTTTTTTGAAGCAAATAAAACAGTACCATTATAAATTTTTTTGAAACAAATAAAACAATTGAACCATTATAATTTTTTTGAAGCAAATAAAACAGTACCATTATAATTTTTTTGAAGCAAATAAAACAATTGTACCATTATTATTTTTTTGATTTATCGGGAAGTAAAAATGCGTATAAATATTTCGCGGCCATTACTTTATATTGTTTGATCGTACGTAACCGGGTTACAATGTGCGTGCGTCACTATTGACACTCAGTAAAGAAATTTATCCATTTTTATTAATTCACAATTTAAAAGAAAGTAATTTTTTTTTATTAAATTAAGATTTTTAAAGACACGGTCATCAATGCTTGTATAAAATTGTATATTTATGTGTCACGAGTTCACTAGAATTTGGAGCATGTCACATGTGAATTGACTGCAAATATAAATATCTTCATACAAGATCATTAATAAATCATTAGCAAAGAAGACGATCATCGCACTTGACTCGACAGAATAATCTTTATTATTTGTAATGAGCACTGAAGATGGGTATATATACACCTATTATACACCGTGTGTTTTAATAGCCATTCAGTTGTAATTTATGTCAAATTATAGCACTCGTACATTTATAGATACATATATGAAGAGTTGTTATTTTGAATTATCGCACCTAGAGAGAAAGAGGAGAGAATATTTACTAATCAAACTAATTAAAGACTTTATTATTAATTAGACACGACTGTATTTATATAATTGCGCAGTTAAACTCCATTTCGGTACAACATCATTATTAATTAATTATTTCGCGTATTTATTTTAGTCGCAAAAATTTATTTTTTTTAAATAATTAATTTTTTTTCTCTAAATAATAAAATTGTTATTGTATAAAAATTATTATTGTATCCAAATTATTATTCTATCAAAATTATTGTTGTTTTAAAATTATTGTTGTATCCAAATTATTATTCTATCAAAACTATTGTTGTTTTAAAATTATTGTTGTTTCAAAATTATTATTCTATCAAAATTATTATTCTATCAAAATTATTGTTGTTTCAAAATTATCATTATATCAAAATTATTATTATATCCAAATTATTATTGTATCAAAATTATTATTGTATCCAAATTATTATTGTATCCAAATTATTATTATATCAAAATTATTATTGTTTTATAATTATTGTTGTTTCAAAATTATTATTCTATCAAAATTATTGTTGTTTTAAAATTATTGTTGTTTCAAAATTATTATTCTATCAAAATTATTATTGTATCTAAATTATTGTTGTTTTAAAATTATTGTTGTTTCAAAATTATTATTCTATCAAAATTATTATTGTATCGAAATTATTATTCAATTAAAATTATTGATGTTTCAAAATTATTATTTTATCCAAAACAATAATAATTGCATTATTATTGTATCCAAATTATTATTCTATCAAAATTATTATTGTATCAAAATTATTATTGAATTTAGCAAATTTTCACAGTTGGACAAAATTTTTCTTAGATTGAACAAAATTTATTTAACGAATAAATTTTGTCCGACCAATTTTTGCCAGAACTAATTTTAATTTTACCTGCTTTTATTTAATCTAAAAAAATAATTTTCTTAAACAACAGAAAAAGAAGGTAAAATCAAGAAATTATTTTAAAATAGAAAAATTGATACTAAAAGAGAAAAATTTTTGAAGAAAAAAATAACAATTTAGTGAAGTGCATAAGGGGTTAAAGATAATAATTTTGTTTCAAGGCGAAGAAAAAGGTGAAATTAAGAAATTAGTGTAAATTAAAAAATAGATGGTGGAGAAGAGAAAAATTTTGGAAGGGAAAAATAACTATAATAGTGAAGTGCAATAAAAAGATAAATATATATATTTGTATTGTTTGAGGTGTTAGGTAATAAAAGTCTAGCTCGCGTCTAGTCTAATCTCATGTTGCTGCATATGTTACACGGAGAGGCGGCCTAACACACATTGTTCTCGGCTCTTAAATATATTCAAAAAGCGTGTCGTGCATATTTATCCAATGATTATATTATCTGCTTCAAATCAATCTTGCCCTTTAATGTCAATATACTTGAAAAACTTTCTAAGTGAATATTGCCTCACATGAAATGAAATATTATTCTTTAGGATATCGATTTTTTTTTACATCTCAAATTGTTTGAAAAAAAAATTCTCTATTTAAAAAAAAATAATTTTCAGGGTAAGAATTTTAAAAAAATATAATTATTATTAAATTTTATCACACGAAAATTCAATTACTTAGAAAAAAAAGAAATTCGTTTTTTAATAATTATTAAAAAAAAATTAAAAAGTTAAAAAAAATTAAAAAGAAATTAGATTTTTAATAATTATTAAAAAAAAAAGTTTTCATGTTAAGAATTTAAAAAAATGTTTGGCTATTATTAAATCTTATGAGATTTAATACTAACCAAACATTTTTTCAAATTCTTAACCTAAAAACTATTTTTTTTAAATGCTAAAACTTTATGGTAAATATTAATTTTTTCAATCAACAACTTTTCTTTTGGATACAAAAACATATTTACTGGTAAATTACGTATGAATTTTAAAATCTATCAATTTTTAGAGAAAAATTCCAAAAGGGTCGAAATATTTTCTGATCAATATTTTTTTGTGACCATTGAATTCCTGTTAAAAATAATTTTTTTGAATATTTAAAATATTTTCTTTATACAGTTGAACCCTCCCCTTGATAGGAAAAGAAAAATAAAAAACCATAGAAGATGGAGAGAAAAAAATTTTTCAGCAAAAAAAAAATACCAATTAAAATACCAATTGTTATAAAATGTTAATTAGCATAACTATAGACATCGGTCGTATTAAAGAAGGTTCAAAAATTGACACTAACGGTTATTTTTTCAATAATTAGCATAACTACTGACGCCAATAATTAACGTGACATTGACCTCCACGGAATGATAATTTTTTTCTCCCTTTCTCCCCTTTTTTCGGTTAATATTTTCCAAAAATACCATAATTTATTTAAAATACCTTATTTTTATTTTTACACTGGAGAAAAATTTATTTGATTCAAATAACCGATTATTTGACAATTGACAAATAAGTATTTAGTTGAATCAACTAAATTTTCTTTGAGCAAAATAATTTTTTAGTTCAATCAAATAAATTTTCTATTGTCAAATTTCTATTTACTTGAAAGAAATAAATTTTCTATTAGCAAATAAATATTTAGTTGAATTAACCAAATTTTCTATTGTCAAATTTGTATTTACTTGAAACACATAAATTTTCTATTAGCAAATAAATATTTAGTTGAATTAACTAAATTTTCTATTAGTAAATAAATATTTACTTGAATCAAATAAATTCTTAATTATCAAATAAGTATTTACTTGAATCAAATAAATTTTCTATTGTCAAATTTGTATTTACTGGAATCAAATAAATTTTCTATTTGCAAATAAATATCTAGTTGAATTAACTAAATTTTCTATTGTCAAATTTGTATTTACTTGAATCACATAAATTTTCTATTAGCAAATAAATATTTAGTTAAATTAACTAAATTTTCTATTAGTAAATAAATATTTACTTGAATCAAATAAATTCTTAATTATCAAATAAGTATTTACTTGAATCAAATAATTTTCATTTGAATCAGTTAAATAATGTTTGCCTCAAATACTGAAATATTTTATTCAAATAGAATTTATTTTTATTCCAATTAAAATTATTGGATACGAGTGAATATTTATTTGATTCGAATACAATTTATTTTGATTCGATTAAAAATTATTTGATTCAAGGAAATATTTATTTGATTTAGATACAATTTATTTTGATTCGAATTAAAATTATTTGATTCAAGTAAATATTTATTTGATTCAAATATAAAAATTATTTAATTGAAGGAAATATTTATTTGATTCAAATACAATTTATTTTGATTCGAATAAAAATTATTTGATTCTAGTAAGAATTTATTTGATTCAAATAAAAATTATTTTGATTCGATTAAAAATTATTTGATTCAAGGAAATATTTATTTGATTTAAATACAATTTATTTTGATTCGAATTAAAATTATTTGATTTGAGTAAATATTTATTTGATTCAAATATAAAAATTATTTGATTCAAGGAAATATTTATTTGATTTAAATAGAGTTTATTTTGATTCGAATAAAAATTATTTGATTCTAGTGAGAATTTATTTGATTTAAATAAAACATATCTGATTCAAGTAAACATTTATTTGATTCGAACAAAAATTATTTGATTCAAGTAAATATTTATTCGATTCAAATAAAAATGATTTGTTTCAAGTCAATATTTTATAATTGTATTCGATAATTGTATTTATCAGTATTTGATAATAATTGTATTTATTAGTATTTAATATTTGTCAAATAATCGGTTTAATTATTTACATCAAATAATTTTTTTTGCACCTGTACCTTTGCAAAATGTAAAAGAAAAGAATGAATTTTGAACTTTCTTTTCAAATATAGTATTTCACTGTACTGTCATTATATTATGAATGAAGAGTCATATAGTAAATATTCAGATCAGGCACGAAGTATAATTGAAATGAGAGCTCTTATTGCTTCTGAAACCGTAAATATACATGACTGGCGTACGTGAAACGTGTGGGTGGGCATATATATATAGGTAATGAATCGCCTTAACCCAGGTGGGTGTTTGAAAATGCCTGAGAATTGTTTCGTATTCACGAATATTCATTCCTGGCATGCCTCGTGTGTAGGTCTACTGACCCAGAGACATGAGAACAAGGCCCACATTGGTCAACGAACCCTCTCCTCTCCTCTCTTTGCCTCTCTCACATCCGTGCAGAACGTTGGTCCCAAACTAGGACCGGTTTTTTTTTCTTCTTTTGTTTATCCCCACTTTTTTCCTTTTTTTCGATTTCCTTATTCTTTTCTCTTCCTTTTTTCCTTTCTTTCTCTCTTTTCTCTTCTTCCTTATTCTTCTTTTCTTTCTCTCTTTTCTCTCTCTTTTCTCTCTCTCTTTTCTCTTTTTCCTAATTTTTCTTTTCTTTCTTTCTTGTTTCCTTTTTTTGGGATTAATTTCTTATTCTTCCCTCTTTTTTTGGCTTAATTAAAATTTTAATTTTCTTTTTATTCTTTTCTTTCTTTCTTTCTTTCTTTCTTTCTTTCTTTCTTTCTTTCTTTCTTTCTTTCTTTCTTTCTTTCTACTTTTTTTCCTTTTTCTTATTTGGTTTAATTTCTTTTCCTTACCCCTTTTTTGGTTCAATTAAAATTAAAATTTTCTTTTTTTCTTTTTTTTCTTTTCTTTCTTTCTTTCTTTATATTTCTTTCTTTCTACTTCTTTTTGGGATAATTTCTTTGTCTTCCCCCTTTTTTTGGTTCAATTAAAATTTTAATTTTCCTTTTATTTCTTTTCTTTCTTTCTATTTCTTTTTTGGGTTAATTTCTTTTTCTTCCCCCTTTTTTGGTTCCATTAAAATTTTAATTTTTTTTTCTTTTGCCTTTTTCTTATTTGGATTAATTTCCTTTTCTTCCCCTTTTTTGGTTCAATTAAAATTTTAATATTCTTTTTTTCTTTTGCCTTTTTCTTATTTGGTTTAATTTCCTTTTCTTCCCCCTTTTTTTGGTTCCTTTAAAATTTTAATTAGAAATTTTGAAAGTAGTCCCTACACTGAAAAAAAAATAGTATTGAACCAAGAAAATTTTTCTTGGTTGAAGTAAATGGTGGGATTGAATACGGCCAAGAGTATTATAGTATTGATTCAAGAAAACGATTTTCTTGACATAGTATACTTGGTAGGAGAGTATATGTTCTTGATCCAAGAAAATATGGAATCCAGTCAAGAAATTAAGTTTCACGAAAGAAATGCAGATTATATTAATTCAAGAACATTTGTGTATCAAATCAAGAAAATATTTTCTTGATTTGAGAAAATTATAAATTTCAATAAAAAAAATTTTTTCTCAATTCAAGTAAATTATTTACTTGAATCCCCCCCCCCTCTCTCATCCCATGATTTCTAATACTTAGGTCAAACATTTTTATTATTTAATTAATTAACATTTATATTTTTTATTTAAATAATTAAACAATTGTTATTTTACATAATATTTACATTTAATTAATACTTATCACAAATACAACAAATATACCTTGAAAGAAAATTTTCCACGGTCGGAGGAATCGAACCCGGGTTGCACGCGTCAGAAGCCGTACCGTTGCCACTATGCCATCCAAGTCTCAATGGATAGTTTTCAAAAACTGCTATTTAAGTTGCACATCCATTTGAAGAAAAATATTTTCTTGGATCAAGAACACCGGCATTGTGTTAAGTAAAAAAAAGTTTCAAAGCAAATGAATGAAATGATTTGATTTAAGAAACACGAATTCTCTAGACAATACTTTACTATTTCGCTTAAGAACATAATATTCTTGATTCAATCCTTTTTGGTACTTAGGATAAGTAAAATATTTGATTGTAATAATAACATATTTACTTCCACCAAATACTGAATTATTAATACAAGAACTATACCCAATGCTCATAATTACTTGGCACAAGAAAATAAATTTCTCTCTTCAAATAAATATAGGATTGATTCAAGTAAATTCTGTCAAGTAAATGCATTTACTTGGTTCAATTACAATTTTTTTTCAGTGTAATTTTGTGCCTTTGATACTTAATTATAATAACGAATAACAAAAATGCAATTTATAATAATTTTTCTGAAAATAAAAATATTTCTGAGAAAATATTATAGTAATTATTTTACGAAATATAAATTCTCGATTTTCAAAAATCAATTTACAAATTTTTTCAAAACAAACAAAAACAATTAAGTAAAAGATTTTTAAATATTATTTGCTCCAATGGCGTTATCCATTAGGCCAAATAATATTTTTAAATCTTTCACTTAATTATGACTATTAATTAAATATCGAAAAAAAAGAATTAAATGTATACAAAAATGTAAATTAGAAAAAAATTTTTAAAAAATGCAAGAAAAAGAAGAAATAGAAGAAAAAAATAGAAAAAACACAAGAAAAAGAAGAAAAAGAACAAAAAATTGAATAATACAAGAAATAGAAGAATAAAATTTAAAAAACACAAATATAAAAGAAAAAAATTTGATTTCAAGAAGGAAAAAAGAAAAATTAATAAGAAATTAAAAGAAAAAGAATAAAGTTTGAAGGAGAAGAAGAAATAGAATTTTTGCTGTTGAAGAAAAATTAAATTCTCTTCTTTTCTTGACACAATTAAAAAATAGAAGAAGAAATAAGAGAAAGCTCTCCTTTTGTAGTTTCCTTGTGCATTAAATCATCGATGAACCAAAAAAAAAAATCAAAAAGAAAAAAAGATAAGAAAATTTTAAAGCAGAGAAAGCGAAAAAAATTTTAATTGCAAAAGGGATTTTGAGCGTTAAGTGTAAATAATATTTTATATCTTCTTGATAATGTGCAAGAAGTCATGGGTCATGTAAGATTGACTTTTTTTGCAATTAGAGAATGCGGATTACCCCACCGAGAAATTAGTTTTCAGAAATATTTTTCCAAAGCTTTCAAATTTATATGTAGAAAAAAAAAGATGCGAGAGTTGCAAATCATTAATTTTCCTCATTGCAATATAGATCCTTGTAATCTTGCAATTTTTCCTCTCCAGTGTATATCATATTTTTTCTTGTCCATTTTTTTCTTCTATTTTTCCTTGTTTATTTATTTCCAATTTTTCTTGTTTACTTAGCTCTATTCTTGTTTAATTTTAAAAAAATTTCTTCTCTTAATTTTAATTTTTACTGTTCTTTAAACTTTCTTTTTGTCTTCTTAATTTTTTTTTATTTCCCCTAATTTTTTTAAGATAATTAATAATAAAATATTAGAATAATAAAATTTAGTGATAATTTACTGAACTTTAAAATTTAAATTTACGAGGAAAATTCTTTAAAAACTGTAAAAAGAAAGGAAGAAAGAGAGAAGAGAACGATCAAGTGCATTATGTTCGCGAATCGACAAAATCAACGATTAAAACTATTTATAGACAATTTAGCTTCTTTTATTGTGTTGGGAATAATTGCGTTCTATATAATCATGAGAAATAATCTCCAATCATTACCGTTAGCTCATTACAAATTTTTTAATTGTTTCACAAGGCAAAGGAGATTCACGAGAAGGTGATAAAGAAGAGAAGGAAAAATTGAGGAAGAACAAAAATGAGAAGAAACATTTTTTTCTTTTCTTGTTTTATTTTTTTCTGAAAAGAAATTTTTAGTAGAAGAAGAAAAATTAGAAGAGGAAAAAAAAGGTGAAGAAAAGAGTCAAAAAGAAGAAAAATTAGAAGAGGAAAAAAAAGGTGAAGAAAAGGAGCAAAAAGAAAAAAAATTAGAAGAGGAAAAAAAAGGTGAAGAAAAGAAGCAAAAAGAAGAAAAATTAGAAGAGGAAAAAAAGTTGAAGAAAAGGAGCAAAAAAAAAATTTGAAGAGGAAAAACCAGGTAAAGAAAAGAAGCAAAAAGAAGAAAAATTAAAATAGAGAAAATAGAAGAAAAAAGAATCAAGAGGGAGAAAAATTAAAAGAGATAAAAACAAGTGAAGAAATGGAACAAAAAGAAGAAAAATTAAAAAAGAAAAAACAAGAGAAAAAAGTAAATAAGAAAAAGAAGAAAAAGGTGTAGAAGAAAAAAAGTAGCAAGGAGAGGAAGAAAATAAAAATAGCGAATAAAAAGCAAAACAAAAAAGAAGAAGAAGCAGAAGCAGAATGGAAATAAAAAATCGATAATATAGAAGCATTCGATTATAAAATCCGCTAGCCACTATATATACACATTAACGTTTCACTGAATGGTACTAACTGTAATGTTAAATTGAACTCATGGCTCATATAATAATTTTGTATAAAATGATTGAGTGCCACATTCACGTAACAATATTTATAAATATATTTTCTATCCCCAGCAGAAAATGCTCCTTCCAGTGAATTAGAAATGCGCAATTAATAATTATTATAAGATATTAAATTAGCAAACTAGAAATATTTGAAATATAAAAACAATTTTTTTCCCCTCTATTAACGGAAAATTATGATTGATATTACGTATATGGAAAAAAAAAATTAAATAGCTACAAGTTTGTGTGTGAGTGAAAAATGTTTAAACCTACTCACTTTAATGTACAATAAAAGCAACACTCACGGACAATTGCCTTGTGCCTATAAATTATATACCTACCTATAAAACATTGCCTATTATTTTCTTATTAATTTTATTGTTACTTCAATCATTCGAATCTTCCTTCTCTCTCTCAGGAAATTAGTTTCTATTCAATATTTTTGTAATTAGGCCGCGTTTAATTAACCTTTTTTTGTGGCATTTTTAATTTAGTTTATTTATTTTTTATACCTTTAATTTTTTTTACTTTAATTTACCAAAAATACTAAATGACGAAATTAATTTGATTTTAATTTTCTTCATTTAATTACTTAATAATTATTTAAATATTTAATTTTTCTTTTTTTATGTATTTAAAGTTACGAAGAAGGAAAAAAAGAAAAGAAGTAGAAGAAAAAAGTAAAAAAAGAAAAGTAGATGAAACAAGAAAAAAAATGAAAAAAGAAAAGAAGAAGAAGAAGAAAGTGAAAAAAGAACAAAAGATGTAAAAAGAAAAAAAGATGTAAAAAGAAAAAAAGATGAAAAAAATAAAAGAAGAAGAAAAAGAAAATAGAAGAAAAATTAAAAAAAAATAGGGGAAGAAGGTAATGAAAGAGCGGAAAATAATTAATGGAAAAATTTAAAATGCATGTAAAAAAAGAAATTTTTTTGAATTTAATTTTAAGAGTGTAAAAAACATTGTGAGTTTAAACTTTAATTTTGTCTGAAAAATTAAATTATAAATTTTTTTTAAGTAGCGATTTCTGAAAATTGAACAGAAGAAAACAGTTACGTTTATCTTGTCACGTTTGTTCACTATTCTCGACACACTTATTGCTGACTTATTACGGTACCCGACTCAATATTGGGTCCAATCATTAAATATTTTTAGCAAATCAGTTTCTCTCATTTTTTTGAAGTGATTTTTTTTTAAAACTGCTTCATAATAAGGATTTCAATATTGATACATAATTTAATACAAGAAGATTGATGGCGACTAAAAATATTTTCAAATTAAAATATTGTCTAGTAAAATATTTCTAATTTAAAATAAATTTAAAAATGTCAAATTAAATAATTTCTATTTAAAAATAATTCCAAAATGTCAAATTAAAATATTTCTAATACAAAATAATTAAAAAATGTCAAATTAAAATTTTTCAAATTTAAAATGATTTCAAATTTTCAAATTAAAATATTTCTAATTTAAAAGAATTTTCAACTTTTAAATTAAAATATTTTCAAATAAAATATTTATTTCTAATTTTAAATAATTTCAAATTTTCAAAGAAAATATTTCTCATTTAAAGTGATGACAAATTTTCAAACAAAATACTTTTTAATTTAAAATGATTTCAAATTTCCAAATAAAATATTTCAAATTTAAAATAATTTGCCATTTTCAAGTTAAAATATTTTTAATTTATAAGAATTTTAAACTTTCAAATTAAAATATTTTCAAATATAATATTTATTTCTAATTTAATTTTAGTTGAAAATTTAAATTTGTAATTAACATTTTTCAAATTTAAAATGATTTCAAATTTCCCAATAAAATATTTCAAATTTAAAATAATTTGCCATTTTCAAGTTAAAATATTTTTAATTTATAAGAATTTTAAACTTTCAAATTAAAATATTTTCAAATATAATATTTATTTCTAATTTAATTTTAGTTGAAAATTAAAATTTTTAATTAACATTTTTCAAATTTAAAATGATTTCAAATTTTTAAATTTTAAATGATTTCAAATTTTCAAATAAAATATTTCTAATTTAAAGGGATTTTAAACTTACAAATTAAAATATTTTCAAATAAAATATTTATTTCTGATTTAAAATATTTTAAATCTTCTAAGAAAATATTTCTAAGTTAAAATAATAAAAAAATTTTCAAACAAAATATTTCTAATTTAAAATGATTTTAAATTTTCAACTAAAATATTTCAAATTTAAAATTATTTCAAATTCAAAATAATTTGACATTTTCAAGTTAAAATATTTTCAATTTAAAATATCATCAAATTTTCTATTTTTGCATTTTCGAATGTAAAATATTTCGAATTTAAAATATTTTCGAATGTAAAATACTTTGAACTAAAATATTTCCAATTTTAAACATTTCTAACTGAAATATTTTCGAATTAAAACAATTTTCAACTAAAATATTTTCAAATCAAAACAATTTTCTACTAAAATATTTCAAATTCAAAATAATTTTAAGCTAAAATATTTTCAAATCAAAACAATTTTTAGCTAAAATGTTTTCAAATCGAAACAATTTTTAGCTAAAATATTTTCAAATTAAAACATTTTCCAAAAAAGCTTCTTCTTTTTCAATTTTTTTATTTTTTTTTTATTTTCTAGTAAAAAAATGAAAAGTTAAAAAAAATTACCATTTATTAAAAATATTCTCCACTAAAATACACCAAAAACACTTTTTTTTCTTAAAAAATATTTTTTTCAATCCCCAAAAGAGAAAAAAAAACTAAAACTTCCAAAAAGTAAAAATTTACTATCGTATTTTTCGAAAAGTGAAAGAAGGTAAAAAAATAAACAAGAAAAGAACCACGTTTCTTTAAAAAATTATTTCTTTTCTGATTTTTTTTTCTTTTCAATTTTTCATTCGCGATTCGATTTGGAAAATAATTTGCAATTTAGGGCAAGAGCGCGTCGTGACTCGCCAATGAAAAAGTTGCACGGAAATATAAAGGAGTCTACTTCATATTTTCCGAATGAAGATTCAAAGAATTGTGAAGCTAATACTATGGACATAGACTGGACCGTTCCCAATACCGTTAGATCGTTTCATTCAGACTCCTTCAGCTCCAGCGAAAGCCTTTTTTAGGCAATACCTTTTATTTTTAATGGTTGCCACTTTTTTTTCGGTCTCATCCTCGAAAAAACTCTTTAGACCATTTATCCCGAAAAAAAGGAGGAATTTAATTTTTTTTCTCTACGTCTTCTAACTTTAGAAATACAAAAAAAAATTGTTGAGGTCTAAAAATTTTCGAAATACGTTTCTTTGGATATATTTTTAGAAACCGAATAAATAAAACCCCAATGAAATGTTAATTAAAAAAATAAATTTTGTTCTTTTGCCCTGAATTTATTTTTTTCAAAACTGAATTAAATTCACTGTTTTAGTTTAACATAATTTTAATTTTTAAAAAGCAGATGATAAAAAAATGTATTTCAATTTAGTTTAAACTTTTTTTTACTACGAACAAAAAATTTAATTCTATTTAGTTTAAACTTTTTTTACTGCAATAAAAATTTAATTCACTTTAATTAAAAATTTTTTGCTTCAAAAAAAAAAATTTGGAAATAATTTTTTTAACCTTTGGAAGAAGTAATAACGAGGGAAAAATGAAATAATCATAATACACAGTTAACAAATTAATATTATCTCTTAAAAGTCGTGAGTGCGTGCAATTAAACTTGTTATTAACTATCAATGAAAACTTTATTATATCAACTAACGATGTTTGAATTAGTAATTAATTCCCCTACGTACACTTCTCTATTTAGAATATATTTATAAGAAAATAAGTGATTTCCAACAAAATTTATGATACTTGACGACGGCTTACGATTATATAACGGTATAATACTTTATAATAGGAATAAATTATCCAATTTTCGTTGAGCATTTTTTTTTTAATTCCATAGCGAGAGATATAATGAAATTCTATATACACATCTATAAAATGAACTGCATAAAATTAATTGTCCATTGACTTTGACTTAATTAGAAAGACATTTTTTACACTGGCAATTTTCTATGTTAAATAATGCAAAAAAATTTTTTTATTTCCGAAAAAAATAGCGAAATAAAAAAAAAATATGTTTGACTTTTAAACATAGTTTATGTTCGAATTAAATTAAATTTTTATTGAATCAAAGTTATGTGTAGAATGAAAATATTATTATAATTAATTTATAAATAAATTTTGGTTGACTGTATAACAAAGATTAAAAAATATTTTTTTTCTCAGTGAATACAATTAAGTGAATATCAATAATTATATAATAAAATAATTTTATTTTTCCTTTTTTATTAAATAAATATTGAATTCAACAATTCATTTTTATTATTATTATTATTATTATTATTATTATTACTATTATTATTATTATTATTACTATTATTATTATTATTATTATTATTATTATTATTGTTATTGTTATTATTATTATTATTGTTATTAAAAATAATGCCAATAAAAAATATAAACAATACTAATAATAATAATATTAGTAGTATCATATTAATAATAATTTTAAAGTAGAAAATAAATAACAATAATGGAATTTTTTTTCTAAAAGGTTTTTTTTTACCAAAAATCTTCATTAAAATAAAATGAAAAAAGACCACTAAATATTTGTGGAAAGATAAAAATTAAAAATATTAATTGGAAAATTTCTTTATTGTTATTTATGGAAAATGGAGAAAAAGATAGAAAAGAAGATAAAAATCAACAAAAAAAAAATCTGTGATAATGATGAGTCAATCTTAAAAGTCGGTGATGGTCGAATAGTGGGCACACATAGAAAATGCAAGACGTGTGAATTGTGTAAACGTTGCCGCCTTTTGTGGCCCCCGGAACAATTATATTATTATCTTTTATAACCAATATAAAATTTTCAAATTGCATCAGAAATTAATAAAGAAATAATCGTACAAATAATATTTTTAATCAAGAAAAAAAAGAAGCAGAAGAAATAAATTATGGTCTACAAATTAAGAAACAAGAAATTATATTTTTCCGTCTGTTCCAAAAAAAGAAAAAAAAATTAACCCATGCTCCAATTATTTTGTAATCCTAATTTTTTTCAATAAAATTCCCATTATTGCCAAATTTGATATTTATCGAAAAACAAAAAAAAAACTATTTCATCTTCAGTTATTGCATAATAATTGTATTTTGTGAGTTAATTATATTTAATTTTATTGCCTTCAATTTTATTTATTTTTTATTAATTTTTATTTTTATTGCTGTCATTTTAATTAATAATAGTAAACGAAACATTAATATTAATAATAAAAAATATCTTAAATAGGTTTTTTTAAAAGAAAAAGTCTAAAAGAAATTTTAGAAAAAAAGCAATATTAGAAAAAAAGCAATATTAGAAAAAAAGCAATATTTTTATCAAAAAAGAAGTAATATTTTTGTTAATACTTTTATTTAAAGAAATATCTTTGTTTGAAACAAAGTCTGCTTAAAAGAAGTATTTTCGTTTAAAAAAATCTGCTTTAAAGAAATATTTTTATTTAAAAAAAACTCCTTTAAAGAAATATTTTTATTTAAAAAAAACTCCTTTAAAGAAAAAATATTGTTGTTTAAAAAAATTTATTTTTGAGTACAGAAGAAAAATGTTGTTCAAAGAAGAAATATTTTTGTTTAATGAAATATCCTTGCTCAAAAAAAATATCCCTACTGAACAAAAAAAAATATCCCTACTGAACAATAAAATATCCCTACTGAACAAAAAAAATATCCTTCTTTAAATAAGAAAGATTTTTATTTAAAGAAATTTTCTTTTTTTTAAGAAATTTTCTTCTTTAAAGAAAAAATATTTTTGCTTGAACAAAAAATTTTTTTTGTTTGAAGAAAAATTATTTGTGTTTAAAGAAAAAATTTCCTTCTTTAAAGAAAAATCATTAGCTTATAGAAAAATATCCTCGATTAAAGAAGAAATGTTTTTATTTTGAGAAAAAATATCTTTGTTTAATAAAGAAAAGATTAAAGATTTGCTTAAACAAAAAACATTTTGGTTTAAAAAAAATTATTTTTAATTGCGAAGAAAAATTATTGTTTACGTAAAGAAATAATTTCCCCTTTTAAATAAGAAATATTATTGCTCAAAGAAAAAAATTCTTTCTTTAAAGAAGAAATATTTTTGTTTAAAGAAGAAATATTTTTGTTTAAAGAAGAAATGCCCTTGTTTCTAGAAAAACATCCCTGTTTGAAGAAAAAAAAATCTTCTTTAAAGAAGAAAGAATTTCGTTTACAGAAATTTTCTTGTTTAAGGAACAAATATTTTTGCATAAACAAAAAAGTATTTTTTATTAAAGATAAAATATCATTCTTAAAGAAGAAGTATCTTTTTTAAAGAAGAAATACATAAAAATCCGCCTAAAGATCTTTAAACAAGAATCAATAGCTTCATTTAGAAACGAGGCAATATTTTCGATAAAACAAGAAGCAATAATTTAAAAAAAATTATCAACGTTTTAAAAAAATTTTTTTAATTACAAAAAAACGTAAAAATTTGCATTGAAAAGAAATGAAGTTTAAAGTTAAAGAAAAACTCACTTTCTTCTTTTTGAATTTCCGATCCGTTTGATTTCACGTTCTCACGAGAAGTTTTCCATATTCTGCATTCGGTAAAAACAAACAAATTTTCCCAAACAAGATTCTTCTGAATATTGTTCAAAATTATATTGTTCGACGAAGGTACATTTAGAACTGAATAGAAGATTTTTTATCTGAAGAAAAAGAAGAAGACAGGTTTATAATTGAAAAAAGAAGAAATATTTATAACTGATGAAGATATATTTTTAATTGGAAAAAAATGTATTTTTAACTGAAGAAGATATGTTTATAATTGAAAATAGAAGATATGTTTATAACCGATGAAGATATATTTTTACTTAAAGAAGATGTGTTTATAATTGAAAAAAGAAGATATATTTATAACTGATGAAGATATATTTTTAATTAAAGAAGATTTTAATTTAATTATAATTTAATTTAGGAAGAAATATTTTTAACTGAAGAAGATATGTTTATAATTGAAAAAAGAAGATATATTTATAACTGATGAAGATATATTTTTAATTAAAGAAGATTTTAATTTAATTATAATTTAATTTAGGAAGAAATATTTTTAACTGAAGAAGATATATTTATAACTGATGAAGATATATTTATATCCAAAGAAGAAATATTTTATAGAAGATATATTGTGTGGAAGATATATTTTATGGAAGATATACTTTACAGAAGATATTCTTTATAGAAGATATTCTTTATAGAAAATATTCTTTACAGAAGATATTCTTTATAGAAGATATTTTTATGACTGAAGAAAAAGAAGATAAAATGAAAAAAAATTGAAGTTCAGAGTAATTATAACGATAGGACGAGAGATGAAAAACAATTGTTTAAAAATGAGGGAGACACGTGTTGAACTTGATAATTTTCACTCCCCCACACTCACAATCACACGCTTTGCTTCTTTTTCTTCTTCTTCTTCTTCTTCTACTTCATCACCCACTTGCACCTCACTGGATGTGTGTTATTCACCGCGATTCAATATAGAATGTGTGTCTCTTGACAGTCTCTCTGACACGGGAGAGAGAGAGGCTCTTTAAAAAAGACGGGAGCGTTCTGCGATCCAACGATATTGCGGTTGACCTTGCTACTGCTCCAAGGGTAGCGACCTTACAGTAGAAGAGAAGAAGACCAAGAAGAAGAAGAAGAAGAAGTTACTTGTATATATTCCCTTCCTTCGTTTACTCCTAGAGCCTAGTACATACACTTTGGCTCTTGTCCTTCCTCTTCTTTTCATTTTTTTCCTTTTCTTCTCTTTCTTTTTTCCTTTTCTTCTTCTTTTTTCTTTTTCTTCTAATTTTTCCTTTTTTTCTTCTTTCTCACTCTTTTTCCACTATTTCTTCTCTTTTTCACTCTTTTTCCATTATTTCTTCTCTTCTTCACTCTTTTTCCTCTTTTTTCTCTTTTTTCTCTTTTTCACTCTTTATTCTCTTTCTCACTCTTTTTTTTCTTTCTCACTCTTATTTCACTCTTTTTCCTGTTTTTATTTTTTTTCTTCCTCTTTTTCTACTTTTTCTTCCCTTTTTCTACTTTTTTCTTTATAAAACCATTTTTCATTATTCTCTTTCTTTAAAAAAACATTTTTATTATTCTACATCTTCTTTTTCTCCTTTTAAAAATGTCATGTCTTTCACTATTCTACTTCTTTTTCTTCTTCTTTATTTTCTATTGAGAAATAAATTTCTGTAGTCCTTTTCTTCTTTCTTTTTTCCTAAACAAATAAAATTTTTGTAGTCTACTATTACTGCTTTTTCTTCTTTTTCTTTATTTCCATATTTTACTCTTCTTTTTCTTTCTTTTTCGTTCACAAAAAATCTGTTTAATTATTGTCAGAAGTTTAAGAAAGTAATTTTCGATATTTTATGTAACAAGAAAAATTTTAATAATAAGAAGAAATTAAAGAAGAAGTACAAAAAAGAGAGTAATAATAATAATAATAATAAAAAAGCAAGAAAAAGTTAAAATTGGAGAACAAAAAAAGAAGAAGAAGAAGTAGAATTATAAAAAAGCAAGAAGAAGTTAAAATTGAAGAACAAAAAAGGAAGAGGTACAAGAAGAAAAAGAAGAAGAAGAATTAGAATAATAAAAAAAAACAAGAAGAGGTTAAAAAAGAAAACAAAAAAAAGAAATACAAAAAGAAAAAGAAGAAAAAAATAATTGTTGAGAAGAGGACAAAAACAATATTAAGAAAAAATTAAAAAAGTAGAAGGACAAAAAGAAGAAAGAAGAAAAAAGAAGTACAAAAAGATGAGAGAAGAAAAATAAGTACAAAAGGAAGAAAAAAGAAGTACAAAAGGATGAACGAAGCAAAAAGAAGTGCAAAAAATAACAGGAAGAAGCGTAACAAAAATATTACGAAAAAAGAAGAAATACAAGAAGGATAACAACCAAGAAGAATAAGGAGAAATATAAACAACTCCCAAAAGAAAAAAAAGAATGTAAAAATAAGTGTTTTAACAAATTAGCAAATATCGAAGAATATAATTAACTTCCACATAATATATAAGGAACTTAATCAAATGTCTGTCGCCTATAGATAAAAATTAAAGAAACACAAAGAAAGAAAAAAAATTCTCCTACTGTGTAGTAAATTCAATAAGCAATTATCGCTAATCTTCGAATCCGTTATATAACGAGGTGAGATAATATAGGCAGACCCCTAATTGTGAATTCTGACACATTCGATAAGCAAACGCACTGAAGAAAAATGGCAAACAGACTATCCTCAGAAAATATTTTCTCTCTCTCTCTCTCTCTACAATCTCTTCTCTTACAAATATATATTTGCCAAAGATGTTAGAAGGCAAAGTAAAGTAAAGTAAAGTAAATATTTAACTAGAGTTTTGCTGTATAGGGATGTAAGGTGCATTGGACTTGATTGACCCTGAACTTGGTCACTCGATTGGAAATAGATATATAATGTATTCTTTTATCTCAAAAGTAAAAATAAGAAGAAGTAAAAATAAGAAGGAGTGAAAATAAGAAGAAGTAAAAATAAGAAGGATTAAAAATAAGGGGTAAAAATAAGAAGAAGTAAAAATAAGGAGTAAAAATAAGAAAAAGTAAAAATAAGGAGTAAAAATAAGAAGAAGTAAAAATAAGGAGTAAAAATAAGGAGTAAAAATAAAAAGGAGTAAAAATAAGAAGGAGTGAAAATAAGAAGTAAAAATAAGAAAGAGTAAAAATAAGAAGAAGTAAAAAATAAGAAGGAGTAAAAATAAGGAGTAAAAATAAGAAGAAGTAAAAATAAGTAGTGAAAATAAGAAGGAGTAAAAATAAAAAGGAGTAAAACTAAGGAGTAAAAATAAAAAAGAGTAAAAATAAGAAGGAGTGAAAATAAGAAGAAGTAAAAATTAAGAAAGAGTAAAAATAAGAAGAAGTAAAAAATAAGAAGGAGTAAAAATAAGGGGTAAAAATAAGAAGCAGTAAAAATAAGAAGGAGTAAAAATAAAAAGGAGTGAAAATAAAAAGGAGTGAAAATAAGAAGAAGTAAAAATAAGAAAGAGTAAAAATAAGAAGAAGTAAAAATAAATGAACAAAAACCAAGTATTCTCTAACGAAAAACCAAAGGAGAAACTTTTCGAGAAACTAAACTGTCGAATATAAATTATCGCACCAAACTTTTACTTAATTAATTTCTCCCTTTTCGTCCTTCACTTTTTTCCTTCATTCAAACACTGTAAAAAGTGTAAATTTAAACACTGTACTAATTTAGTACCAATTTTGTTACTAAATCGCAATTTGCTTCTATTTTAATACCGAAATCAGCTCTAATTTAGAAACATTTTTTTACCAGTGAAATTTGTCGCCCTTCTTTTCTTCACTATATAACAAAATCACGGGAAATAAATATCAAAAAAGCCTCATTTTTGCAAACGAAGCAAAAGATAAAAAAAAGAATTAAAATGTGCCCAGAATTTTGTTTGTTTGCGAATAAATTTTTTAATTGCAACTAATAATAAAGAGACGAATATAAGTGTGGGAGGTTTTGAATTGAAGAAGCAGAAGAAGAAGAAGAAAAAAGTAATTACCGCTTGGTATATAGACAACTTGGGGCAATGCTCCTCCAGGAAGACGGCACCCGTAATCTGGAATGTCATGCTGGTTCAGCCGAGCGTGACACCTGTTTGCTGGAGAATCTCGTGCACCTGAGAATTTCTCAGGAAGAGAGCGAGAAGGAGAGATTTCACACCATAGTGTTGTGATGAGGGAGAGACGCAGATAATAATGGAAGGGTGGCGATGAATATTTTCTTACGGCTTTTGAGCAGACTTCTTATTTTTTTTTTTCTTTATTTTTTTCTACTTTTTTTCTTCATTTTTTTTTTTTTTTTTTGAAGCGGTACCGCGCGTTGCAACTCAAGATAAAGAGAGTACTCAAGCAAACCTTGAAAGTCATGATCGACAATATAAGTTGTGTTCTTCCTTTACTCAACTTTTATTATTATTATTATTATTATTATTATTATTATTATTATTATTATTATCATCATTATTATTATTATCATTATTATTATTATTATTATTATTATTATTATTATTACTATAATATTATATTATATTATAATATACTACAGTGTAATATATTTTATTACATTTCATTATTATATTATTATTCAATTTTTTCTATTTTATTACATTATTGTATTTTACTATTAATATTCTTTATTACTATTAATAAGAAAATGATAAAAAATGGTTAAATAATAACAATAAATAAAATTGATTATAATTTTAAATAAAATTTTTAAATACTAATTATATAGCTAATAGTAAATAATAGAAATAAAGAAAAGATCTTTAAATATTATTTAATATTATAATAATTATTAATTATATTATTATTATTATTATTATTATTATTATTATTAATTATTATTATTATTAATTATTATTATTATTATTAATTATTATTATTATAATTTATTATTTAATTAATATTTAAAGATCTTTTGTTTAATATAGGAAAAAAAGGAAAAAAAAATTTACAGAAAAATTCTTTGTTTTAAAGAAGAAGAAAATAATTCATAGAAGTAGTTTTTGTTAAAAAAAAATGAAGCTATATTTTTCTCCTTTAAAAAGCCGTATATTAAAAAAAAATTTTTTTGTCTAAACAAGATTTGATATATTTGGCTTTGAAGAAGTAGAAGAAGATGTTTGAAGACAAAAATATTCATTTTACTTAAGAAACATTTGGTTTCAAGAATAAGAAAAGAAAGGAAAAAAGAGAAGGAAAAAAAGAAGAAAAATGGATATACAAGAAAAGAAAACAGAAGAAGAAAATAGGGAAACAAGAAAAAGGAAAAAAAAGAAAAATTAATTAAAAAAAAATAAGAAGAAAAATGGGAAACAGAAGAAAAAAGGGAAAGAAGAAAAGAAAAAAGAAGAAGAATTTAATAAAAAAAAAAGAAAAATAAGAAGAAAAAAGGGAAAAAAAGAAAAGGAAAAAAGGGAAAAAAGAAAAAGAAGAAGAAAAAAAGGAATCAGGAAAAGGAAACAGAAAAAAAGGGAAAAGAAGAAAAAAGGGGAAACAAAAGCAGGAAAAAGAAGAGGAAAAAAGGGTAAAGAAGAAAAAAATGGAAACAAGAAAAGGAAAAAGAAGAAGAAAAAAGGGAAAAAAAGAAAAATGGAAACAAGAAAAAGGAAAAGAAGAAAAAGGGAAAAAAGGAAAGGGAAAAATAAGAAAAAAGGAAAAACAAGAAAAAATGGAAACAAGAAAAGGAAAAAGAAGAAGAATAAAGTGAAAAAGGAAAGGGAAAAAGAAGAAAAAAGGGACACAAGAAAAGGAAAAGAGGAAGAATGAAACGAAAAAAAAGAAGAAAAGGGAAAAGAAGAAAAGGAAAAAAAGAGAGAAAAGAAAAGAAAAAAGAAGAGGAACAAGAAGAAGTAGAAGATTAAGCAAAAACACTAAAAAAGCAGACGAAGAAATAATGAAGAAAGAATGAAAAAGAAAAAAAGAAAAAAGAATCAAAGAAAAAGGAAGAAAGAAAAAAAGAAAAAAAAGAGGAAAGGAATAAAAGAAAAAAGAATAAATGAAAAAAGAAAAAAAGAAGAAAAAAAGCAGAAAAATGACAATGCAAAGTAAATGTACCGCTAACTCGTGTGGATTTCACGCTCGCGTATATATAATTCCCGTACGGGAATTAAAAAAGAATTGTCGATCCAGGCGTAATTATTCTATTTTCGCCTCGTTTTCAGTCTATCGTTAACGACTTGACGTCGTCTCTTCAAGTCTCCAGCCAGTGACTCCGGAGTTTATTGACAGTGCCGCGAATGTGTCGGTATGTGGAGCAAAGGAACTCCACTTTTAAATTGGCAATGGTCGCACATTCGACATTTTACTATGTACGACTTGTCGACCCCAAAGGCGTTGCGTTCTTGAATAACATTAATTCTCAATTTGACTGGGTCGTAGATCTGACCAAAAATTATTATTCATTTTTTTCTCTTCAAAAAAAAAAAAAAAAAGAATATAGAAAAAGAAGTGAATTTTTTGCACGTAAAACAAATTTTTTTCTTTCGCATAGAAAAAGGAATGAAAAGAACAGAATTTTTAAGAATAAAAAAAAATTGTCTCTTCTTTCCACTGAAAAAAAAGTTTTTCTAAAACTTCTCTTTCTTTTTCTATTTTGTTTTTTTTTTTTTGAAAAAATATTTTTTCAAATGTTAAAATTCTCTTCTTTTTTCTTTTTGCTCTTCTCTTTCTAATATAGAAAAAAGAAAAAGAAAGAAGGAAAAAAAAAAAATTTCTAAAAATTCTCTTTCTTTTTCTATTTTGTTTTTTTTTTTTTTGAAAAAATATTTTTTCAAATATTAAAATTCTCTTCTTTTTTCTTTTTGTTCTTCTCTTTCTAACATAGAAAAAAGAGGAAGAAAGAAGGAAAAGAAAAAAAAATTTCTAAAAATTCTCTTTCTTTCTCTATTTTGTTCTTTTTTATTCTCTATTAGAAAAAAAACAAAATAAAAAAAGAAAGAGAATTAAAAAATTTTTTTTCTTTTCCTTTTTCCTTCCTCTTTTTTCTATATTAGAAAGAGAAGAACAAAACGAAAATAGAAGAGAATTTTAACGTTTGAAAAAATATTTTTTCTTGTTTGTATAAAAAAAGGAAGAAAATTTTTTACATTAAACGAATTTTTTCTTCTTTTCTTCCTTTTCTCCTTCTTTTTCTTTTTTTTTTCTTCAATACCAGTTGGAAAAGAAAAAGAAGATTATTTTTCCCCTTTTAAAAAATTCCTTTTCTTGATTCTTTATGACAAGAGAATTTTTTCTTCTTCTACATTATAAAAAGAAGAAAACAGAAATCAATTTTGTAACAATTAAAAAAATTCTTTTTCTTTGTGTAAAACAAAGAATTTTTTACGTTAAACCAATTTTTCCTTCCTTTCTTTCTTTTTTTCTTCTTTTTCTCTTCTTTTTTTCTTCCTTTTTTCTGCTTTTCTCCTTTTCTTTTTTTTTAGAAAGAAAAGAAGAAACAGTAAAAGAAAATTTTTCTCATTAATTTTTTCTACTTTTTCGAATAAAAAAGGAAATTTTTTTCAGTTGAAAAAAACTATTTTCCCCTGTTTTGTAGAAAATAAAGATGAGAATTTTTGATGGAATAATGTGGAGAGTGACTTTTAAATGTTCCAGTAGTCGAGTGGTTTTCTCTGAAGATATACCTTTGAGAAACCTTGAAAAGTTCAGTAAACAAGATCGCATGCAAGTCAGTTTATTGCGAGATCAATTTTAGGCGCCCTTTTTTTCAATCTATAAATAAATTTCCATGGGAAAAATAGGGGGAAAAAGAAGTTACAAAAATTTCCCTTTAAAAAAAAAAAACAAAAACAATTTTCCTTTTAAAATTATTTTAAATCATTTTGCTTTTTAATTCTTTAAAAAAAAACTTTTTTCAAATTCTTTTTAAAAAAGCATTTTTTAATTCTTTTACAAAAAAGAAACATTTTTCTTCTTAATTTTCAAAAATAAATGTAATTATCAATTTATAAAGAAGAAAATATTCTTCTTTTTTCCTTATGAAGAATAAAATTTTCAAAAAAGAAATTTTTAAGTATGAAGATATTTTTCTTTCATTCTTCTTCTTTTTTCTAATCAAGAATTAAATTTTTAACGAATAGAGTATTCTTCTTTTTCTTTTTTTATTAAGAATAAAATTTTTAAAGAGGAAAATATTCTTCTTCTTTATGTTAAAGAATAAAAATTTTCAGAAAGGAATTTTTCAAGAAGAAGAAATATTATTATTTTTCTTATTTTTCTCAAAAAAATAATTATTATTATTGATCAAGAATACAAATTTCAATGAAGAAATACTTAAAGAAGAAAAAATTCTTCTTTTTTTCTTTACAAGAAAAAAATTTTCCAAAAAAATCATCTTTTTCTTCTTTTTTTATCATGAAGAAAATATTCTTATTTTCCTTCTTCTTTATGATGAATAAATTTTTTAAAAATATTCTTTTTAAATTCTTCTTTTTTCTTATCCAAAATAAAATTTTTAAAGAAGAATATATTCTTCTTCTTTTTTCTTATCAAAAAACAAAATTTTTAAAGAAGAAAATATTCTTCTTCTTTTTTCTTATTAAAGAACAAAATTAAGTGTTTTTTCCTTTTACAGAAATAAGAGCTAAAATAATAATAAATAATTCTAATCCTTTAAAATAAACAACTGTGATGGGCATTGTACTTTTTTTCTTTATTTCCAGTTTAAAATTGAAATTCGTGAGAATATAATTATTTAGGCAGAATTTAGAATTCAAGAATGATGTAATTGCGTGTGAATTTATAAGAATACCTTCTGCATGCTTATTTTACTTCACGCCTATATACATACAAGTTCCTGTACTTCTAATTAATTAATTATTCAGCGATTTGAATTTCTGGTACTTTTCTTCCGCCTAGGAAGAATAAATTACAGCAACATATATTTTTTTCTGCTATACAGAAACATTTTACTTTTTTCTCTTTTCTCTTTTTGCAGAAAAAAAATAAATAAATACAGTAATAATAAATTTTTCATCTATAATTTCCAATTTGCAGAAACGAAAACTGTTTATTCATTTCAATGTAAACGGTACTTTTCATTTTATTAAAAAATTAGTTGTAAAATTTATTAAAAAATTAGTTGTAAAATTTATTAAAGAATTTGTTGTAAAATTTATTAAAAAATTTGTTGTAAAATTTATTAAAAAATTTGTTGTAAAATTTATTAAAAAATTTGTTGTAAAATTTATTAAAGAATTTGTTGTAAAATTTATTAAAAAATTTGTTGTAAAATTTATTATAAAAATTACTATAATATATTTATTATAAACTATATTTATTATAAAATATATTATAAAAAAATAAAAGAATTTTATTATGTAAAAAAATATTAAAAATAATAATCAACAGTAATTTTTAAGCCCGTTTACTTATTAATAAACAGATTAATAAAAATCAATAAAAAATTTAAAAAATAGTTAATTATTATTGAAAATTATATTTCAAATTTCAGCAGAACTATTTTTTTAGCAATAAAAAATTTTTTTTTTAATTATTATTAACAATAGTAAGTAGTTAATAATAAATAATCAATAATATTAGTAATTAATAAAAAAATATTATTAACTTTAGTAAAAATACAATAATAGAAATAAATTTTCATTAGTATTTTTTATTTGGTTCTTATTATTTTTAATTTTTGATTAAATAAAAAATTTCAAATAAAGGATGTAAATTTTGTATAATAGAGAAAAAAAGAAAAATGCGAAATTCATTGAAAAATGATAAAACATGTCGAAATGCAGAAATAATTAATTATCTCTCACGAGAGATTGTAAGACATAATATGTATGTGTGTATATATTTCTGATCCCGTAAATAAAATTTACACTTCTAACTGTTAGCTTGTAATTCAATTTGTAACTATTGCACCTGACGTGTCTTTGAAACTAATGCCTATCTTGTTTCATCTACATCTGTGTATGTGTGTGCATTCAGTAAGCGTACCTTTGAAGCACATACACATAGTGCAAAATACGAATATACATGTACAAATAGGTGCATCTATTTATAAATCAACTCTCCAATAATAAGAAAATTATTACTGAAAATTATATTTCAAATTTCAGAAAGAATTATTTTTTTTAGAAACATTTTAATTTCAATTCTGTTGATCTTAATGAATATCAAAATTCTTCTTTGAAATTCAATTATTTTCTGGAATTGAAAAAAAAAATTCTTTGCAAAAACTTCGATTATTACTATTCAAAGGCAAGGAAATTCTTTGCAAAAATCAATTATTTTCAGAAGCAACAAAATTCTTTGCAAAATTCAATTATTTTTAAGAATTCACAGAAAAATTCAATTATTTTCAAAAACAATGAAATTCTTTACAAAGTTCAATTACTTTCAGAAATTAAAAAAAAAATTCATTGCAAAATTCAATTATTTTCAAAAGCCATGAAATTCTTTGCAAAATTCAATTATTTTCAGAAGCAATAAAATTCTTTGCAAAATTCAATTATTTTTAGGAATTCAGAGAAAAATTATCTGCAAAATTCAATTATTTTCAAAAGCAATGAAATTGTTTGCAAAATTCAATTATTTTCAGAAGCAAGAAAATTCTTTGCAAAATTCAATTATTTTCAGTAATTAAACAAAAATTCATTGCAAAATTCAATTATTTTCAAAAGCCATGAAATTCTTTGCAAAATTCAATTATTTTCAGAAGCAATAAAATTCTTTGCAAAATTCAATTATTTTTAAGAATTCAGAGAAAAATTCAATTATTTTCAAAAACAATGAAATTCTTTACAAAGTTCAATTATTTTCAGTAATTAAACAAAAATTCATTGCAAAATTCAATTATTTTCAAAAGCCATGAAATTCTTTGCAAAATTCAATTATTTTCAGAAGCAACAAAATTCTTTGCAAAATTCAATTATTTTCAGGAATTCAAAGAAAAATTCAAATATTTTCAAAAACAATGAAATTCTTTACAAAGTTCAATTATTTTCAGAAATTAAAAAAAAAATTCATTGCAAAATTCAATTATTTTCAAAAGCCATGAAATTCTTTGCAAAATTCAATTATTTTCAGAAGCAATAAAATTCTTTGCAAAATTCAATTATTTTTAGGAATTCAGAGAAAAATTATCTGCAAAATTCAATTATTTTCAAAAGCAATGAAATTGTTTGCAAAATTCAATTATTTTCAGAAGCAAGAAAATTCTTTGCAAAATTCAATTATTTTCAGTAATTAAACAAAAATTCATTGCAAAATTCAATTATTTTCAAAAGCCATGAAATTCTTTGCAAAATTCAATTATTTTCAGAAGCAATAAAATTCTTTGCAAAATTCAATTATTTTTAAGAATTCAGAGAAAAATTCAATTATTTTCAAAAACAATGAAATTCTTTACAAAGTTCAATTATTTTTAGAAATTAAAAACAAAATTCATTGCAAAAATCAATTATTTGCAAAAGCAATGAAATTGTTTGAAAAATTACATTATATTTTTAGAAACAATAAATTCGTTGCAAAATTTAATTATTTTCAGGAATTCAAAGAAAAATTCAATTATTTTCAAAAACAATGAAATTCTTTACAAAGTTCAATTATTTTCAGAAATTAAAAAAAAAATTCATTGCAAAATTCAATTATTTTCAAAAGCCATGAAATTCTTTGCAAACTTCAATTATTTTCAGAAGCAAGAAAATTCTTTGCAAAATTCAATTATTTTTAGGAATTCAGAAAAAAATTATCTGCAAAATTTTATTATTTTCAAAATCAAAGAAATTCTTCGCAGAATTTCAAAATACTTTTAATACAATTTAAATAGATTTTCACGAAAAAATCAATTATTCTTCAAAATTTTATTAAAAGTCAAGGAAAAAATTCAACTCTTAAAAAATTTACTTTTGAATCTTTATATGAATTGAATTTTAAAAAAGATCCAATTTTTCAATAAATTATTTATTTTTGTATTTAAATTTTAAATAATTGAACAATCGTGGAATTTGCTATTAAAAAGTGATTTTAGAAGTGAATTCCAGATAAAATTTGAGATTATAATCGAATTTTAAAAGCTTAAAATATTAAATATTTGAATTTTTAGAAATAATTGAATTTTAAATATGTTTCACATTAAAATCTTTAAACGATTATATTTTTTTAAATAATTTTAATTAACAATGCTCAGAAACGAATTTTTCCTCTTTGAAAAATTTTAATTGAAATTTTTTTCATGTTTTAAGTATTTATTTAAAGAATTTCCGAAAAATCAAAATTTATAATGAAATTGAATTGTAAACAATTTTTTTCCAAAAGTTAATCAAGCAGAACTTTCTCTATTCCACAGAAATAATTATATTCTCAAAAAACATTATCAAACGTTATTAAAAATTATAAAATTTAAATTTAAACATGAAATTTAATATATATAAAAATTAACTTTTTTAAAATTAATTTTAAAAATTCAGTTTAATTTTCTCTAATTTTTAACTAAAATTCTTCCCTAATTCAATTATTATAATTTTTAAACAAATTATTATTATTTTAGTTTCAAAAAAAATTTTAATTTATACCTCCTGAAATTTAATACCGAATAATTAACTTTTTAAAACTTATTTTTATAATTGCAGTTCAATTCTTTGGAATTTGTAACTAAAATTCTGTACTAAATAAATTTTTTTTTTGAAAAATTTTAATTCGTATGGAAACATAATGAATAAATAATGATTTAATTTTTATTTCAAAAAAGAATTTATTGGTGTTTTTGAATAATTTCACAATTAAAGAAATTCGGAAATAAATAAAATACAACTTTTTTTCTTTTGAGAATCTAATAATTTTTCAAGAAAATTAAAAATATTTTTTAAAAAGACAGTAGGAACAAAGTCAAAATTCTGACCGGAAATCATGGAAAAATAAAATTGAATTTTTCTGGCACCTTTGGAAATTAATTTTTTAATTAAATTTCGAAAAAGATTCTTTCTTCTTTTTTTTTAATAAGATATTAATAAATAACTTAACTTAATAACTTACTTATCAACTTATTTAATTAATTTATTTTAACTTCTTTTTAACTTATTATAACTTACTTATTTTTTTGTTAACTTATTTTTTAACTTTTTTTTAATTATAACAATAATTGCAATAAATATGTAATTTAAAAAAGAAATAAAACTATTTTGCAAAAAAAACTCTATTTGTAAAAATAAGTAAAAAAAATCGTTTATTGAAACTACAGAATTTTAGGAACAAATGGAAGAAGAAGAAGAAGAAGAAGAAGAAGAAGTAGAAAACGAAGGAAAACAACAACAAGAAAAATAACAAAAAGAACAAGAAGAAAATAAAAAATAAGAACAAGATGAAGAAAATAAAAAATAAAAACAAGAAGACGAAGATGAAAAATAAGATGAAGAAGAAAAAATGCCAATAAAAAAAGACCTAAAAACATTTTCCAAAAGCAAGAAATTTCCTTCCTAATAAAAAAAATGCCCAACGCATTTTTGAATGAAAATTCGTCCAAATCATGCGATTGAAAATCGATTATGAATTTACAAAATGTAAACCCATTGTAAACGAATATAGGGACAAAAGAAGCCGCTACCTCTTTGCTTCTGCACCTACATCTCGGCATCAGCTACACGAAGGGAAACAATAATGTGAAGATATTGTGAAGCAATTGAGGGGAAATAAAAATTTTCAGAACAAAGGCGCAGTATAGGTTTGTGGCTCTCTCTCCCTTGCCGACGACCATTATATACATACTTTTGTTCGTCTCTTCTCTTTTATATTTTCTTATCGTATCGTTTCTCGACCACTATATATATAAAACATGAGATCCGGAACGAACGAGTTAAAGAAGGACCATGTAAGTAGAGAGTATTTATAAAGTTGGTCTCGGAACAGAGATCCTTGCTTTGAGTTGGGTCCGTAACCTCTGGGCA